>CM050163.1:394844435-395213272 GCA_027410445.1 Discoglossus pictus
ATTGGTGCTAGCGGGACCTGTTTGCTGCAAGTAAGCTGCGGCTCGCTTTTAGCCTTGCAGAGAGGTTTCCCGTAGCAATTGAATAGCAACCGGGGCTTTCTTACGGCCGATTTCCTTGCGGCCGTTTTAGATCAAAGGCTTTCCTCCGGCGCGAGCGGCCGCAAGGCGCCGGCCGCAAGCCTGCCGGAGCCCCCGGCCGTAAGGGAATAGAATAGCCGAATAGCTTGCGGCCGGTCCTTGCGGCCCCGCAACGGCTGCGGCCGCTAATAGAATGAGGCCCACATTCAGTAGCATATTAAAAATTGCCGCAAACAATTAGTTTGTCTACTTTAATATTTTTAACCCGTTTAAGTAATTTGTTTAAGAACCCATTTTGTCTCTCATTGGGTGCATAAATATTTACTATAGTGCAGTTTAGATGGTTGATTTTTCCGGCCCATATAACAAATCTCCCTTCCAAGTCTACTTCTCTATATTGCTCACTAATGTTAACATTTTTATTAAACAAGATCGATACTCCACGCGACTTCTTTTTATATGTTGAATCGACCTTAATAGTAAAAAACCTATCGTTCCAGAAAGGGACTTTATCTATTTGCCAATGCGTTTCCTGCACACAAACAACATCAGCTTTAATTTTCCAAAATTGATCTATTAACACTCGCCTCTTAAATACAGAGTTCCATCCTTGTACATTCTGTGAGACTATCTTAAATCCAATCTAAAAAACCAAAGAGACCCCTTAGGGTACCACTCAAAAAAAAGATACCATTCTATACCACCCAGAATTCGACATAACCTTAAAATTGAATACCTGAACATTAAAAGTTTTACAACTATTCCACATAAAAACATACCTATTTTCATACAAAACCGAGACATGATGTACCCTACCAAAAGACAGATGACTATAAGTCTAATGGTTAATTTGGCTAGACCAATCTACGTCTAGCAGCCCCACCATGGTAGCCCGTCCCAGAAAAACATTCGCTCTCTTCTGTATATATTATCAGGAGAAAGCAGAGAAGGAACCTCTTTAACAAGTAGTGGAAACGGAAAGGGAAAAAAACATGGGGAGCCACAGGGAAGAGAGGAATGGAGGATGGGAGGACGGACATATTTAATGCTTCTTATTCTTCCTTCTACCTTCCCTTCTATAACTTCTTTATCTAATTCCTACTATTTTGTAAGCTGGAACAAAAAGTATCCAACTTTTCTATTATCAATCAGTGATTTTTCCGTGAATTTATAGTGTTATTTATAGTGTAAATGTGTATCTTCATTTACTAACAATATCTTATTTTCTCTATTACCTTACTTTTTTACCTACATTCCCATCAGCTACGCCATTATTTTGCTCTCCTCCTCTCCTTTGTAAGTGAATGAATGCTCAATAATAACATTTGTGAAGTGTCTTCTTACTAACCAAACATAGTGTTTAATTCCTTTCCTCCCTTCCAAGCCTCCCTCTACCCCCCTCCACCCCCATGTCCCCCCCCCCCCATTTCCTTCTACACTCTAAAAGTTGAAGATTTTGAAAATTAGCAACAGTTTCCTTAACATATTCCACAAAGGGTATGTTCGATTCCCTCAACATAGTTTCCCCCTCTTCCACCGAAATAGCAATTTTTTTCTGATTATCTTTAAAAATGATCAATTTAGTAGGAAAAGCCCATTTATATGAAATATTTTCCTTACGTAAAGCTTTAGCAATTTCTTGAAACTTTCTACGTTTTGTTAAAGTCTCTCCAGAAAGATCTGTAAAAATAATCAGATTTTCAAACGGAGCATCAAATTTAGTTTTCACCTATGATGCTTTTAACATTGCTTCTTTATATTCAAAGAGGTGTAATCTAACTATAACATCTCTAGTATTAGCACCCTTAAGGTCTTTAGGTAACGGGATCCGATGGATCCAGTCTATCATATTGATCCAGGGTTTAATGGGCTTTGCTAGATGATAAAAAAATGCAGTTACAAAAGCCTTAAGTTCATAAAAATTGAGGGTTTCCGGGATGCCTCTTAATCTCAAATTATTCCGTCTGGAAAAGTCCTCTTGTTGTGTAGCTTTAATTTCCATATGTTCCATTTTACATTCCAGATCTGCTGAATAATTAACTACTTTTTGAAATTCTTTAATTAAAATTTCGTCAGTTTTTCCTCCACTCTATCCAACAAGCTATTAATCACTGATTTATTTAGTTGGATTTCCTGTAAATGGTCAGATCTTAAAGTAGATTGGAATTCATTAAGTAGTTTTTTCATAATAGAAATGGTTAGAACTTCATCTTCCTTTGTATCAGCTGATTCAACTGATTCATCATTTGTAGACAGTTTTGTTTGATCTAATCCCGGTGATGAGTAAGTATGTGTAGGGAATTCTCTTTGTGGGGAACTCATAGCTCCTAAATTCCCCTTTGGGGAGAAAAAAGTTGCCGGTGGTGCTTTTGGAGCATTCCCAGTATTTTTCTTAATTTTAGATTTGGGTTTAGTGGCGTTGGAATCTTTATCCTTAATATTGCCTGATAATTCCCTCAAAAAGGTGGATATCAGGTGCAAATCAGCAGTATGAGTATTTTTTTTTAAATTCCTTTGCAATCCAAACGATTCAAACTCAAGCCAGACTTCATAAAATGCTCTTATAGAGCTAATGTGTCAGGAAAGAAGGTTACTGAAACAGGTTACCACAGAAAGATGCATATCAGGTGCAAATCAGCAGTATGAATACATAGCTTAAATGTCCTTTACAATCCACATGATTCAAACTCAGGCCCATCTTCATAAAATGCTTCTTATAGAGCTAATGTGTCAGGAAAGAAGGTTGCTGAATAGTGATGTTGCGAACATAAAATTTTCGGTTTGCGAACTGTGAACGCGAACCGCGGCAAATGTTCGCGAACCGGCGAACCCGGCGAACCGCCATAGACTTCAATGGGCAGGCGGATTTTAAAACCCACAGGGACTCTTTCTGGCCACAATAGTGATGGAAAAGTTGTTTTAGGGGACTAACACCTGGACTGTGGCATGCCGGAGGGGGATCCATGTCAAAACTCCCACAGAAAATTACATAGTTGATGCAGAGTCTGGTTTTAATCCATAAAGGGCATAAATAACCTAACATCCCCCTCCATCATCATCCTCCCCTGTATCTCTTTACCCCCTCCCTCATCATCCTCCCCTGTGTCTCATTCTTCCCTTCCTCATCACCCTCCCCTGTGTCTCATCCCCCTCCCTCATCATCCTCCCACCTCCCTCATCATCCTCCCCTGTATCTCTTTACCCCCTCCCTCATCATCCTCCCCTGTGTCTCTTCCCCCCTCCATCATCATCCTCCCCTGTGTCTCTTTCCCCCTCCCTCATCATCCTCCCCTGTGACTCTTTTCCCCCTCCCTCACCATCTTCCCCTGTGTCTCCTGCCCCCCTCCCTCATCATCCTCCCCTGTGTCTCTTTCCCCCCTTTCTCATCACCCTCCCCTGTATCTCTTTACCCCCTCCATCATCATCCTCCCCTGTATCTGTTTCCCCCTCCCTCATCATCCTCCCCTGTGTCTCTTCCTCCCTCCCTCATCATCCTCTCCCTCCGTTGATGATAAGGGGGGGAAGAGACACAGGGATAAGTGTGAGGGGTATTAGGGTAAGGGGTGTTAGGGATAAGGGTGAGGGGGTTAGGTGTTAGGGTGAGGGGTGTTAGGGCTAAGTGTAAGGGGTGTTAGGGTGAGAGGTGTTAGGGATAAGTGTAAGGGGTGTTAGGGTGAGGCATGTTAGGAATAAGTGTGAGGGGTGTTAGGTCTTAGGGATAAGTGTGAGAATGTTAGGGTTAGGTGTTAGGTTGATGGGTGTTATGGATAAGTGTGAGGGGGGTTAGGGTAAGGGGTGTTAGGGATAAGTGTGATGGGTGTTAGGGTAAGGATGTTAGGGTTAGGTGTTAGGTAAGGGCTGTTAGGGATAAGTGTAAGGGGGTATTAGGGTTAGGTGTTAGGATGAGGCATGTTAGGAATAAGTGTGAGGGGTGTTAGGTCTTAGGGATAAGTGTGAGAATGTTATGGTTAGGTGTTAGGTTGATGGGTGTTATGGATAAGTGTGAGGGGTGTTAGGGTTAGGGTAAGGGGTGTTAGGGTAAGGGGTGTTAGGGATAAGTGTGATGGGTGTTAGGGTAAGGGATGTTAGGGTTAGGTGTTAGGGTAAGGGCTGTTAGGGATAAGTGTAAGGGGGTATTAGGGTTAGGTGTTAGGGTGAGGGGTGTTAGGGATAAGTGTGAGGGGTGTTAGGGTTAGGGTAAGGGGTGTTAGGGATAAGTGTGATGGGTGTTAGGGTAAGGGATGTTAGGGTTAGGTGTTAGGGTAAGGGCTGTTAGGGATAAGTGTAAGGGGGTATTAGGGTTAGGTGTTAGGGTGAGGGGTGTTAGGGATAAGTGTGAGGGGTGATAGTGTATAGGGTGTTAGGGATAAGTGTGAGAGGTGTTAGGGTTAGGTGTTAGGGTGAGGGGTGTTAGGGATAAGTGTAAGGGATGTTAGGGTTAGGTGTTAGGGTGAGGGATGTTAGGGTTAGGTGTTAGGGATAAGTGTGAGGGGTGTTAGGGTAAGGGGTGTTAGGGATAAGTGTGAGGGTTGTTAGGGTTAGGGTGAGGGGTGTTAGGGATAAGTTTGAGGGGTGTTAGGGATAAGTGTGAGGGGTGTTAGGGTAAGGGATGTTAGGGTTAGGTGTTAGGGTAAGGGCTGTTAGGGATAAGTGTTAGGGTGAGGGGTGTTAGGGATAAGTGTGAGGGGTGATAGTGTAAGGGGTGTTAGGGATAAGTGTGAGAGGTGTTAGGGTTAGGTGTTAGGGTGAGGGGTGTTAGGGATAAGTGTAAGGGATGTTAGGGTTAGGTGTTAGGGTGAGGGATGTTAGGGTTAGGTGTTAGGGATAAGTGTGAGGGGTGTTAGGGTAAGGGGTGTTAGGGATAAGTGTGAGGGTTGTTAGGGTTAGGGGTGTTAGGGATAAGTTTGAGGGGTGTTAGGGATAAGTGTGAGGGTGAGGGGTGTTAGGGATAAATGTAAGGGTTGTTAGGGTTAGGTGTTAGGGTGAGGGATGTTAGGGTTAGGTATTAGGGATAAGTGTGAGGGGTGTTAGGGTTAGGGTAAGGGGTGTTAGGGATAAGTGTGAGGTGTTAGGGTGAGCGGTGTTAGGGTTAGGTGTTAGGGATAAGTGTGAGGGGTGTTAGGGTTAGGGTAAGGGGTGTTAGGGTAAGGGGTGTTAGGGATAAGTGTGATGGGTGTTAGGGTAAGGGATGTTAGGGTTAGGTGTTAGGGTAAGGGCTGTTAGGGATAAGTGTAAGGGGGTATTAGGGTTAGGTGTTAGGGTGAGGGGTGTTAGGGATAAGTGTGAGGGGTGTTAGGGTTAGGGTAAGGGGTGTTAGGGATAAGTGTGATGGGTGTTAGGGTAAGGGATGTTAGGGTTAGGTGTTAGGGTAAGGGCTGTTAGGGATAAGTGTAAGGGGGTATTAGGGTTAGGTGTTAGGGTGAGGGGTGTTAGGGATAAGTGTGAGGGGTGATAGTGTATAGGGTGTTAGGGATAAGTGTGAGAGGTGTTAGGGTTAGGTGTTAGGGTGAGGGGTGTTAGGGATAAGTGTAAGGGATGTTAGGGTTAGGTGTTAGGGTGAGGGATGTTAGGGTTAGGTGTTAGGGATAAGTGTGAGGGGTGTTAGGGTAAGGGGTGTTAGGGATAAGTGTGAGGGTTGTTAGGGTTAGGGTGAGGGGTGTTAGGGATAAGTTTGAGGGGTGTTAGGGATAAGTGTGAGGGGTGTTAGGGTAAGGGATGTTAGGGTTAGGTGTTAGGGTAAGGGCTGTTAGGGATAAGTGTAAGGGGGTATTAGGGTTAGGTGTTAGGGTGAGGGGTGTTAGGGATAAGTGTGAGGGGTGATAGTGTAAGGGGTGTTAGGGATAAGTGTGAGAGGTGTTAGGGTTAGGTGTTAGGGTGAGGGGTGTTAGGGATAAGTGTAAGGGATGTTAGGGTTAGGTGTTAGGGTGAGGGATGTTAGGGTTAGGTGTTAGGGATAAGTGTGAGGGGTGTTAGGGTAAGGGGTGTTAGGGATAAGTGTGAGGGTTGTTAGGGTTAGGGGTGTTAGGGATAAGTTTGAGGGGTGTTAGGGATAAGTGTGAGGGTGAGGGGTGTTAGGGATAAATGTAAGGGTTGTTAGGGTTAGGTGTTAGGGTGAGGGATGTTAGGGTTAGGTATTAGGGATAAGTGTGAGGGGTGTTAGGGTTAGGGTAAGGGGTGTTAGGGATAAGTGTGAGGTGTTAGGGTGAGCGGTGTTAGGGATAAGTGTAAGGGGTATTAGGGTTAGGTGGTAGGGTGAGGGATGTTAGGGGTGTTATTGTTAGGTGGTAGGGTGAGGGATGTTAGGGGTGTTATTGTTAGGTGTTAGGGTGAGGGGTGTTAGGGATAAGTGTAAGGGGTGTTAAGGTTAGGTGTTAGGATGAGGGATGTTAGGGTTAGGTGTTAGGGATAAGTGTGAGGGGTGTTAGGGTAAGGGGTGTTAGGGTTAGGGTGAGGGGTGTTAGGGATAAGTGTGAGGGGTGTTAGGGATAAGTGTTTGGGTGTTAGGGTTAAGTGTTAGGGAGAGGGATGTTAGAGTTAGGTGTTAGGGATAAGTGTGAGGGGTGTTAGGGTTAGGTGTTAGGGTAAGGGGTGTTAGGGATAGGTGTGAGGGGTGTTAGTGTCAGGTGTTAGGGTGAGGGGTGTTAGGGATAAGGGTAAAGGGTGTTAGGGTTAGGTGTTAGGGTGAGGGATGTTAGGGTTAGGTGTTAAGGATAAGTGTGAGGGGTGTTAGGGTTAGGTGTTAGGGATAAGTGTGAGGGGTGTTAGGGTTAGGGTAAGGGGTGTTAGGGATAAGTGTGAGGGGTGTTAGGGTTAGGTGTTAGGGTGAGGGGCGTTAGGGATAAGTGTAAGGGGTGTTACGGTTAAGAGTTAGGGTGAGGGATGTTAGGGTTAGGTGTTAGGGATAAGTGTGAGGGGTGTTAGCGATAGGTGTTAGGGTGAGGGGTGTTAGAGATAAGTGTGAGGGGTGTTAGGGTTAGGTGTTAGGGTGAGGTGTTCGGGATAAGTGTGAGGGGTGTTAGGGTTAGGTGTTATGGTGAGGGATGTTAGGGTTAGGTGTTAGGGATAAGTGTGAGGGGTGTTAGGGTGAGGGATGTTAGGGTTAGGTGTTAGGGATAAGTGTAAGGGGTGTTAGGGTTAGGGTAAGGGGTGTTAGGGATAAGTGTGAGGGGTGTTAGGGTTAGGTGTTAGGGTGAGGGATGTTTGGGTTAGGTGTTAGGGATAAGTGTGAGGGGTGTTAGGGTTAGGGTGAGGGGTGTTAGGGATAAATTTGAGGGGTGTTAGGGTTAGGTGTTAGGGTGAAGGGTGTTAGGGATAAGTGTAAGGGGTGTTAGGTTAGGTGTTAGGGTGAGGGATGTTAGGGTTAGGTGTTAGGGATAAGTGTGAGGGGTGTTAGGGTAAGGGGTGTTAGGGATAAGTGTGATGGGTGTTAGGGTTAGGTGTTAGGGTGAGGGGTGTTAAGGATAAGTGTAAGGGGTGTTAGGGTGAGGCATGTTAGGAATAAGTGTGAGGGGTGTTAGGTTTTAGGAATACGTGTGAGGGGTGTTAGGTCTTAGGTCTTAGGGATAAGTGTGAGGGTTGTTAGGGTTAGGTGGGTGCTATGGATAAGTGTGAGGGGTGTTAGGGTTGGGTGCTAAGGTGAGGGGAGGATGATGATAAGGGGGGGAAGAGACACAGGGGTGTCCTTGCAGCAGAGATCAAAAGAGTCCTTCAGGACTGTATTGCACACTGTGTACAGTAGCCTAGCTATGGTTTTCCCTATTGATGCAGTATCACCTACACTCAGCCTCCTCTCAGTAAGACTGCAAGTTAGTTATGATTCCAAAATGGCTGTTGTCCATGAGTTAGAAGGGTCTGGAAGGCAGAGTATGATGCTGATTGGCTGGAATGTGTCTGCTGACTGTGAGTTGCAGGGTCAAAGTTTGCTAAATGATAAAGTATAGGGGGTGGGTCGAATATCGCATATGTTCGCAGTTCGCCGCGAACATGAACATGCTATGTTCGCCGGGAACAGTCCGCAGGCGACCTATTCGCGACATCTCTAGTAGCAAATACAACCGCTATCTCTCCATCTACAGCCCCGCTCCCAGAATCTGTCTATACAGTACAACTTTAAAGGAAAGGCACACCTAACACCTTTAAAGGAAGACTCACCTCTGTTAATCTATATCTACAGAGCTTCTTAAAGTAACACCTCTGCACATAAAATATTTTCTCAATCTAATTCTACTCTAATCTTAATTTTCACTTAATATCACTAATCAGCATTCTTATGTTATCAATAACAAAAAATGCAATTACACCAGGTTCCGGGTAGAGGTCAGTCTGAGTGGGGTAATTTGCTGCGATTCCGTTAATCACTCCTACAATTTCCAGTCTCCCCTGGAAGGGATGTATGACAAGCAATCCTACACACAGATTTTTACAAAGACGGCTCTGCTCACCTCTAAATTTGGCCATGATTGGTTGTCAAGCAACTCCCACAAATTCCTGAAGCTCTTGGTGTTATCTACGGACGGTTAGTGCAGCTGTACGTTTGGACACCAAATTGTTGTAAAAAAACATTTTACTCCAAAACTCAGTCATGATACGAAAAAACAGATTTCTCTTATTATATTTTATTTATCTGAGCATGCGTGGGACAGCAACAAATTAGCATATGCAATGTCTGCTGCTCGTACCGAATACATAAATAACATGTCTTTTTATAACATTTCTACATACAGAAAACTGACTGCCTATTACCAATAAAATATTATTTACATTTGTAAGCCAATTAAGAATCAAACACATACCTAGCATGCATCAAACATGTATGCTATCTTAAAGAATTGCGCAGATCACCTTATTTCTACAGTTAATACACATTCAACGCATTGCTTTTTGGCCTTCACTTGGCCTTCTCTTGAAACAGAATATATTGTTTTGGTTTCAGAGATGTTATTGTCTCCTAGTAAAACCTGCTGAATTAGAGAAATGCATGATTAACTGTTTCAGAGCTTACATTTAGCAATATAAAAAGTGCTACAAAGGTAGTAAATGCTATATATATATATATATATATATATATATATATATATATATATATATATATATATATACACTTATACTTAGTGGACATGGATATTTGTATTTTACTCCAACAAAGTCTATAAACCAGATATCGAACATTTGATGCAGTGGTATATTTTGGCTTTGATCTACCCTACGATTACACAAGTTAAGGTATCCCCCTCCCCTACAACTATTAGTGCAGAATTAAAATATTTCATTTTTATGCATGATATACACAATATTGAACTTCCTCAGGTAATCAAAATGTAATCATGTGGGCCCATGTTACTTTTGTACCTTTACCAAGCTTGTTCACCTGTTTGAGCTCCCAAGATCTTTCATAGATGATACTTCTTCTTGTAGTTCCTCCAGCCATTCCAAATATTTGTGTTGGAAAAAGAGGAGAAATAAGTGTCCTGGTATTTTTGCATTAAGAAAGTAGGTAAGAAGAGGCACTACTGTGTTTTAAGAGATTTGAAAAAGGATAAGAACAGAAAATACAGAGGAGAACAGGACAAGAGAGAGAGGAGAGTTAGTGTAATGATATAGGAATCACAAGGTTTTGGAGACCAGCAGCCTAGGTCAGCAATGATCCAATTCAGCAACTTGTAGGTGAAACAGGAACAAGCTTTATTGAAGGGAACAGGAACCACAATAATCTGGCTATGTACATAGACAGGAAGTGCCTTATATAGGCCAAGGACCAGACACCTGACCAGACACAGCTGAAGAGACTAGTCACTGATACTATTGCTAGCAGAGTCAAGGTTTATCATATCTCAAGGAAATTCACAAATGCAGGCTGGTGCAGTGGTAGGGACGAGGTTCAGCAGCCTGGGGACCAGGGTTCAAAACCCAGCAGAGTCAATTCCTCACAGTTGATGACCAGTGGCATTTAGAGAAAAGAGGGCTAGAAGTAGAGAAGTATGAGACAGAAGAACATGAAGACAAAGGATAACACAAGAAGAAAGAAAGGAGGAAAAAAGAAAACAGAAGAACAGAGGGGAGAGAGTTGAGAAAAAACAAAGATGATAAGAAAAGAGATAAAGAAAAGGAAAAGGAGAGCAGAGGAAAGAGAAAGAATGAGGGAGAAGTGATCAGAGGAGAGACAGCATAAATGGTGTGAATTGGGTGGACAGTGAGAGGAGAACAGAATAGAGAGATATGAGACAACAAAAGATAGACAGAGAGGGGAAAACAGAGGAGAGAAAAAGAAAACTGAATGTATAGAAGAAAAGAAAACAGTATGAGAATCACCCTGTGGTGGTGTATCCCATTGTGATTGGCTGAAGGCAATAGAGCCTTCTGATTGGTTTAAAAAAGATTGACAGGTGCATTAGTCAATCAGAATGGGACAAAGGGGGTGTTTCCCATTCTGATTGGCTCACACCGTGGTGCCTTCTAAAGGCGCCATTGCCAATTTTCTTGCGGAAAAGGCTATAGGTGCCTCATTAGCATCGGGAGCTCTGCAAGTGTGGAGCTCCATTATTTATTTATTTTTTGGTTAGAGCGCAGATTTTTCCAGGACCCAGCCGGGGCAGAAGAGAAGGAGCACAGGGACATCGCGCCAAGGTAAGTTTAATGTATATTATGTTTATTATATTTTATTTTGTGTGTGTATATGTTGTACTAAGGTCATGTTTATTTTTAACAGGGGCCACGCCGGAGAAGAAAATAAGAAGGATGGGGACATGCTGGAAAGGTGAGTTGAATATTTAGAATATTTAGAATGTTTATTTTTACTATGTACTGTTTGTACTAATTTTATTTAGGGGGGCCATCTGAAGGGACATTTGCAAAGGTAAGTGGTCTTAATTATTCTATTTTAGGTTAGATTTAGGGTTTGTGTATTTAGATAGGATTTAATGTATTTTAGATAGGGTAATTTATTTTAGATAGGGGAGTATGTATGTATTTTAGATAGAGGGTATTGTATTTTTGATAGGGGGTATGTATGTATTTTAGATAGAGGGTAATGTAGCTTTTTTTATTTTCTGTAATGTAGCTTTTTTATTTACTGTAATGTAGTATTTTTATTTTCTGTGACAGGTTTTATTATTTTCTGTGACTTAGATTATATTATTTTTTGTGAGCTAGGTTTTTTTATTTTCTGTAATTAGTGGGGTGGGGGTTTAATAGGGGGTAGGTAGGTATTGTTGCTGTTAATAGTTTAGGGTAGAGGGGGGTTAGTTCATATTTAATGGTTTATTGGGGGGATAGTGCAGTGTAGTGTTTGTACTTAGTGTCATGAGAGTCCATGAGGACCCGCATGGCACTTATGAAGTTAATGTTAGGCTTCTAACTGTCCCATGAGGGTCTTTATAAACCCTTATGGGACTGATGGGATTAAATAGAGGCTTATGAGGGACTGTATAGACCTCCATAAGAGAACAGGTTAAATATGCTTACAGAGTGTTAAATAAGCCCAGTTAGGGTTCAATTTGCCCACTTAGGTACTGTTAGGGTTAAATGTATACTGTTACGATTAATTAAGCCCAGGGTTGGGTTAATGGGGTATAGTTAGAGTTAATAGTGTAGTGTTTACACTTTGTGTCATGAGAATCCTGGATGACCCTCATGGCACTTATAGTGTTATTACATGGGTTAATTAGTGTCCTATATGGGTCTATATAGTTGAGGCACCCAGTACACTCCCATTGTGTGACAAACAGAATCTCAACACTTTTTTATTGCCCCGTCATTTTTGCCGGGCAGGTCGCTAGTTTTGTTATATTTTGTAACTTGTACCAGCTGTATATGTACTATGGGATAGTTGTATTACTGTGTTTCATTACCTCCCCCCTCAGAAAAGTCACACCCCTACTTCATCCTCTCTCCCCCTCCACTTTTCCCAATTCAAATGCTCTGTTTCTCCTAACTATAATTATTTTGTCTTCCTCAGAGCCTTTTACATACCACCAATTTCTCCTGGAACAACTAATTGCCCTGCCACCCAACCCCTAATTGTTGTAGCTTTATAACACTCAAATTACAAATGTATTAGATTTGTTATTACTTAGATTTATTTGGTATTCTGTACACACTACCACTCATATTTTAGATACATTCAGCATTATTAAATTTTGGTTCGGCAAATTTAAAAGGGCCCGATTTAAGCACATAGCTTATTTTTTTACAGAAGTTTTTAGTTAGTGAAGTCCTTGCTTTTGGATAGAAGTTCACTAACCAAAAGCTTCTGTAAAAAAAATATGCTGTGTGCTTAAATAAAACCCTTTTAAATTTGCAGAATCGCAATTTAATAAGGCTGATTGTGTTTTGGATGCAAATCCCATGCATAACAAGAATAGACTGTAGAGCACAAAGAAAAATAACGAAAATAATCCTATTTGCCCCAGATATATGGATTTTTTCTTGCTGCAAATTCACATCACAAACATTTTTGAGAATTCTTATAAACGAGTCTTGGGTAACAGCCAGTGTAAATTTACACTGGGACATATAATTTACATAGTCTCATGCAGAACAGGCAAACAGATAGTGAAAGAGAGCCACAGACAGGCACAGATAAATAAAGATTCAGATAGGGATAGAGACATGCACTGTAACAAATGTGTCCAAAATAGGCAAAGACAGACATAGACAGAAAATGTTGCACACAGAGAAAGAGAGATATATAAGCATGGACAGGGAGACAGAGAAACGTAAAAAGAAACACATAAAAAAAACATAGGAAATAACTGCAAGTGACAGAAAGAAAGAGAGAGTGAGAGTGAAGAATGTACAGAAAATTAGCTTTTTTTTGTGAAAACTGACAATTATATTGACCTTAATAATTTCTCGTTACACTCCTACCTTTGTTTCTTACTGTCTTGTCCTTACTGCTTCCTTCTTCCATTGCATATGAGTCTCTAAGGGCAGGACTGGAGAGATTGTAAATTGCCTAAAATACTTCCTGGTGTACAAGTGTCTCTTCTCAGGAACTGCACGGAGTCCTGAGCATACATACACAAACTGCCATTCTCGTATCACTTAATGGTTGTGATTCTGACACTTCTCAAGCAGTACATAATACTATGCTTGCTTTGTTTCAAATTGTACTTAAAATATTAGGGCAACGTTACAAAACATAATCTTAACCAAACAATGAAAATAAAAGGTCTAGCTCTGTCAGAGCGCTACCTTTAGTTTAGATCGATCCCTCTCTAATCAGGCCCACTACCTGCTAACATTGGGAGGAAGCAAACAAAACAAAATCAGTCTAATAAGTTCAGAAAGCCACTGACTTTTTACCTTTGTCTGTAGCTTAATCAGGACCCAAAACATGTGTTAATTATTGCTTCCAAAAATCCAAATCAAACAGTACATCGTTTCTCTCTGTCTTTACTGTTTTCCCAGCTGTAACAAATCTCATCTCCACTGTTCCCCAATGGTATCTATGCAGTCCAAACCAAACAACCTTCACTGTTGGATGTAACTTTTAGGCTCCTCTCAGCCTGTACCCTCACTGCCCACTGCTCACATAGCAGTTTCAACAGCTCCAAAGTTGCCGCCTCTCAGCTTCAATTAAACCTTTGATCACTGCCACACCAACCTCTGGGGCACACTGTCACTATTTACATGTATATATATATATATATATATATATATATATATATATATATATATATATATATACAGTATCTCATGAAAGTAAGTAGACCCCTCACATTTTTGTAAATATTTTATTATATGTTTTCAATGACACTCTGCTACAATGTAAAGTATTAGGTGCACAGCCTGTATAACAATGTAAATTTGCTGTCCCCTCAAACAACTCAACACACAGCCATTATTGTCTAAACTGTTGGTAACAAAAGTGAGTTCACCGCTAAGTGGAAATGTCCAAATTGGGCCAAAAGTGTCAATATTTGGTTTGGCCACCATTATGTTCCAGCATAGTCCAGTTCCAGAGTCTCACAGGTTGCCATTGGAGTACTCTTCCACTCCTCCATGATGACATCATGGAGCTGGGGGATGTTAGAGACTTTGCACTCCCTCACCTTCTGTTTGAGGATGCCCCACAGATGCTCAATAGGGTTTCGGTCTGGAGACATGTTTGGCCAGTACATCACCTTTACCTTCAGCTTCTTTAGCAAGGCAGTGGTCATCTTGGAGGTGTGTTTGGGTGGTTATCATGTTGGAATACTTCCCTGCGACCCAGTGTCCAAAGGGAGGGGATCATGCTCTGCTTTAGTATGACATAGTACATGATGGCATTCATGGTTCTCTCAATGAACTGTAGCTCCCCCGTGCACACGCTTGACACCAACTGAACCAAATAAGTTTATCTTGATCTCATCGGAGGACATGGTTCCATTAATCCGTGTCCTTAGTCTGCTTGTCTTCAGCAAACTGTTTGTAGGCTTTCTTGTACATCATCTTTAGAAGAGGCTTCCTTCTGGAATGGTCAGCCATGCAGACAAATTTGATGCAGTGTGCTGCGTATGGTCTGAGCACTGACAAGCTGATTCCCCACCCCTTCAACCTCTGCAGCAATGCTCGCTGCACTCATATGTCTGTTTCCCAAAGACAACCTCTGCATGTGCACTCAACTTCTTTGGCCGACCATGGCGAGGCCTGTTCTGAGTGCAACCTGTCCTGTGAAGCCGCTGTATGGTCTTGCCCACCATAGACCTCATAACACTAACCAGTCACATGACACCGAGGAGGGAAAATGGCTAATTTGGCCAAATTTGGACATTTTCACTTAGGGGTGTACTCACTTTTGTTGCCAATGGTTTAGACATTAATGGCTGTGTGTTTAGTTATTTTGAGGGGACAGCAAATTTACACTGTTATACAGGCTGTACACTTACTACTTTACATTGTAGCAGAGTGTCATTTCTTCAATGTTGTCACATGAAAAGTTATAATAAAAGATTCACAAAAATAGGAGGGCTGTACTCACTTTTGTGATATACTGTAAATATAAATACTAGTGACTTGCCAGTCAAAAAATGACGGTCAATAAAATTTGAAGCCATGGTAATGCTGTTTGGCACACAATGTTAAGGATTTTATATTTTATACTCTAAGGACCTTCGGCGCTCATTGCGAGCCTATCCTCACGTGTCCTTTGGCTCCTGTCTATATTTTTTTAAATACTAATTGGTGAATTAATTGAATAATAAATTAATATAGTTTACCTTTTTGTAATTAATATATTTAACAATTAATAGCCTGAAGAGGTAATAATCTATTTTTATTGTCCTGCATCATATAATGTCCAGTTGGACTGTTGCTTCCCTGAAGAGATAGTCTTATGAATGTCCCAACTGTGCATTAGGAATATTCTGTGTGCGCAAGGGCAAACCATTGGTTTATTTGTGTAAAGTGCCAGTTTAGATGCGTAATGTTGTTAGTGGCAAGTTAGGATTGTAAAATAGCGTTGTTTGTCTATGTGATACGCGGTACGCTAACATTTGCTGTCCTTTGTAATAGTGTATTTTGTAGCTTGTACGTTCCTGTGTGAAAGTGATACGCGGTTGGTGGTGATTTGAGCAGTTCAGGGTCATGTAGCCTCGTTTTCATTTTTTTGCCGCCATTTTTTTTCTCGCATAGCCGATTTTCGAGTCAAAATGGACTTAATTTAGTGTTCCACCTCACTCCAAGAAGTCCTGGCTGTTCCCCCGTGCTGTGTGTTATGTGTTTGTTGTATTTTTTATTAAAATTTTTTGTGTGTCTTGTGTTTATTGCTTTTCACGGTTTGGCCCTTAACTTCGCATTTTTCCTATTCTTTCTTTTTTTTCCTAAGTGCTGCGTTTGTCAAGTGCTTGCAGCCTAAGGCGATCCCGTGTTTCATAATGTTTAGATGCTAAGTCTAATTTGTCTTATTGCCTCCACTGCACGCCTTCCTGGTTGAAAGTGTTTTTGTGCGGTCCAGGGTCGTGTAGCCTCGTTTTCATTTTTTGGGCCGCCACTTTTTTTCTCACTTACCTGATTTTCGAGTGTTGAAACTCGGCAAAATCAACTTAAATTTGCGTTCCACCTCACTCCCAGACTTCCTGGCTGTTCCTCCGTGCTGTGTGTGATGTTTTTGTTGTAGTTTACTTTTTATTTTTTGTGTGTTTCTTGTTTTTTGCTTTGCGCGGTTCGTATTTTTCCTATCTCATATTTTTGTATTCTAAGTCCCTCGTTCGTTTTGTGCTTGCAGCCTAAGGCAATCCCACATTTCCTAAGTGTTTGGAGACTAAGTCCCACGTGTTTCATTGCCTCCACTGATGACCTCGCTTTGCGAGGCTAGCAGTCAAAGAGCGCCTTTGGCAGTCATCGCTCAAGGGCTGCGAGTTTTATTGCCTTAACGGCTCGTCTCGCCATGCGAAGCTCGCAGGCAATGAATGCCTTCGCTGCTAATCAACTAAGTCGTACGCACCACGCAAAGCTTGATGACGTCTCGTAGTTCGACAAATATAATATGTGATGTACAGTCAGGTCCATAAATATTGGGAGATCGACATAATTCTAATCTTTTTGGCTCTATACACCACCACAATGGATTTGAAATGAAACGAACAAGATGTGCTTTAACTGCAGACTTTCAGCTTTAATTTGAGGGTATTTACATCCAAATCAGGTATAGGAATTACAACAGTTTGTATGTGTGCCTCCCACTTTTTAAGGGACCAAAAGTAATGGGACAGATTAACAGTCAAAAAACAAACTTTCACTTTTTAATACTTGGTTGCAAATCCTTTGCAGTCAATTACAGCCTGAAGTCTGGAACGCATAGACATCACCAGACGCTGGGTTTCATCCCTGGTGATGCTCTGCCAGACCTCTATTGCAACTGTCTTCAGTTCCTGATTGTTCTTGGGGCATTTTCCCTTCAGTTTTGTCTTCAGCAAGTGAAATGCATGCTCAATCGGATTCAGATCAGGTGATTGACTTGGCCATTGCATAACATTCCACTTCTTTCCCTTAAAAAACTCTTTGGTTGCTTTTGCAGTAAGCTTCGGGTCATTATCCATCTGCACTGTGAAGCGCCGTCCAATGAGTTCTGAAGCATTTGGCTGAATATGAGCAGATAATATTGCCCGAAACACTTCAGAATTCATCCTGCTGCTTTTGTCAGCAGTCACATCATCAATAAATACAAGAGAACCAGTTCCATTGGCAGCCATACATGGCCACGCCATGACACTACCACCACCATGCTTCACTGATGAGGTGGTATGCTTTGGATTATGAGCAGTTCCTTTCCGTCTCCATGCTGTTCTCTTCCCATCACTCTGGTACACGTTGATCTTAGTCTCATCTGTCCATAGGATGTTTTTCCAGAACTGTGAAGGCTTTTTTAGGTGTTGTTTGGCAAACTCTAATCTGGCCTTCCTGTTTTTGAGGCTCACCAATGGTTTACATCTTGTGGTGAACCCTCTGTATTTACTCTGGTGAAGTCTTCTCTTGATTGTTGACTTTGACACACAGACACCTACCTCCTGGAGAGTGTTCTAAATCTGGCCAACTGTTGTGAAGGGTGTTTTCTTCACCAGGGAAATAATTCTTCGATCATCCACCACAGTTGTTTTCCGTGGTCTTCCGGGTCTTTTGGTGTTGCTGAGATCACCGGTGCGTTCTTTATTTTTAAGTATGTTCCAAACAGTTGATTTGGCCACACCTAATGTTTTTGCTATCTCTCTGATGGGTTTGTTTTGTTTTTTCAGCCTAATGATGGCTTGCTTCACTGATAGTGACAGCTCTTTGGATCTCATATTGAGAGTTAACAGCAACAAATGCAAATAGCACACTTGAAATGAACACTGGAGCTTGTATCTGCTCTTTGTAAATGGGATAATGAGGGAATAACACACACCTGGCCATGGAACAGCTGAGCAGCCAATTGGCCCATTACTTTTGGTCCCTTAAAAAGTGGGAGGCACATATACAAACTGTTGTAATTCCTACACCGTTAACCTGATTTGGATGTAAATACCCTCAAATTAAAGCTGAAAGTCTGCAGTTAAAGCACATCTTGTTAGTTTAATTTCAAATCCATTGTGGTGGTGTATAGAGCCAAAAAGTTTAGAATTGTGTCGATTTCCCAATATTTATGGACCTGACTATATATATATATATATATATATATATATATATATATATATATATATAAAGATTGAGGTATCCGTGAGTGTCCAGTAAACTTTGGATCTGAGTAATAATCAGAGTATTGTAGTATATAGTGATTCCTATTTTTTGGGACAAACTTATTCATAATATAGCGACAAGCTTTCGAGAGATAACCTCTCTTTATCAAGTCAAAAAGTAATACTGCTGAAAAAATGGAAATGAGTAGGAAAGTGGATTGAAAAAAATTATTTGCTATTCAATTGGCGTTTCTTAGCTTTTTAGCTACTCACAAACAATCTGCAGGTTACAGGTTTAAAATCCCTGCAGTTGTCAAAATAGTAGCTCCGACCCAGCAAAGCCTTTGATCTTTCAAGCGTGTAAATGTTACTATCACAAATTGCTATTCAATTGCTTCAGTTCCTCAAGCCTGCAAATGTTTTCACACCCGTAAAAGGCAAATGTAGAAGAAAATCCTATGGGTAGCAGATAGGACTCGCAAGGGGTTAAACACCTGTTCGTAACACTATACAAGCAAAAAATAAAATCAATACTGCACTTTAAAAGACGGGAAGCAGATGAAAGACATTAGAATTAATTGCACAACAATCTCAAATGCTCAAATTTGCAATCAAAAATTATTTTCTTTTATGTTTTATTTTCATGTTATATTGTTCTTAGGAATCCAGGAGTTAATACATATCAGGGCACCCACATGGACTACAACATTTCCTTCAATTTTATTATTTTGTACATTGCTGGATTGCGAGTCTGATCGCATATCAGACTTCTAAATGCTAATTGATTGATGTTTAACCTCCATGTTTTACTGATGTCATGATGATGGTCTCATTTACCATTGGCTGTTTCTAAATTGGTAGTTACAGCCTTGTTTAATTGATCATGAGCACGCTCTGAAGTATTTTTTTGTAAAAAATATGTAGGTTTGTTATTCTATTTGCAAAGGGATAACTTTAATTATCTGTAAAAATCAGTTATTACATATCACCAAGAATTGTAGTCCTTATTTTTACTTGATATTATTATTTGCATATTCCTTGATGGTTTTGTTTTGGCAATGAAATGTATTGTGAGAAACTGCTATGAAATATGGCAGATGTTCTGAACAATATAAAGTATAAATCTACAGAACATTCTCTACCCTGGTTCTTACTGAATTTACTGAATTATAGATGTAAATGGTGCGTTGCTGAGATGCATTGTATATATGTCCATCTGGATGTGCTGTTCATGTATTCTATTTCTGATTCCTGTTCCACCATACTAATCCTTAAGATCTCTTATTATTATTATTATTTATTATTATCCTTTATTTATAACGCGCCAACATATTCCGCAGCGCAATACAGGGGTTAGGTACAAGTATAAACAATACCCCACAATGAAAATAATGGAATATTATTTCAGTACATACCCCTCTGTAATTGAATTAAAGGGGTAGTGGTTTAGCTTATTCAGACACTTTATATGAGTTTAATATCTGTTATTTACGTGTACTACATATATTTTTAATTATTATTTTTGTACTTGTGTCACATCTTGTTTCACTGTTGTGATAATTAATAAAGACATTATAAAAGACAGTGTTTGTCCCAATTTAAAACACTGCTATGCACAGGCGCTCTACATTCCTGCCCCCATGGCATACCCCATCCCTAACAATGGCGTGGCCCTACTCCACCATGGCTAATGATATTTGGCCCTGCCCTATCACATCGCGAGCAACCCCCCTCCATATCAGAGGGGAGAGCGGAGGGAGAGGGCTGAAGAAAGAAGATAAAAAAGAGCGCAAAGACAGAAAAAGAAAGAGATAGAGAGAAGGGAGGAGAGCAATGAAAGGAGAGAGAGAGGTTGTAGCACACAGGGTTTATTGTTGTTTGAGTTTATCATTTTTGGTCCTTCCACTTAGTTTTCACTGCTCTTATTAATGAAGATGGGCTGTTTTAATAAACCCCAATTGCACAATGAAAGAAATATATATGTTTGAAAATGCTGAGACTGACTGAGATCATATTCAGGCAGGAAAAATGTCATACAGCTAGTGTGTAAGAGGGAATTTTCTTTTCTGGAGAGCTGTACTTGCATTTCCTGAAGCAAGCAGTCTGCTTCCGGTCCAGTGATATGGGTGTTGTGTCAATTTCAAAGTTATCCTATTACCAAACAAAGGCTCTGGACTTCTGCCTGCTTCCTCCTCTGTAACTGCGCCTTCCACTAATCTCTGCAAACACCCCTCTTCCATCTTCCAGTTCCTATACTCACAAACAGCAGACTCTTCAAAAATTCTGATTTTCCCAAAAAACATTTTGATATTTCCGTTGCTTAAACAATTTTTTCTTGAACTCATTTAAGCACTGCAGAAATTGCCTTTTGAATTTCAAACTCAGTACTGTTTGATAGTACTCAAATATGTCATGCAAACAGTGATACAAAGAACTTTTGCCTTATTTTATCATGGTTTGCCAATATTATCAAAGGAGAAACACATATCAAAATGTATCATATGTATTCACGTGAGACAATTTCTATGAAAATCCCCTGACAGCTTCTAAATTGCAATTAATTGTTCCCTATGGCAATAATATCAAATGATCCAAACTATATAAAGCAAAGTTTGAAGAACATTGCTTGGACAGTATGTTTGGTTACACTGAAGATGCTCTATTATCGTTAGAAAATGTTAAATTTTATTTTGAATCAATCATTAAAGGTAAGATGAATAACTGATCATGTATATTAATATTGCTTTGTACAATATAGACACTGGCATTATCAACTAATAACGCTATAAAAATTAAAGATAAAACAAACCATTGCCTTGATTCATACATATTTAACACATTTTAAGGGTACTGTCAGTTTCCTTAGTTTGTTTCTTTCTTTTCTTACTACACTATAACATTAATGTGTAAATTCATTTATTCCTCTCAAATTATTAGATGGAAATATTTTGTGCTGACATTATTGTAAAGGAAATACCTCTTATTCTTATAGTGTCAGTGTATAACTTGCTATAAAATCAGATGTGCAGGTGAGGACTACACACATTATAAAAATAATACAGTATGGAAAGAACTTTTAGACACTTTTCTGTAATAACATTACAATTTTGCCATAATTTATTAAATGCATTTATATTTTTAATTAATATTCTCATTCACGTCAGTTTTTTGCAGTATTATTGACACTTACAAGTATATTTCCATAGAAGAAGAGAGATTATATATTTTACAGTAAATGCACAAAATTTCAACCAGACTACAGGTTAAATGAATGATACATTAGCAAGGTTGGGAAACTCAAAATCTTTCTATAAAAAAAACATTACACCAGTTGTATGTCTAAAGGATATTGCATAATTATTATCAATTTTTTAAGGTATTCGTGATATAAAGGTTAATATGTGGTTGTTTCCTATAGATGTAGAAATGTAAAAATGATCTGCAGTGCTTTTGGAACAAGGCACCACCGCAGCTGAACGTCACATTATCAACTTTAATGTGGCTGTTGGGCTACTGAAAATAAGTTAACACAGGTCATCATTATACCATATTGGTCCGAATATAAGCCGCACCTTTTTTCCGATTTGCGAACTTTGCTTGTTACGTGTGCGGCTTCTATTCGCGAACGCAAAAATATTGCCGATTTGTGCTATTGTGAGTTAAGGGTGCCCATTTTCGTGCTTTAGACTGCGGTATTGAATAGCGATTTATGGTTTTAGTGATTCTAACATCCTGTAAAGCCTGTAACCTGCAAAAAAGCCACAGTGCTAATTAGAAAGCCTGTTTCTTGCAATGGCTGATCACTTTGAGAGTCTTTTTCTCTCCAATTTTAAGGGTGCATTTTAAATTTGAGTACTACCTTTTTTCTATTTTTTTCCCCTTGAACTTTACGGGTGTGGTTTATATGCGGTTGCGGCTTATATTCGGACCAATACGGTACTATGTTGATTATCAGAGTTGGCGTTAAATGTATATCATTACAGAGATTTGTCAGGTATGGGCTTATATAGTGTGAGAAAACATGAAAAGTGAATGCCTCTACACCCCCTCATCACACCCAAGACTATTACAGTAGACATAAAACATTTTCATTAAACATTTTCATTAACTTTTTAATTAACTTAAATTAAAAAGTTATAACATTTGTTACATATGTGTTTCTCCTGCCTCCCCTCCTCTATTTCTTTCTCTTGCCACTTTCTCTTTCTCACCTTTATATCTTTCACTGTCCCCATATTCTCTCTCTCTTGCCCCTTTTCCATCCCCCTTTTACCTATGTCTCAGCCTCTCTCTCCTTGCCTCATTTATCTCTCTCTCACCCTCTCTCAAAACCCCTTTTTATTGCTCTCTCTCAATCCACCTTTCTGACACGTTTACCAAATTGTGTCTGCCCTAGGCCTGGGCCTCAAAGGCCTAGGCTTACACATGCCTATGAGTAAATTTAAAAAGAGAGTGAAGAATATTTAGACATTTGTGGTTTAGCCATTAGGGTGTAAAAAATGTATAGTCTTCATGAGAAACTGAGCCATAATGTGTGGACAGACTAAATGTCAAAAATATAAATATTCAAGTGGCAGCAAAATGTATTTTACCAGGGGCCCACATTTTGTGCTTTATGCTACTGATGTCCAGAATAATTACTGTAGTTGATTTTTACTTTATTGTTACTCCTGCTGATACATATACTTAACAATGCTTAGTTCTTTGTAAAATGACCATATGTGCTGAAGAGACATGAAGACCAACCAAAACACAGTAATAAGATTTCAGGGCAATCGAAAATAATTCAAGAGGCAAACTGAGGTCAGAGAGAGGTAGAATAAGTTTAGTAAGAAGGAAAAGAGAGAAGTAAGCAGGTAACCACCTAAAGAAAATCAACTGCGGGTTCTGGACACCCCATCAATTGATTTGGTTTGAAAAAAAATGCTTAACCAAAAATACCAGAATTTGATAAAAAGTATTTTTCTAAGCAAGTTGATATGTAGGAGGCAGTTTAGCTAACTTGATGGGCTGACAGGTATTTAGGTTATCTTTTCTGGAAGTTCACTTTATACTCATTTTGATGTGGAGTGCCAAGGGCTCAGGTCCAAAGAGAGCCAGAGAAATATTTTCTATTTTTCACCATAGCCTATCTATTCTGAATGCTAGCCATTATAAGTCTTAGTTTAGTATCACATATATAGTTGTGAGCGTACGGGTCGTTGCTCACGCTTGCGGGCTCGCGTAGCGAGCCGCGGCCCTCGCGTAACGAGGTCACTGGGCAAGGGCCTCAGTTGCTGGCATGGAGCGCCGAAGGCGCTCCATGCCAGCAACTGAGGCCCCTCGCAAAGCGAGGGCCTCAGTTGCTGGCGAGGTCACTGGGCACGGGCCTCAGTTGCTGGCATGGAGCGCCAAAGGCGCTCCATGCCAGCAACTGAGGCCCCTCGCGAAGCGAGGGCCTCAGTTGCTGGCGAGGTCACTGGGCACGGGCCTCAGTTGCTGGCATGGAGCGCCGAAGGCGCTCCATGTCAGCAACTGAGGCCCCTCGCGAAGCGAGGGTCTCAGTTGCTGGCGAGGTCACTGGGCAAGGGCCTCAGTTGCTGGCATGGAGCGCCGAAGGCGCTCCATGCCAGCAACTGAGGCCCCTCGCGAAGCGAGGGACTTAGTTGCTGGCGAGGTCACTGGGCAAGGGCCTCAAACCCTCGCAAACTTCACGTCGCTACTCAAAAAACACGACACACAAATTACGACACTCGCTAAATTTTACGAGGAACGCAAACAACGTACGAAACACGTTACCACACATTACGACCTCGCAAACATCGGACGCAACACGCCGACATACAAACATTTCAAACACAATACATACACACAGCACATACATAACAACCTTACCTACACCAAGAGGGAGCACCCAGGACCTCAAAAATGCAACTTACACCTCGATTTTACTCGAAATAAAAGACTTTTGAGACTAAAAAAAAATCTAAGCGACAGAAAAAATGGCTGCCGAACAAAACGAAAACGAGGCTACAGCACTCTAAACTCGCAAAACACCACAAGAAACTCGCAAAACACCACAAGAAACTCGCAAAACGCCACAAACCACCTACGGATATTCATACCACACAGTGCACACATTCAGCATGCTTACACAGCAGCTCCACACCACTAATGCTGCAGCAACATCAACACAGATTGCCAGCTCTTCATCACAATGCTTCAAAATAGGTACACTATATTCATTTAGTAATTTAGCTACCTTACAATTTCATTGCCGTCATTTTTTGACGGGCAATTCGCTAGTTTTGTTATAATAGTGTGCTTAATAAGGGGATTTTGAGGTAGATACACACCATCCTCTATCCTTTTCTTGTTATGTCCATTACACAATGTTAGCACTCCTGTCAGATACATATACATTACAGTAAGTAACTATGACTATTTTGATAGTTATATATATATTAATTCTGAACTGGTTCTGAGTTTTCTCTTATTTATTGAATATAAATTCAGAATCTGTAAACAATCTGAAGACCTGATGCAGGCTTATTTCAGCTCTGGTAAGATAATGAAATCATAGATTCAAATATACAATTAATAGACATATTACAACAAGCAGAAGTCAGAACCTAGACAGATCATCAGAATATGAACACAGATCTCAGAAAACAGAACAGTTTGCTTTGGCATCAAAGCACTTGGAGAAAATCATATGAGTAGCCAAGGTAAGACTGATTGACTATAGTGATTGAAAATGTCAAGTTTGAGGTGGAATCTTGAATTGGACTAGCAGAATTAGCTAATTCAGTTCAGTTATTGAATATTTACAATAAGCTGTTAATAAGCTGTGGTAATTTACAGTAGTGAACATCTTTATTTCAAATATTTGAAAAATATATTTAAAAAAACCTTCCAAATTCTCATAATTTAAAGCTGGCTGGTTATATGGATGAACTATTTTTTACATGGAGTGACTTACATGAAAATAGAAAATAGGGAAAGATGTTTGAGGGGTTTAATTATATGAACTTTATTAGTGCTATAAAATTAAAATCAATGAATTAAAAAATATTGTAAAGCCAAATGATAAATGACAAGCTGCAGGTTGGAATGAAATGTTCTATAGTTGCTTAATGATTCTGAAAATATCCAATATTTGAATCACAAAAATGAAAACATAAGTAGCTCAGTGATGCCCATACATAATTATTGGAAATTCTAATTTGTTCCTATAATGAAAAGTTCACATCAGTGCTAAACATTATTGTTGCTTCAATTATCACAAATTAGCAAGTGGTACAATGACTAAAATGGCATTTCTATTTACAAATGCCAAAGAGGTTGTTACTTCATGAATATACTCGAACAGATGTTGTTTATAATTATGTACGTACACAATATTCTTGCTTTATAAAATGCCAACAGATGATCATGATAGACATGTTAGAAAATATAATTGCTTTGTTGTGTGTTGTGTATAAATAAAGATATATGACACAGTGTCAAATTTATTTCAATACAGGTAAGTTCTCTCTGTTACCCATATTTCAAGGAATTATTATTTTCTGATATGCTATGTTAATAATTCAAAAAATACTTATTATGTAATTCCTACTAATAAGTATCAGAGAAGTGTTTGTTTTGTGATCAAGCATAAAAATATATCACACTGTGTCAAATTTATTACAACCCTTATAATTTCACTGTTACCCTTATTCCAAGGAATTATTATTTTTCTGATATGCTTAGTTGATAGTTCAAACCAAACTGACCTGTTTACCAGAAAGGTTGTTACTTTATGATCAAGCAGAAAAGTCAGTTACTTACTGTAAAATAATTTTTTGTCAAAGATAACAGGTGGGATATTGCTGATAATTTTTCCCACAGATGTACTTCTGGTAAGTGTATCATTATATCAGTTTGTAAAAACATAAATATTGTTTAACAATTGTTTATTGTTTTTATAGATCTGAAAAGATTTATTTGTCTATGATTTTCTCAAGCTTATATTAGTTATTGTATTCTCTAATCTTGTTCTTAAAATAATACTTTACAGATGTTTGTAACACAAGCTCTCTTGGTATGCTGTATGATAGTTTAATGTTGCTTATTTACAATATAATGTACTAGCGAATTGCCCGTCAAAAAATGACGGCAATACGATTGTAAGGCAGGTAATGGTGTTTGGTTGCGACATTAATTTTGTAGGTGTTCTGAGATCCTTCTGCGCTCATTGCGAACCTCGCGCTGAGTGCCTTTGGCGCTCATTGCGTGGCTCGCAATAAGTGCCTTCGGCGCTTATTGCAAGGCTGTTAGTTGTTTGTGTGCTATGAGCAGCGTTGGCGGTCTTTTTTTCTATGCTAATGAAATAATTCATAAATTAATTAATTAATATACTTTACCTATTGTGAAGTAATATATGCAGGAAGCATTGTGTTGAAGAGCTGGCAATCTGTTTTCATGTTGCTGCAGCATATAATGTGTGTTTTCACTGTTGTGGAGCTGCTGTGTAAGTGTCAGAAAATGTATGCAGTGTAAATAGTGTGCGTGCGCGAGGAATGGCGCCTAATGTGTGTGGTACGCGACTGTGGCTGATTTTGCGTCCCTGTTCTTGGAACTCATCCGGCTTTTTCGTAAAATCCATATGTGTTTGGTGGTGTTTTGCGTGTTTAGGGTCCTGTAGCCTGGTTTTCATTTTTTTCGGCGTCATTTTTTCTCTCGCTTAGCGGATTTTCGGGTGTCTAAACTCTTGAATTTCTACTTAAATTGAGGTGTAACTTCACTTTCAGAGGTCCTGGGTGCCCCCCATTGCGGTGGTTTTTATGTGTTTGTTGTGTTTATTTATTGTGTTTTTAATGTTTTCATGTGTGCGTGTTTCGGGCACTAAGGTTGTATTTTTGCGAGCTCGTAATGTTTTTTTTCTAAGTCCCGCGGCTTGTATTTGTGGATGCTAAGTTCGTAAATTTTGCGGTGTAAGTCCCATCGTAGGGATGAGCGCCTACGGATCTCATCAGCAGCGCAAGGAGCGACTTCGGCGCTCCTTGCCAGCAACAGCAGCATTGGCCGCAGCATTAGCAACAACTTTTGCCAACCAGCACTGCTGACAACTGTATATGTAATACTCGCTATAATTATGACGCTTCAGTAGGAATGCAGTGCATATTAGCAGATGATCCCTGAAACTGATTTCTGACTGAATTATTCCTGATTTCTTATTTTACATCAGTTTGTATTTCTCCTATAGGTCATGAATGAAAATCAGACACACATCAGAGAATTCTTGATGCTGGGATTTCAAACATCTCAAGAAATCAGCATTCTTCTATTTATTCTGTTCCTAGTTGTATATGTTCTCACTATTGCGGAAAACCTTTCAATTATAATACTGGTGTCAATTTGCAAGCAGCTCGGCTCCCCTATGTATTTCTTCCTCAGCAATTTGTCTGTATGTGAAATTCTCTTGACTTCAAATGTTATACCCAAAATGTTATACTTATTATTGACAAACTGGAAATCCATAACTGTTGAGGAATGTTTTGTACAGTTTTATTTCTTTGGCACTGCTGCAACTACTGAGTGCTTCCTTCTTGCTGTAATGTCTTTTGACAGATTCTTGGCCATATGTGTTCCATTACATTATAATGCTATCATGGACCAAAAGATGTGTCTTTACCTGGCATTAAATGTTTGGGCAGTTGGTCTTATGGCTACTGTTGGAACCATTATCTTATTGGGCAGACTGCAATTCTGTGGTCCAAATGTCATTGACCACTTCTTTTGTGACCGTGAACCCATATTAAACCTTTCTTGCTCAGACACATTAATGGTTAGAATTGAATCTCTTGTATTTTCATTCATTATAACTATCTTTCCGTTTGTAGTTATCATCTGGTCATATACTTCTATTATTCTCACTATTCTCAAAATGACGACAATGACAGGAAGACAAAAAGCTTTCTCTACCTGTAGTTCTCATTTACTGGTAGTTTCAATGTACTATGGTACATTGATCATGATGTATATAGTACCCTCTAGCGGACAATCACTTAATGTTAACAAGGTGTTATCACTTCTGTATACTGTGGTGACCCCATTTCTTAACCCTATAATTTACAGTCTGAGGAATAAGGATATGAAAGGGGCCCTGACACATGCTATACAAAGACTCTCATGCTGGGCTGTGAATTGAGTAGAATACAAATAATTATCACCAACATATACAGTATCAGCATATTTTTAAGCTTTTTTTCTTAAAATACAGAAAACAACCAATTTCACATTTTCCTTCACTATTATATAATATCTTCATTATGCTGAAACTATTTTTATCATCCCAGGTCCTTTAATTAATTCTGAACTAAGTCACTTACCTCAATAAACAATTTCTCATGCTTGAACAATAAGCATGAATCTTACCATCATTAACCATTTATTGTTAAATATTTGCTTCGTGTTTTATGTTTTCAATTGTAAAATAAACAGATATTTACTATAATTATATGTAAACAGTTTGGTTTATTTTAAAAATTTAACAAAGTAGAAAAAGAGCTACATAGTGTATCCTAATAATGACATATATCTTGCCAGTCTGTTTATAAGCATTTGGTTTTTTGAACAACTCTAAAAAATGCATAAATATTATAAACTATAAAACAACTCTACAGTTTAGGTTTGCTTTAGATATTTTGACTCAGTAAACGCTCTGTATAGTAGAATATCAAAACATTATGTTGTAATCCTAAGTACAATAAAACCTTTAACTTTTTCTGCATTTCCATTTCTGCCGTTCTTCTAATATGTTCATTGCATAATCACTGCTTCTTTGTCCAATGTATATGTAATATTCTATTGAAATGTATTGGATGAACAGGGATAACAGGGATTGGCTGAAAAATATCAATACTATTGCACTGTCATGGTGTGCACACTCTGCAAAATAGACTTCATTAAAGAGTATATAATAAGCAAGATAAAATAAAGAGAGCTTTTAATAGTATAATACATGCATATGAAGCTGATTGTAAAATTATACCTCCAAGGTAAAATTCATTACTGGAGCAGAAGTCTCTGGATGACAGTCAAGAGGATATTCTGATCTCCACAAACTACATATCACATACTTCCTCAACTACTCCACCTTCACTCTAGCTTGGTCATCACATATAATAGTTGTCAAACTGCGAGACGTCGTCACGCTTTCGAGGTGCGTACGACTTAGGCGATGAGCGCCACAGGAACTCATCGCTTGTGAGCCTTGCATAGCCGATGAGCGCTGAAGGTGCTCATCTCTGCGAGCCTCGCAAAGCAAGGCAACCCGTTAACTTTTAGCTCTTAGCCGATGAGTGCCGAAGGAGCTCATCGCCTGTGAGGCAAGCCGTTAAACCACTACAAAGCGGGGGATTGGCCGAAAAACAAATCAAAACCGCGTTACTTAGAAAAAAAAATATGAGAAAAATACGAGACGTGTAACTTAGAAAAAAAAAAGATACGAGGCGCAAAAAATTATGAGATTAGCGCCTGAATGACGATCAATCAAAAAACAATAAAAACAAAATACACCCCAAAAAATTACAAAAACATCACAGACAGCATGGGGCAACAGCCAGGACGTCTGGGAGTGAGCCATGCTCAGCGCAAGCCTCACAATGAGCACCGAAGGTCCTCAAATTCCAAAACAGTTTACATTATGTGTCAAACAGCATTCCCATGCCTTGAAATTTTATTGCTCCGTCATTTTTGACGGGCAAGTCGCTAGTTATAATATATGTACCATTTATTCTAGCACAAATGACCCAGGTCTATCAGAAGTTTTTAAATTTTGTGTTCATTTCCCATTGCTCTGTGAGTGCTGTTCATAGCTGTCAGCATAGGCAGCTGATAATGGAAACAATGTTGCAGTGCACTATACTGGAAGGAGAATAAGCTGGTTCACCTCCAAATAAAATCGTAGCATACTGTAAAACCATTTTGAAGGTGCTTTGTATAACCTTTACTGAAATTAGATCACACCAAAAGAAAATATCAATTTTAATTTATTGTTTTCTGGTTTTACTAAGTAATTGGTATGCAGAATTATTGTTGACTGTCAGTCTGTCTACTTTGTATTTTAATGCATCTGCTATGTGTAGAACTGTGTATGTTTAATATAAAGACGTGGTAAGCAAATAATTGTATCACATGTTATGGTTGTGACATTAAAGGTATATGAAAGTGAGGTGGGTTATGAATTTATCCAGTAGAATGCATCATAACCCACCTAGCAAAACATTTTTGCATGAAAAAAAGCAAACATTTTTTGCAGAAAAGAAAAAAATGTGCTGGGGGTGATATAGACACCCCCAGCAACTGAGATTTGCATATTGGATATCTCATTTTTAATGAGATATCCAATATGCAGCACATGCGCATGATGACTGGCTAAAGGAAAGTGTGAAAGTGAAATCATGTGACTTCCTGCAGTAGGGCAGACTACAGGTGCTAACATAGCATGTCAAAAAGATACATTGTATAAGTTATGCTAATTATCCCTGGGAATTTCAGGGGGTGTCAATATTGAGAGGAAACTCTTTGCAAAAAGCAAGAAAATCAGCAAACTTCAGGCTAACGGTTTAACTGTTTACTTTGGAAATTTTTCATGCAAACTATTTTTTTTCAGACACTATATATTCTTCTCTGTCAGATGCATTCATAACCCCACTCACTTTCATATACCTTTAAGATGTGCAGGGAAATCAGAGAGGAATAATAAAAGAGTCATTGTACCGATCCAGTTATCATAAGTAGTAGTTCTTATGTGATATAAATCTGGGTCTCATGCCAAGTTATGGCTGTCACATGCATAAGTGAATCCATGCAAATCTCCTATTATCATATTTTGGCACTCAGGCTTAACATATTTATTTGCTTTTACGTCTGGTGTGATATACTGGGTTTAAAAATATAATATTAATAGCCCTATTAAATTTGAGCTATGTTTAAAAACGTAGCTTGCATTGCAGGAATTAAGACCTAAGGCTATTAATTAGCCCCGTAATGTAGGGCATTTTCGATCTGTGTGTAAGCTGCAAAAAAAAACTACGGATTGAGCAACGTTGAACTTTAGCGACCGCAAATCATTTAAACCGTCAAGCCCCTAACTGCTACAATTCCAATCATGCTATTAAATTGCAACAAAGTGACTCACGAGCTATCCTGTAACACGCAAATGGAGCCCAAAGCTCAACAAGTGCTGGGGAGGACTCATAAGGGGGGTTAAGTCCAATACAGCACTTGTACTGTGGATAAAAACACACTACTGTACAATTATTAAAAGTGAAAGTGATGTTAGGTCTTCGAATTAAGAGCACAACAATCTCAAGCCTGCAAATCGGCACACAAAAATACTTAGATCGATCCCGGTAATCAATGTGTTAATATATATAATGTAACTTGCATGCAATAGAATATAATATTTGCGGCTTTATTATTATTTCATTATGACTGGAATGTGGGTCCGATTGTAACTTTTTAAATTGAAGCCCATAGGACGCAATGATGATGATCTCTGTTTCCTTTGGCTCCATATAAACCCGTAACTATTGGTTTGCTTAATTCATCACCAGCAAAAACGCAAGTCCGATGGCCTACAACTGGTTTATAGGTTTGCGTCCCAAACTCGTTACTCGCAGCCTGTTCTTATTTAATACCACAGTAACACAGGGGAATTTCAAGCCTGCAGCCACTGCGAGCTTCACGTTGCACTTACGGGGCTGGTATTTATAGGGCCCTAAGGCTATGTAAAGGTGCCTTCTTAGCGTTTTTTTTGTTTAAGTTTTACTAGGTGATAGGGGATATACTGACTGAGCATAGATAATGAACCTCTTATATTTCAGTATTTTTCTATAGGGAACTCACATTATACTATACTGAATATGTTATATACTATGCAATGCAATATGACCTAGAGTATTCTAAATTTACTAGTTAGAAAACTCTTCCTTTGGTCACTATAGCATTATAATTTGTGTTGTTAGGTTTTTAGTGTTTCTATTTTTGGCTAATGTTCTTAATTTAAAAGTTTGAATTTTATAAATGAAAATTTTGTTTAGGGATGCAGGACTTTTTTGGAGTGGTTATATTCTGTAAGCATTGTAGTTAAACCCCTTATTCAGACAAAAAATTGCTTCTGTGTTTGACATCCCTGTAGAGACACCCACTACTTTAGTAACTGCAGAAAGGCTCTTTAAACACAAATACCATTTAGTTCTGGTCCACAGAGGCAAAGAACAGATTGAACAATGAAGCACATGTAGCAGCTGTCAGACGGGCTGTCAGAAAAGTTGAACTACAGTAGGTGATAACACACTAAATCTGGACTCTAGGACTTGATCACTCTATGGGTTTGCTTGGACATCTAGAAAGAGAACACTCAAGGAAGCCTAAGCAATTCAACTCGTAAAACAACATCTCCCTCTTTGACCTAATCCTCAAATTAAGGAAACTAACAACCATGTATCTTCTATTAAACATTCAACATGTCAAGAGACAAACTAGATTTAGAAGTTTTCCTTTTTCTGCATTTTATAATTTTCTGTGTACATTTGCATGCCTAAAAATAAGTTAATCTCAAGAAATACAGTATTTTCACTGCATTCTGTAAAACATGGTTGGGAACATGTAAATGAGCTCACAATATGTTTTCACTCTTTAATCCATTTTTTTTTAACATGGCACCTTTAAAGAACATGCCTGTTAATAACACAGTATCTGAGCAAGCATAGGATAGGGATTTTCATGAGTAAGGAAACCTACCCACAGACAGTAATGTTTTGTTCTTAAGGTTTTCTTCTTTGTGGTCTTGTCACCTGAGTAAGTTGGTGAAGAACAGAATTTGAGAAATGGACCTATTATTCATTTCATTGCATGATAGTCATGCTTTTAAAGGTGTAAAGATGAACAACAACAACAAAGATATGTGCTAACATTACTGACTATTTATAAGTTACATATGCCTTAATGACATCATACTCATATATAGCAATTTAATTATGGACTAGCAATTATATTAATCATAAATGATAATGCTACACTATACTAAGCAAGTAACTAACTTTATTATAGACTAGTTATGTTGGCAGCATTCTCCGCTGCCATTTTACATATGAGCTAGTCAACATTGGTAAATGCAGTAATGTAATATTACATTTAGTATCACTTACACTTCAACTATTGGATAGTGTCATTTGTTCACATAATATTACTTGCTTGTGTATAATTAGGATATATTTTCATGTAGTTTATTATAAACGCCAGTATATCAGCCTGTCACTATCAATATCACTTAGGTAATTTATTTAAATACCCTCCTTTTGCCACAATACATCACAGCATACCCTTTGCACACAATAATATCCCTTAGTAATTTACATCACATTTCACAGTACCAGGTAGCATATTTTATTACTTGTTTGTTGTTTTCACTTTTTGGTCACAAATACAGTATATTCACCTAGTTCATTATGATTATTAGTATTTTTATATATTTAGATGACTACTCATTTTAACATATGTTGGTTGCATTTTAGAAGGTACTAAAAGATTATCTAATTATTGTATACCAATTATTCCTTATATTATTAATATGTTTGTTATTGATGATACTCTTTTCTTTTCTTAGCCTTTTTTTAAATATATTTTATACTTCTTTTATATCTACACTTCTTAAAGTGAATTTGTATACTGTTACTCAGAATAATGTATTAAGAGAAAAAAAGAAGAAAAACAAGTAGAAGAGATGTTTATATAATACTATAAAGACAACAATGCCTTAAACTGAGTAATCTCTTAACACAAATATTTTTCTTTTACAAATACTAATTATTTTTGCATAAAAGGAAGACTCGATGATACACTTCCCTCCCCTTTGACAAAGCCATGTTAAATGGTGAAACAAGTGCCAGGATTGTGTAGGACAGTTTATATAAATCAGACACTAGAAGCACACAAACCCTTTTTAATTTGTCAACCGAATGAGGTGGTCTCACTAACTCAATCAAAGATACAAAGTATAAAAATTGGCAGCTTGAATATGTTTTAATATGTCAGCTGAGGTAAACTGTTTCAATTATCGAGGAAAGATAAAAAATAGAAAGCCAGCAATCAAGCCAGGTGAGGCTGTTTTCAATTATTTAGCAAAGGCACAGAATAATAAATCTGTGAGAAACCTTGCTAATACCAACTGATATAATGGAACTATAGGAGAGTATCAGTAAGCAGATATATACATGAGTCAAAAGAGATAATTTGTAATTTCAAGGAGTATAAAAGAATAAAAGAGGAATTAACCTCTAAAATATATCTACCAGATTAGTTTGCACAGTCACCATTACAATAAATGTGGATAAAAGTGAATTTATAAGCCAGTAAAAAAGATGGAGAACGTGTAGTGATGGCTGTAATTAAAATTTATAATTAAACTAGCGACTTGCCCGTCAAAAAATGACGGTCAATAAAAATTAAATGTTGTGAAATTTGTTTGCAAAACAAAATGAGTCACCTACATTTGTCCCTTTTTAATTTTCTAAAAATAAAAACACATTCATTTTTTTAACTTTTTATTTTTTTAACTTTCAACTTATATTTCACAAACATTAAACTTTGTAACATGCAACTTGTATATGAAACATTTGTTCAACATTTTGTTAACAATACTAACACTTTTCAATACATATTTATCACTGAGTAACTGCAGAGTATATTAACTTAGAGTAAGTAAATAGTTTTAACAATAACATGCTTTTTATCATTTGTAACATATTTGTTAAACTCTTGTTAAACTAAATTAGCATTGAATCTAGAGGAAGGCAAACAATAAAAAACCCCTATTGAAACTTGTCCAATTGTATCAAAGAGGGAAAAAAAAAATTCCTTCCTGATCCCATTAACTGGCGATCGGATTTCTCCCTGAATCAATACTTTGTCTTTAAATAATACATTTCCAATTATTATTAAAATACTTCAACTTTATACTAACAATACATATTTGACTATACCACATATATATTTAACCAACTTTTTTCAAAATTAAAAAAACACATATTCAACATCTGAAATTGTAACATGTGGATTGTATGGAACGACAAATCTATTATCAATCTTTTGGCCCCGGTAAATAGCTGTTTGTCCTTGTGTTCTTTTATACAAAGGATATCCATCACAATTTGCATAAGTTTGCATTTGAAATTGTTTTGGAAATTCTTTAGTACATTTTTTATTTTCCATACATGGTGAATTCGGATTCATCTCTCCACATGGGCCATGAATCATTCTATGTGTAAATATCTCCCAAAGTTTTGTATATTTTTCTTGGTCTGGCAATTGTGCAGAAATTACTGAATCCACTCTCTCTGCAGTGTTCAACCTGTCTTTTTTTCCTGCAGTATTAAAAGTATGTGAGCATGTGGCAATCCTCTTTTTTGAAATTCAATGGTGTAAACAAAAGCCACACATTGTCCAAATAAGTGTGCTTTAGTGATATCATGAATTAATGAATTGAGTTTGATTTTAAATACCCATGCCACTAAATATGGTCGGTCAGAAGTAGTTTGTCCCAGATTCAAATTTTCCTTGATCTCTGGCCATTGTGGATTACACGTGAATGTAATAAATAAATCTGGTTTTCCAAATTTTGTAACAATAGCCATGGCATTATTATACCTTTCTCGCATATTGCGAGGAGATCCTTGGAAAGAGGATGGCAAAATAATTGCTCTTCCAGCTGTAATGTCTCTGTTGGAAGCTAAATCTGCCACATAATCCATTAATCCACAATACTGTTCTACTCGTAATTTATTTTGTTGATATTTAATAACATTTAGATTATTGGCTTCAACTTGTAAATATGAATCAATAATCCATTGTTGAGTGAGTTTTCCTCCATGTAAAATTGGATTAAAACAATCACGGATAGCAGTTTGTGCCACTTTATATTCCAGCATGGAAACATTAGATCTAATACAAAGTTTAGTATTGGGATAACTTTCCAATTGTAATTTTGGTTCCCATCCAGGTTCCCCATTTGGAAAGAAAATGGGATATGTCATTGGATCTAAATTACAGCTTAATATATTGATGTTGATAAATGGTTGTTCTTCATTGCGTGGATATATTCTAATATCCCGCTGAAAAGGTGGTTCACCATCTTCATTTTTAAACACCATGGCAACCTCATTTACAGTAGGTAAATTATATCTTCTTTGATCAGTGTTGCGATCTCTTTTTAACACCATATTGACTCTTGGTGTAGGCAATTGATGTCTTTCAGCATGTTCCTGTTGTTCTTTTTCAAGCTGTGCTAATTGTTTGTATGCTTGACTATATGGATTTTTTTGCATAATTTTTTCCAGCTGTTCAAAGACTAATGCGCAAACACTGTCTATTTTCTGGAAGTGTCATTCTTTGTTCCACAGCTTCCATCGTATCTAAGACATATAACTGTGCAAATTTCCTTTGCTGTCCTTCTTGTGGGTGTAAATGTGAAGTTCTGTGGTATATTTGACCTTGAACTCTGAAACAATAAGGACCATGTCCTGGTACATTTTCTGCTAATGTTGCACCCATTGAAGCAAATTAAATTGCACTGTTATAAGACCTTATGTTTTGTTTGAAATTATTATAATTTGGAAATGTTGGATCACTCATAATGCATTCTAAATAATATGGAAATGGGTGTCTTAGTGGAAGTTTCACCTTTCCTTTCTGACAGCAACTAATGAAATTTCCGTCAGTAGGTCTTTCCTTTATAAAATGATAGGCCCCACAAAACTGACAAACCACATTAAGTAACCCACAATAATGAGTATCTACTTGTACTGCAGTAGTAAACACATTATCATGCATTTCTTCAACATAAATATCAGACCCACATTCTATATGTACATTTTTTTCTTGTGTGTCTACATTTAAATCATTCTGCAAATTAGAATCATTGGACAATGGTTCACAGAGATGTTTTTGTTTACTTTTACGTTTCTTGGAAGCCCCAACACACTCACTTGCGGCTTTCTTACTCATCTTTCTTTTATTTAAAAGTCTCTGTCGATCTTCTTCTCGCAAGCGTTGTGAAGTTTCCGGTTTCTGAGCATCTCTCCACCTTTGCTTCCTTTCCCTTGCCAATCTTCTTTTGCGTTCAATTTTGTCTTCTCCATTGTCCGCCATTTTAATCTGTAATTTTAAATAGAGATGTAATTATTGTTTGTTCTTTGTTTTATATAAAAAAAAAATTCCTTTTTGTACTTTTAGATTAAAGTAGATGAATAAAATAATAAAACATTTTCAATTGTTGCACTTTAGTCTGAAAGAAATGAAACCATTTTCAAAGTATTTTATTGACATATATGAAATTGGAAATAGCTGCACATATCTATCTTTATATTATTAATCCTTCAATGACATTCCTACTTGATTGAATTCACAGCATACCATCCTTTTTTTTTGGAAAGTGTTGTAAGCTTCTTATTTTCTTGAAATATTATTATTAATTAGTATTGTCTTTTCAACTTTTTTAAAGTTTTGATTAAATATCATAAATTAATGACTCAATAAGTACTATCCATTTTCAATAAATTTCAATTTTCACCAAATATATTATACATAGCCTTTTTCTATGCATCACTACAAAATAAAATATTATACCTGTGAGGATGATGTTGATGTTGTTCAAAGGCTGCAAACGTCACTCTGTCTGTTTATTCCCTTTCAGATCCGAATAAACTGTAAAATCAAATAGATAATCTTTTTAAATTTTTGCTTCATCAATATCATTAAATGAACATCAACAGACATATATTTGGCTACTTTAAAAACCTCATATTTTTTTATATTTTGCCATAGTAATATAATTAAAATTCTGTACCTGTCCAAATTATCCAAATTATTATGATGTTCAATGTGTGCAAACGTCACTATCTCTGGTCATTCACGTAGAGTTCACTGCAATTATAAAAAATATTCAAATTAATATATAATATGTTACTTCATCTGTATTAATCAATGAGGCTTAACATACCTATTTTTGCATAGATTAAAAACATGAAATAAATATATCAATCAATCAGCATGAACACACATATGAAAGCATAGATTATAAACATACACTCAATATTACTGTTAGTCTTTAAATAAGAATCAATGAATCTGTATTAATCTTAAAATAATGTCTGACTAAATATAACGTCAACACATAAGCATGTTCCCTTTATTTTTTTTTGAGTGGTATTTTAAAATGAGTATGTTACAACTGAATTCTTAAAATAATGTACATTACTAATGAACTAAGAATCAATTAATGTTCATTAATATTAAACTAATGTGTGACTAAATCTAACATCAACATGTAAGCATGAGTATATAGCCTTTATTTTTTATTTTTGGTTTATTTTATACAAAATATATAAGAACTGAATTATTTAAATAATGTACATACATTAATAATTAATTAATCAACGTGTTCCTTTTTTTTATGTACATTCTTAAATGTTAACCTTTTTTAATATTAATGATTAGTAATGATACATTATGAATGTTATTTACAATTCTTACCCACAGGTAATCTCGACATATCACAAAATATTTCTTAAATTAATGTACATTAATAATTAATGAATCAATGTGTTCCTAATTAATTAATGTACATTATGAATGTTATTAACAATTGTTTCACACACGTAATCACGACATATAACAAAATAATTGTTAAATTAATGTACATTAATAATTAATTAATAAATATGTTTTTTTTAATTAACATTCTTAATTTTGATAATAATAATTAATTAATTAATTAATTAATGTACATTATGAATGTTATTAACAATTGTAAGGTAAGCACAATATTATTTTTATATTAATTAAAGTTATTATTTATTATTTATTAATTAATAATTATAAATAATATATTTACCTTTTTAATGTAATACTGCTGAAGCAGTATACTAAGGAGCTAACAATCTCTTGCGATTTCCCGGCATCAGAAAACATCCAGTCACCTGAGGAGAAAGTGTCAGTCATGTGTGAAATGTGCCCTATATATAGGCTTTGTGCGTTGTTTTAGGCGGGAAATCCGCAGTTGCGCGAGCCAAATGCGTTGTTTTCGGCGGGAAATCCTATGTGGCACGAGACAAAGGCGGGAAATCTGTGTTAATGCATAAATCGGTAATATCGTATCGTAAAATATACTCGCCACTGTCTTTTTACTCATTGCGCGGTTAATCCGCATCCTTTATCTCATTGTTTTTCGAACACATACGTCTGTGGCTGTGTTTTACTCAGTTCGTAGTAGTATAGCCTCGTTTTCATTTTTTTCGGAGGCCATTTTTTTCTCGCTTAGCCGATTTTCGATCTTTGTAACTCGGCTCAATCAATCTAAATTGCAGTTCCAACTCACTTCCACACGTCCTGCCTGGTTCCCCATGCTGTTAGTGACCTTTGTTTTATTTTTAGTGTGTATTTAGTGTTTTTTTTACTGTTTTTGTTCCGCCGCTTATCTCGTAATTTTTTTCACCTCATATTTTTTTTCTAAGTGCTACGGTTTAACGGCTCGCCTCGCTACGGGAGGCTCTCATTGCCAAAGTGCTACGATTTAACAGCTTGCCTCGCTACTCGCCTCGCTACTTCTCAGATAAGAGAAATCATGAACCAAATTAAATTCCAAGATTGCAACTCTATTGTAGTAGGACGTAAGTCTGCGGGCCTGCTTCGGGGCCGCGTAGCTCGCAAGTTAATGTGCTATTCAATTCAGCAAATAAATTATTTTTGTGGGCTGATTTGCGAGCATGAGAATGTTGTACTATTAATTCTAAGACCTAATATCACAATCACAACGGATCGCAATAAATCGCAGCCCAGAGCCCATAACTCGATCGGAGCCTACAAACAAAGGCCACTTGAATAGCAAAATAAGTTACAGGCGTCATTTGCAAAGGCCGGATCTCCCGAATTGGCAATTGAATGAGGCTCCATGTCAATAAAAAAACAATTGTTCCCAAAAAACATGAAGCCTGATTCAATTGAGCAATGGTACGTTACTGGAGCTTGTAAGTGAGGCCGTAAGTTAATTTGCTATTCAATTGCTCCAGTTTCCCAAGCCCGCAAATGTTTTAACACCCGGAAACGACAAATGTAGGAAAAAATCCTACGAGTGCTAGAGAGGACCCTCAAGGGGGTTAAAAACCTATTTATAGTACTGTAAGTGCAAATAAAATACTGCACAGTAAATAATGGGGAAAGCGATGAAAGACATTAGATTTAATTGCACAACATTATTTTTATGTTTTATTTCGGGGTTATATTGATCTCAGGAATCAATGAGTTAATACATGTCAGGCCACCCATATGGACTAGAACAGTATTGGCATTAATTTTTATAATTTTTTATTGTGAAGGTTTGCCATAGCATATCGGACCCCCGAACCTAATTGATTAACATGTAATATCCATATTTTACTGCATTAATGATAGCGGTCTCATTTTCTATTAGCTGTTTCAAAATGGGAGGTTACAGTCTTGCTTAATTGATCATATAGACGCCCTGAACTGCTACAGATGAGTGCATGTTATACAGAGTCGGCTTTCGGCCCTTAACTTGCGGGCTCCTTCAATTGAATAGTACCGGAATCGGAGATGATCAGGAGCCTGCAGCACACCCGCAGACATATGGCCTGGATCCTGCGAGATGTGGGCTTGCAATTGAATCGGGCTTATGCCATTTAAAATGAATACTTCCTAAGACAGCATGGTAAAAAAATTGTTATACACATAGAGCCTCTTCAATTGAGCACTTGTAAGTTACTGGAGCCTGTAATGGAGGCCGTGAGTTATTTTGTTATTCAATTGGCATTTTTTTGCAAGCCAAAACGGCTTACATGTTATGGGCTTGAAAACTTTGCAGTTGTTAAACCCGGAACTTACAGCCTCCCATAACCTTTGATCTTTCACATCCGCAAGAGTTCTGATTTCTAAAATCGAAAATCGGGATTCAATTGCTACAATCCCTCAAGACCATACCAGCAAGTCCAAATAGGAGCCGCAAAGGGTTTAAAGACTAGTTTGGAACACTGCAAAACACAATAAAAACACACTAATGCACTTTAAAATATGGCCAAAGCAAAGGAAGGCATTATAATTACTTGTCTATATCTGCTGCTTAGATGCTTAAACATCTGGACTGTGTAATCCAATGCAGTTACACACCTACAGTATGTTTCCAAAATAAAAATCGGAAAAAAGTGGTCCCGAAAAAAAGAGTGCATATATTAATGCTGGCTGTCATTAACATGCCATTGTGAGACTCTGCAAGTCCACCACCATAGCATTTAAGCTAACAACAATCATGGCGATATGATAGCTTTAATATTCTGGGAGCTACATGTTAAGGGGGTCTGTCATTGAAGGAATGCCTACCTAAGAGGCTCTGTGAAAACCTTAAACCTCATACATTTCCTTCACAATGCTTGCAGATGCAGAAGATGCTTCATGGACCTGAATTGTAACTAGAACAAAATAAATCAAAAACATAACACCTACAAAATAAGTCCTTAAAAAAACAGCATTTCTTCTCAACAGCATTCCTCAGTAAAGATGTCGCGAATAGGTCGCCGGCGGACTTTTTCCGGCGAACATAGCATGTTCGCGTTCGCGGCGAACTGCGAACATATGCGAGATTCGACCCGCCCCCAATACTTTATCATTGAGCAAACTTTGACCCTGCATGTCACAGTCAGCAGACACATTCCAGCCAATCAGCAGCATACACTCCCTTCTACACCCTTCTACCTCATGGACAGCAGCCATTTTGGAATCATAAGTACCTTGCAGTCTTACTGAGAGGAGGGACAGTTTGGATGATACTGCATCAATAGGGAAAACCATAGCTAGGCAAGTTTATTCAGTGTCCAGTGCAGTGCTGAAGGACTCTTGTGCATTATTATTATTACTAGCGTATTGCAATGAGATGTGTATGTTTGGAAAGCTGTACAGTTATTAACATACATATGGAGCAGTTTGCTCCATAAAAAAGTGGTCCGTATTAACGGCTCGCCTCGCTATGCGAGGCTCGCCTGCAATGAGCGCCTGTGTGTACTGTTATTGTGCTTGGTGCTGTGAGTCTGTGTGTACTGTCAGTGTACTTGGTACTGTAGTTCTGTGTGCACTGCCAGTGTACTTGGTGCTATGGGTCTGTGTGCACTGCCAGTGTGCTTGGTGCTTTAGGTCTGTGTGTACTGTCAGTGTACTTGGTGCTGTAGGTCTGTGTGTACTGTCAGTGTGCTTGGTGCTGTAGGTCTGTGTGTACTGTCAGTGTGCTTGGTGCTGTAGGTTTGTGTGTACTGTCAGTGTGCTTGGTGCTGTGAGTCTGTGTGTACTGTCAGTGTACTTGGTGCTGTAGGTCTGTGTGTACTGTCAGTGTACTTGGTGCTTTAGGTCTGTGTGTACTGTCAGTGTACTTGGTGCTGTAGGTCTGTGTGTACTGTCAGTGTGCTTGGTGCTGTAGGTCTGTGTGTACTGTCAGTGTGCTTGGTGCTGTAGGTCTGTGTGTACTGTCAGTGTACTTGGTGCTGTATATATGTGTGTACTATCAGTGTACTTGGTGCTGTGGGTCAATGTGTACTGTCAGTGTACTTGGTGCTGTAGGTCTGTTTGCACTGCCAGTGTACTTGGTGCTGTGAGTCTGTGTGTACTGTCAGTGTACTTGGTGCTGTAGCTCTGTGTGTACTGTCAGTGTACTTGGTGCTGTATATATGTGTGTACTATCAGTGTACTTGGTGATGTGAGTCTGTGTGTACTGTCAGTGTACTTGGTGCTGTAGGTCTGTTTGCACTGCCAGTGTACTTGGTGCTGTGAGTCTGTGTGTACTGTCAGTGTACTTGGTGCTGTAGCTCTGTGTGTACTGTCAGTGTACTTGGTGCTGTATATATGTGTGTACTATCAGTGTACTTGGTGCTGTATATATGTGTGTACTATCAGTGTACTTGGTGCTGTGAGTCTGTGTGTACTGTCATTGTACTTGGTGCTGTATATATGTGTGTACTATCAGTGTACTTGGTGCTGTGGGTCAATGTGTACTGTCAGTGTACTTGGTGCTGTAGGTCTGTTTGCACTGCCAGTGTACTTGGTGCTATGGGTCTGTGTGTACTGTCAGTGTGCGTGGTGCTGTAGGTCTGTGTGCACTGTCAGTGTTCTTGGTGCTGTAGTTCTGTGTGCACTGCCAGTGTACTTGGTGCTATGGGTCTGTGTGTACTTGGCAGTGTACTTGGTGCTGTAGGTCTGTGTGTACTGTCAGTGTGCTTGGTGCTGTAGGTCTGTGTGTACTGTCAGTGTGCTTGGTGCTGTAGGTTTGTGTGTACTGTCAGTGTGCTTTGTGCTGTAGGTCTGTGTGTACTGTCAGTGTGCTTGGTGCTATAGGTCTGTGTGTACTGTCAGTGTGCTTGGTGCTGTAGGTCTATGTGTACTGTCAGTGTGCTTGGTGCTGTAGGTCTGTGTGTACTGTCAGTGTGCTTGGTGCTGTAGGTTTGTGTGTACTGTCAGTGTGCTTGGTGCTGTAGGTCTGTGTGTACTGTCAGTGTGCTTGGTGCTATAGGTCTGTGTGTACTGTCAGTGTGCTTGGTGCTGTAGGTCTATGTGTACTGTCAGTGTGCTTGGTGCTGTAGGTCTGTGTGCACTGTCAGTGTTCTTGGTGCTGTAGTTCTGTGTGCACTGCCAGTGTACTTGGTGCTATGGGTCTGTGTGTACTGTCAGTGTACTTGGTGCTGTAGTTCTGTGTGCACTGCCAGTGTACTTGGTGCTATGGGTCTGTGTGCACTGCCAGTGTGCTTGGTGCTTTAGGTCTGTGTGTACTGTCAGTGTACTTGGTGCTGTAGGTCTGTGTGTACTGTCAGTGTGCTTGGTGCTGTTAATCTGTGTGTACTGTCAGTGTGCTTGGTGCTTTAGGTCTGTGTGCACTTCCAGTGTACTTGGTGCTATGGGTCTGTGTGTACTGTCAGTGTGCTTGGTGCTGTAGGTCTGTGTGCAAACAAGGTTCACAGCTCTTCAACACAATGCTTCCAAATAGGTAAAGTCTATTAATTTATTAATGTATTACATGTTTACTATTACACACAAAACAACATTAGCTCAGTTACAATAACATTGCCGTCATTTTTTGACGGGCAAGTCGCTAGTGTCATAATAAACACCACATGAACATGTCGACCACTCTCTTGTGGGATTCAGGTACGTCCACGGATTCATCCTCCATATATCTGAATAAGCCAGGAATGATATATAGAGGCCTACGGTGCTCATTGCCAAAGTGGTCCGTATTAACGGCTCGCCTCCCTATGCGAGGCTCGCCTGCAATGAGCGCCTGCGGCGCTCATTGCCAAAAAGTGGTCCGTATTACACATTATATAGTAATAATAATAAGAATAATAATAAAGCAGAAGAACTCCCCTGTGTCTCCCCCCCACTCCCTCCCATGTGTCTCTCTCCCCCCTCTCCCCTGTGTCTCCCCCCCACTCCCTCCCATGTGTCTCTCTCCCCCCCCTCTCCCCTGTGTCTCTCCCACCCTTGCCTGTGTCTCTACCCCCTCTCCCTTCACCAGTGTTTCTTTGCTCCCTCTCCTGTGTCTTTTCCCCCTTCCCTCTTCCCGGTGTCACTCCCCCCTCCCCTGTGTCTCTACCCCCCTCTCCCTTCCCGTGTTTCTTTCCCCCCTCCCCTGTGTGATTCCCCCCTTCCCTCTCCCCTGTGTCTCTCCCCCTCATCTGTGTCTCTTCCCCCTTCTTCCCTGTGTCTCTACCCCCTCTCCCCTGTGTCTCTACCCCCTCTCCCTTCCCCTATGTTTCCTTCCCCCTCCTCTGTGTCTTTACCCCCTTTTCTCTCCCCGGTGTCTCCTCACCACTCCCTCCCATTAGTCTCTTCCCCCCTCTCCCCTGTGTCTCTACCCCCCACTCTCTCCTGTGTCTCTCCCCCCTCCCATGTGTCTCTTCCCCTCACCTCTCCCTTACCCTGTTTCTCTTTCCCCCTCTGCCCTGTGTCTTCCTCTCCCTCTACACTGTGTCTTCCTCCCCCTCTCCCCTCTCCTGTGTCTTCCTCTCCCTCTCCCCTGTGTTTCCTCCCCCTCTCTCCTCCCCTGTTAGCTTCTATATGCATACATACATACGATAAGAAATCTGTGGGGGGGGGGGGGTTTCCCCTTACCCCCCCCCCCCCCCCCAGTTCCAACACCCATGTGTACTGTATAATATTGTATTGCATTATGTTATATTATATTACTAGCGACTTGCCTGGCACAAATGATGGGGCAATAAAGTTTGAAGCCATGGCAATGCTGTTTGCCACAATGTGATGCTTTTTGAACTCTGAGGACCTTCGGCGCTCATTGTGAGTCTCTTCCCTCGTGTCCTTCATGTTTCGTGCTTTGCAACGATCAATCTTCGGCGCTCATCGCAAAGACAGATATATAAGTACAGTGTTAAATATATAATTTGTTTGTGCAGTGTAAATAAAAAAATGTATTCAGGTTTCAGAGCATAATAAAGTGATTTAGATTGGTAACTGCTTTGAGAGTGCTATCGCTGGCAGCCAATGAGCAGTAATCCAGATATATAACTGCAAAGTAAAAAGTAAAACATTTTAGTGTAGTGTAAAGTCTACATTTTTATTTTCCATTACTAATTAATACTTATTAAATGAATGCACGATAATAACTATTGTGAATGAACAAATGTATTAGGAAGTGCGAAGCGTTAATGTATGTAAAGTAACCGCAGTGTAAAATATGCTATTAAGCGTATTTTTTTTATATATTTTTTTTTAAATAATAATGAATTAATTAATTACTAAAATACTTTACCTATTTGTAATTAATATATCCAGTGATCAATAACCTGAAGAGCTAACAATCAGTTTTGATTTTCCTGCAGCTTACAGTGTACATTTGGACTGTTGGTGACCCGAGGTGTAAGTGTCAGCAATGTGCGCAGTGCACGAGGGGAAACCGCTTGTATAGTCGTGTAACGCGCCATTTTAGATTTGTAATGTTATTAGTTGCAAGTTAGTGTTGTAAAATGGCGGCGATTGTGTATGTGTTAACCGGCTCGCCAGCAGTTTCCATTATTTATAATAGTGTATTTTGTACCTCGTCTGTTCCTAGGTAAAAGTCGTACATGGCTGGCGATGTTTTGCGTGGTTTGGGGTCGTGTAGCCTCGTTTTCATTTTTTACGGACGCCATTTTTTTTGTCGCTTAGCCGATTTACAAGTGCCAACTGGGGAAGACGTTACAGATATCACATATATAGTTGTGAGCAGGCGGGTTGTTGCTAACGCTGCGGGCTTGCGAAGCGAGGGCCAGAGTTGCTGGCAAGGAGCGCCGAAGGCTCCCACGTCGGCTGCAATGAGCCGCAGGCGGGACATACACCATAAAATTTACGGACTTACCATCCAAAAATACGGGACTTAGAAAAAAAAACATTACGAGCTCACAAAAATACGACCTTAACGCCCGAACCGCACGCACTTAAAAACACAATAAATACACACAACAAACACATAAAAAGCTTACCCACAGCAAGGCGGGCACCGAGGACCTCTGCAAGTGAAGTTACACCTCCATTTAAGTCCAAATTCATGAGTTTAGACACCTGAAAATCACCTAAGTGAGAGAAAAATGGCCCTTGAAAAAAAGAAAACGAGGCTACAGGACCCTAAACACGCAAAACACATACGGATTTTCCTAAAAAGCCGTACGAGGTAAAGATACACTATTAACAAGGACGCTAAATCATCCACACCCGCGTACCACATACACATTCCCCGCCATTTTACAACACTAACTTACACAATGCAGAAGTACCCAGCTACCCTAACGGCTTCCCCTCGCGCACGCAGCCTATTTACACTACACACTGCACACATTGCTAACACTTACACAGCAGCTCCACAGCACTGAAAACCTACATTGTATGCTGCAGGAACATGAAAACAGATTGTCAGCTCTTCAGCACAATGCTTCCTGCATATATTACTTACAAATAGGTAAAGTATATTCATTTAGTAATTATTTCATTAGCATACAAAAATACATATACACAAAAAAAACATTATCACATTAAACATAAAAGCCATTCACTGCGCGCCTCACAACGAGCGCCAACGCTGCTCATAGCATACAAAGTCTTGCAATAAGTGCAAAAAACACATCACCGCCGACCAAAGAATAACAGCAAAAGCGCCTATCAGAAAAAAAATACAACCAACAGCCAATGAGCGCCGAAGGATCTCCGACCGCCAACAAAATGAATGTCTCGTCCAAACCATTACCTGCCTTACAATCTTATTGCTGCCATTCTTTGATGGGCAAGTCGCTAGTAAATATATAAAGATCAAGATAATAAAAGTATCAGGAAATGTAACACAAAGATGCACGCGCGTCTGAATAATACGACAAATACGGATTTTTGTCATAAGTGATATGATCGAAGTATTGGGTCATAAACCCTAAACACTGGAATCTGTTACATACAATTTACTGATGATGTCATTAATGGGCTTCAGGGGGGGGGGGGATCTCTTTTCATAATTTTTGAGCGGTGCAAATCCAACATACGCAGAGCGGAAACGCCACATCTGTGGGACACACACAAAGGGGTTCACTTTGGGAGAAAAAAACAAACAAATATGAAATATTTAATAATCATATTTTGATGTTACCAACAGATAAGGAAACGAAACTGAGGTTATTATATCTAATAGTAGCAAGCCTGGGAGTACTGGGAGTAATAATACTGCAGCAGGAGGTCAGGACTAATGTCACCTATAGACCCCCAGACAGATAAAGGTCAGTACTAATGTCCCTCTATAGACCCCCAGTCAGATAAAGGTCAGTACTAATGTCACCTATAGACCCCCAGTCATATAAAGGTCAGTACTAATGTCACCTATAGACCCCCAGTCATATAAAGGTCAGTACTAATGTCCCTCTATAGACACCCAGTCAGATAAAGGTCATTACTAATGTCCCTCTATAGACACCCAGTCAGATAAAGGTCAGTACTAATGTCCCTCTATAGACACCCAGTCAGATAAAGGTCATTACTAATGTCCCTCTATAGACACCCAGTCAGATAAAGGTCAGTATTAATGTCCCTCTATAGACCCCCAGTCATATAAAGGTCATTACTAATGTCCCTCTATAGACACCCAGTCAGATAAAGGTCAGTACTAATGTCACCTATAGACTCCCAGTCATATAAAGGTCAGTACTAATGTCACTCTATAGACACCCAGTCAGCTAAAGGTCAGTACTAATGTCCCTCTATAGACACCCAGTCAGATAAAGGTCAGTACTAATGTCACCTATAGACCCCCAGTTAGATAAAGGTCATTAATAATGTCCCTCTATAGACACCCAGTCAGATAAAGGTCAGTACTAATGTCACCTATAGACCTCCAGTCATATAAAGGTCAGTGCTAATGTCCCTCTATAGACACCCAGTCAGCTAAAGGTCAGTACTAATGTCCCTCTATAGACACCCAGTCAGATAAAGGTCATTACTAATGTCACTCTATAGACCCCCAGTCAGATAAAGGTCAGTACTAATGTCCCTCTATAGACACCCAGTCAGCTAAAGGTCAGTACTAATGTCCCTCTATAGACACCCAGTCAGATAAAGGTCAGTACTAATGTCACCTATAGACCCCCAGTCAGATAAAGGTAATTACTAATGTCCCTCTATAGACACCCAGTCAGATAAAGGTCAGTACTAATGTTACCTATAGACCCCCAGTCATATAAAGGTCAGTACTAATGTCCCTCTATAGACACCCAGTCAGCTAAAGGTCAGTACTAATGTCCCTCTATAGACACCCAGTCAGATAAAGGTCATTACTAATGTCCCTCTATAGACACCCAGTCAGCTAAAGGTCAGTACTAATGTCACTCTATAGACCCCCAGTCAGATAAAGGTCATTACTAATGTCCCTCTATAGACATCCAGTCAGCTAAAGGTCAGTACTAATGTCCCTCTATAGACACCCAGTCAGATAAAGGTCAGTACTAATGTCCCTCTATAGACCCCCAGTCAGATAAAGGTCATTACTAATGTCCCTCTATAGACACCCAGTCAGATAAAGGTCAGTACTAATGTCCCTCTAGAGACCCCCAGTCATATAAAGGTCATTACTAATGTCCCTCTATAGACACCCAGTCAGATAAAGGTCAGTACTAATGTCACCTATAGACCCCCAGTCATATAAAGGTCAGTACTAATGTCACTCTATAGACACCCAGTCATATAAAGGTCAGTACTAATGTCACCTATAGACCCCCAGTCATGTAAGGTGTAACCCTTACACTACACGATCGATACAACATCATACCTGATGTTTTAAAGCATGTTATTCCAAACAATTTAGGAATGTTAGGTAATTTATGCCCTTTATGGCTTAAAACCAGACTCTGTATCAACTATGTAATTTTCCGTGGGAGTTTTGCCATGGATCCCCCTCCGGCATGCCACAGTCCAGTTGTTAGACCCCTTGAAACAACTTTCCCATCACTATTGTGGCCAGAAAGAGTCCCTGTGGGTTTTAAAATTCGCCTGCCCATTGAAGTCTATGGCGGTTCGCCGATGTTCGCTGGTTCGCGAACATTTGCGGAGGTCATTACTAATGTCCCTCTATAGACACCCAGTCAGCTAAAGGTCAGTACTAATGTCCCTCTATAAACACCCAGTCAGATAAAGGTCAGTACTAATGTCACCTATAGACCCCCAGTCAGATAAAGGTAATTACTAATGTCCCTCTATAGACACCCAGTCAGATAAAGGTCAGTACTAATGTCACCTATAGACTCCCAGTCATATAAAGGTCAGTACTAATGTCACTCTATAGACACCCAGTCAGCTAAAGGTCAGTACTAATGTCCCTCTATAGACACCCAGTCAGATAAAGGTCAGTACTAATGTCACCTATAGACCCCCAGTCAGATAAAGGTCATTACTAATGTCCCTCTATAGACACCCAGTCAGATAAAGGTCAGTACTAATGTCACCTATAGACCTCCAGTCATATAAAGGTCAGTGCTAATGTCCCTCTATAGACACCCAGTCAGCTAAAGGTCAGTACTAATGTCCCTCTATAGACCCCCAGTCAGATAAAGGTCATTACTAATGTCCCTCTATAGACACCCAGTCAGCTAAAGGTCAGTACTAATGTCCCTCTATAGACAGCCAGTCAGATAAAGGTCAGTACTAATGTCCCTCTATAGACCCCCAGTCAGATAAAGGTCATTACTAATGTCCCTCTATAGACACCCAGTCAGATAAAGGTCATTACTAATGTCCCTCTATAGACACCCAGTCAGATAAAGGTCAGTACTAATGTCCCTCTATAGACACCCAGTCAGATAAAGGTCAGTACTAATGTCCCCTATAGACCCCCAGTCAGATAAAGGTAATTACTAATGTCCCTCTATAGACACCCAGTCAGATAAAGGTCAGTACTAATGTTACCTATAGACCCCCAGTCATATATAGTCCAGTACTAATGTCCCTCTATAGACACCCAGTCAGCTAAAGGTCAGTACTAATGTCCCTCTATAGACACCCAGTGAGATAAAGGTCATTACTAATGTCCCTCAATCGACACCCAGTCAGCTAAAGGTCAGTACTAATGTCACTCTATAGACCCCCAGTCAGATAAAGGTCATTACTAATGTCCCTCTATAGACACCCAGTCAGCTAAAGGTCAGTACTAATGTCACTCTATAGACCCCCAGTCAGATAAAGGTCATTACTAATGTCCCTCTATAGACACCCAGTCAGCTAAAGGTCAGTACTAATGTCCCTCTATAGACAGCCAGTCAGATAAAGGTCAGTACTAATGTCCCTCTATAGACCCCCAGTCAGATAAAGGTCATTACTAATGTCCCTCTATAGACACCCAGTCAGATAAAGGTCAGTACTAATGTCCCTCTAGAGACCCCCAGTCATATAAAGGTCATTACTAATGTCCCTCTATAGACACCCAGTCAGATAAAGGTCAGTACTAATGTCACCTATAGACCCCCAGTCATATAAAGGTCAGTACTAATGTCACTCTATAGACACCCAGTCAAATAAAGGTCAGTACTAATGTCACCTATATACCCCCAGTCATGTAAGGTGTAACCCTTACACTACACGATCGATACAACATCATACCTGATGTTTTAAAGCATGTTATTCCAAACAATTTAGGAATGTTAGGTAATTTATGCCCTTTATGGCTTAAAACCAGACTCTGTATCAACTATGTAATTTTCCGTGGGAGTTTTGCCATGGATCCCCCTCCGGCATGCCACAGTCCAGTTGTTAGACCCCTTGAAACAACTTTCCCATCACTATTGTGGCCAGAAAGAGTCCCTGTGGGTTTTAAAATTAGTCTGCCCATTGAAGTCTATGGCGGTTCGCCGATGTTCGCTGGTTCGCGAACATTTGCGGAGGTCATTACTAATGTCCCTCTATAGACACCCAGTCAGCTAAAGGTCAGTACTAATGTCCCTCTATAGACACCCAGTCAGATAAAGGTCAGTACTAATGTCACCTATAGACCCCCAGTCAGATAAAGGTCATTACTAATGTCCCTCTATAGACACCCAGTCAGATAAAGGTCAGTACTAATGTCACCTATAGACCTCCAGTCATATAAAGGTCAGTGCTAATGTCCCTCTATAGACACCCAGTCAGCTAAAGGTCAGTACTAATGTCCCTCTATAGACACCCAGTCAGCTAAAGGTCAGTACTAATGTCACTCTATAGACCCCCAGTCAGATAAAGGTCATTACTAATGTCCCTCTATAGACACCCAGTCAGCTAAAGGTCAGTACTAATGTCCCTCTATAGACACCCAGTCAGATAAAGGTCAGTACTAATGTCACCTATAGACCCCCAGTCAGATAAAGGTAATTACTAATGTCCCTCTATAGACACCCAGTCAGATAAAGGTCAGTACTAATGTTACCTATAGACCCCCAGTCATATAAAGTTCAGTACTAATGTCCCTCTATAGACACCCAGTCAGATAAAGGTCAGTACTAATGTCCCTCTATAGACACCCAGTTAGATAAAGGTCATTACTAATGTCCCTCTATAGACACCCAGTCAGCTAAAGGTCAGTACTAATGTCACTCTATAGACCCCCCAGTCAGATAAAGGTCATTACTAATGTCCCTCTATAGACACCCAGTCAGCTAAAGGTCAGTACTAATGTCACTCTATAGACCCCCAGTCAGATAAAGGTCATTACTAATGTCCCTCTATAGACACCCAGTCAGCTAAAGGTCAGTACTAATGTCCCTCTATAGACAGCCAGTCAGATAAAGGTCAGTACTAATGTCCCTCTATAGACCCCCAGTCAGATAAAGGTCATTACTAATGTCCCTCTATAGACACCCAGTCAGATAAAGGTCAGTACTAATGTCCCTCTAGAGACCCCCAGTCATATAAAGGTCATTACTAATGTCCCTCTATAGACACCCAGTCAGATAAAGGTCAGTACTAATGTCACCTATAGACCCCCAGTCATATAAAGGTCAGTACTAATGTCACTCTATAGACACCCAGTCAAATAAAGGTCAGTACTAATGTCACCTATAGACCCCCAGTCATGTAAGGTGTAACCCTTACACTACACGATCGATACAACATCATACCTGATGTTTTAAAGCATGTTATTCCAAACAATTTAGGAATGTTAGGTAATTTATGCCCTTTATGGCTTAAAACCAGACTCTGTATCAACTATGTAATTTTCCGTGGGAGTTTTGCCATGGATCCCCCTCCGGCATGCCACAGTCCAGTTGTTAGACCCCTTGAAACAACTTTCCCATCACTATTGTGGCCAGAAAGAGTCCCTGTGGGTTTTAAAATTCGCCTGCCCATTGAAGTCTATGGCGGGTTCGCCGATGTTCGCCGGTTCGCGAACATTTGCGGAGGTTCGCGTTCGAGGTTTGCGAACCGAAAATTTTAGGTTCGCGACATCACTATTCCTCAGTGACCATCAATTGGGGAAATGTTAAACAGAACCCTACCTGTCCACAGAGACGAGGATCATGGACCATGTGATGGGAGGTAGCCATCTGCAGACAAAATATCACCATCACAGAGGACAAGATCCAAGACTCTATGCTAGATTATGTTAATATTTGGACCATTAGATTGTCACGGAGGAGTACTGTTGCGAAGGCACCAAACATATTTGCAAACCCTACATCCTCCTCCGCCTAGCATTAGGGCCCCAATCCCCAGTGCCAGCCTCTGTTTCCTCGGTGGTGGTGGGGGGGGGGGGCATCTCCCCATGAGGCAGCGGCAATAGAAGTGTTGTTGCTGGTGGCGGTGGCCTTGGCAGAGGTATGGGGGAGGAGTTGAGTGGCTGGGCTGCTGCTGTGCGGGGAAGGCCTCTGGAGTGGAGGAGGCGGGCTGGGGACCTGAGTGCTGTGCAAGGTGTCCAAAGTCAGGTGTTGAAATGCACTCTGGTCCACCCCCATCCAGAGTAGCCTGGCAAGGTCAGAGTCATAAGATGGTGTTTCCCCTCCTCCCTATTGTGTCTGGCCAGGCTGCGCATGTCCTCCGCATTATTGGCGGATATGCTGGCCTGGATCCGCTAGAGGCAGTCCAGTTGCTGGTGCATGTTGGCCAGCATCTCCGCCTGCACAGCCTGGCTCGGTGGTGGGGATGGTGGTCCCTGGGCCGTTGCCTGGTGATGAGGTGGCGGTGGTGTTGGGCCAATGGGAAGGGTCTGGGGCCCGGCTAGAGCCTTGCTCCATTGGGGTGTCATTGCTGGGCCTGGTGGTGGTGGCCAGTCTGCGGCACTGCTTAGGGGAGGAGGAGATGGGGTCAAGCCCCGCTGGTGAGATACTGAGTCTCTGGAGCAGGGAAACAGTGCGGTCAAATGTCCCCGGTGCGACCGATGGTCCTGCTGGTGACCCCACATCCCAGACGACATCCTCTTCCTCCAAACAAGGGCCCTCGACTCCAATTCTTTCCTCCTCCCTCTGCGCCAGTTCCTGGTGAGCGGGGGCTCGCTCTCAGACTCCATGCTCGGATGGAACTGACGCCCCTGCCTCTGGCTCACCACTGGACCCAGACCTCCATGATGCTGAAAGAGAGAAAAGAAAGGTATATGTTATTAGTATTATGAATAATACATTGTTTTGTGTTCATTCCTAACTATCTGACTATCTAGGCCAGTGATGGCGAACCTTTTTGAGCCCGAGTGCCCAAACCGCAATACATGCCAACTTTTTTTCCCTCTAAGTGCCAACATGGCAATTAAACCTGAATACTGACGCAGCTGAGTACACACACACACGCAGCTGAGTACACACATATAGACTGATAAATACACACACTGCATTGAGGGGTGCAGTGTATGTGTTTGTGAGTGGGTAGGGGGTGCTGTATGAGAGTGGGGGGGTACTGTATGAGAAAGTGGGGGGTGCTGTATGAGAGAGTGGGGGGTGCTGTATGAGAGAGTGGGGGGTGCTGTATGAGAGAGTGGGGGGGTGATGTGTGTAAAGGAAGAATTTTTTTTTTATTCCTATCATAAAATCAAATTATTTTTATTTATCCCCCCTTCCCTTCTTCTTACCTTTGGTGAAGGAGGGGGGGACACAGTCGGTGGTGGTTAGTAGCTCTAGCTATGCCTCGGTTCGCCTCGCCTTTCCTCAGTCCTCCCGCGCAATGCTGTGGGGAGCGTGCCCGGATTACAAAACTCTTTAAAACTTTATTCCCATCTCTGAGGTACAAACACATTGTTTTGCAGATACAGCTCTTTGCCACTGGCGGGAATACAGAAATATTCTGTGAATTATGGAAATGACGTCAAGTTAAACAACTTTATTTTTTAATATGAAAAAGACCAGCACTGAGCCAGATTTGCATACAAAGAAAACTAAGCCGCAAACTCTAAGCATCTCTCCCCCTTTGGATCATACACCCTTCTCTCTCCCCTCCCCTTGTCTCTCCCCTTCCTCCTTGTCTCCCACCACCCCTGTATCTCCCCTTCTCCCTTGTCTCTTCCCTCTATCCTTCTCTCTCTCCCACCCTTATTTCTCCTCTTGTACCGCTCACAATTGTCTCTGTTTTCTCCCTTGCCTCTACCCCCCCTTGTCTCTTTCCTTCCCTGTGTCTCTCCCTCCTCCTTTCTTTCCATTCTCTACCTCTCCCTTTTGCCTCTCCCCTCTCTCTCTCACTCCTCCCTTCTCTCACTCTCCCTTCTCTACCTCTCCCTTTTGCATCTCCCTCTTCGTTTCTCTCTCCTCTCCCTTCCTCTCATGTGCCTCTACCTTCTCTCCCATCTCACTCTCTTACTTCTCCCTTTCCCTTCTGCCTCTCCCTATTTTCTTTCTCTCCATCCTCCCTTCTCTCTGCTCTCCTTTCTTCCTCCCTCCCTCCCTCTTTCTCTGCTTATCTCTCCCCCATCAAAGTATTGTAGGAATGCTAAGTTCCCAAGGTATTTGCTACCCACACATTTTCTAGTATGTATACAAGTTGGGATGAAATAGTTTAAAAATAGAATTTTTTATTAGTAAGGGATAACAACGGCGATAAACTTTAAAAACAACAAGGTATTAAAAAATCCCGGATTGGAGAAAAAAGTTAAAATGGGCTATCTAATGTGTGAAACTTTACCCGTTTGGTATTATTTTGGACTCTTAATAGAGGGGTAAGTGGTTCACACCTAACAGTACTTCAAGGGGATGGTAAATAGCTTATCCAATTTAGTATATCCTGTCTTTTTACATGTAAACACAATTAACATACTAGAAAATGTGTGGGTAGCAAATACCTTGGGAACTTAGCATTCCTACAATACTTTGATTCATAGATTAGTGGTTCAATCCACACAAAGGAAGCACCAGAAAATAATAGTTACAATCAATATTATTTTATCATTTGGCACAAAGGACTAGCACTCTATTGAAAAAGATTTATATCCCAAGACAAACCCCTTCTTTGTTCAATATGACTAATATTCCTATCCATAATATGGACATTGAATGTCTCCTAAAAGAAGCTGAAGAAAGCTTCAGCGGAAATCCACAATCAATAACTGAAGGTACTAAAGATATAAGAAATACCTATGGAGATCTTCTAAAAGTAATGAGAAAGCAAGTATGGTCAGTATGGGAAATAAGTAGTTTACAAAACTATCTTAAGAACAAGTATGTTCCCAGAGGCCTAAGACTACATCTTAATCCTGTAATAAATTTGAGTGATGAAACTTTCGTAAATAAATGGAAAGAAATCCTTTTAAAATGCTCATCTGAATTAATCAGTCTAATTATTGAGACAGAAAAGCATAATCTAGAATTGCTAAAACCTAAGATTATACTATGTCAACAGGAATTCAACAAACAAAGTGACTCCACAGAGTATGAGCTATTATGCAAAAAATTAAATGACAATATTGATAGATTCAAAAGAGACATAAAAGACCGTAAACAGAAAAAATTCTTAAGAGATAAAACGGATTTCCAAACAAATAGGATTTTTAAGAAATTTCCCACTTCTATACCGATGCAAAAAAATTCGGACATAAGCTCCTCAGATTATGACAATTCAGACATAGATGAACATTCTATCCATAGCTCAAGAGGCAGGCGACCTGGTATGCACTATAGAAGAGAGGCATATAACACAAGAAAATTTGCACAGACTAGAATGCCAAACAACTACAATAATGAAGGTTTTTTAGAGGAAAGCCAGTTCCCGGTGAAAGGCCCAGAGAGGAGGGACATAAGGAAAAAGAACTAAAGGCTGAGAATAAGCTCAATAGTGGTCCTATAAAAGACCAGAGTTTGAAAATTATCAATTTATCAGACTTTACCATAAATAATGACCACGAATCAGTACTAAGAAAAGGCCTTAGTTTTGTTCCAACATCAAGATCTGACAAATTCACTCACATTAAGGATATAAATCTTTTTGCTCGGAAACTGGCCCTTCAAAAATTCTTTAAAAACAAACAAGATAAAGAACATATGAAGCTAGGTATAAATAAAGAAGATATTGAAACCTTCAAACTCCTAATGTCTTTGCTAGAAGAAAATGCCTCTTTTGAGCTAGGTAAAACACATGAGAAAATAAAAATATGGAAGAATAAAAGTTGTTTCACACCCTTTCTAAAGGAATACTCTAATATCTGGGTTTTCCTACAACAGGTAACAAATGATATAGAAAGTTTAGATTTTAAAAAACTGGAAAAAACTTTCAATTTGACTAAAAAGGAATACCAAGCCCTTGAGGAACTCAAGTCATGTAAGGATATTCAAATTAAGCAAGCAGATAAAGGGGGCAATCTTGTAATACTGAGCAACGTTGAGTATATAAGGATGTGTAATAAAATTTTGGATGATAGAGTCACTTATGAAGTACTAACGAAGAACCCAAATCTTGAATATAGACTATCTTTAAAGGCTATATTAGAAAAAGCTAAAATGGAAAAGATTATTGATGAACAAACATATACTTTTCTCTTACCAAAATTCCCCAGTATCTCGACCTTCTATGCACTACCAAAAGTGCACAAGCAAACAGTGCCTATCCCAGGTAGGCCTATAGTGTCTGGAACGGGAAACTTGTCATCCAATGCCAGTATTTTTGTGGATCACTATTTACGTGATTTAGTACAGAATTTGCCCTCATATATACAAGATACTAGTGATATCCTAAAACAATTGGAACACCTAACAGTACCAAAAGACACTTGGCTGGCAACCATTGACGTTGAAGCACTATATAGCAGCATACCTCATAAATATGGCATTGAAGCAGTGAAACAACTCCTGAGTACAAAAAGTACTAATCTGAGGGAATTTAATAATTTCATCACTCTACTCTTAGAGTATGTCCTAAAACATAATTTCTTTTTGTTTAATGACAAATGGTTCCATCAGATAAAGGGAACCGCAATGGGTACCCCTTGTGCCCCTAGCTATGCGAACCTTTTTTTAGGGTGCTGGGAGGAAAATATCTTCTAAGACCCAGATATGGAACTTCTGTTTGTACATGCAATGATTTGGCGTCGCTATATAGACGACATCTTTGTAATCTGGGATGGTACTAAACTTGAGTTTGAAACCCTTATGAATTCATTAAACAAAAATGAGATGGGTCTGAGATTTACACACGAAATCCACAGATCAGAGATTTCATTCGTAGACTTACTCATCCAAAAAGATGATGAAGGAAATATCTCAACTACCACATTCAGAAAAGAGACAGCTGCAAATACGCTACTATTGTGGGATAGTCAACATTTTGAGCCCCTGAAGAAAGGTATACCTAAGGGACAATACTTAAGAATTAGGAGAAACTGTAGCTCAGAAACTCAGTTTAAAATGGAAGCAGATAAATTAAAACAGAGATTTCGAGAGCGAGGATATTCAAATAAATGCCTAAAGAAAGCATTTCAACATGCATTGAGTTGCAACAGAACAGAGTTGCTAAATAAACCTTATAGGAAAAACATTCAACCATCAGACAATACATATCCTAGATGTATCATGACATATAAGTACGAGTCCGCCTCAATTAAAGATATTATATCCAAACACTGGCACCTATTAAGAAGTGATGAGGACCTGGTAGACATACTCCCACAAAAAATACCAATTACATACCGAAGGGGAAGAAATCTTAAAGATACACTAGTACATAGCTTCTTTAAAGAGAAAAAACATAACAATACATGGCTCAATCCCCCACTGGGATGTTTTAGATGTGGGAACTGTAAATTTTGCAGATACATCAAACCCACAAAAATATATGAACATCCATCCAGTGGGGAAAGATATGTCTTAAAAGACTTCTCAAATTGCTGTACTACAAATGTAGTTTATGTGGCTACGTGCCTTTGTAAAAAGATCTACGTAGGGAAGACGCGACGCCAACTGCGAAGACGCATTGGTGAACATATATATTCTATTAAGAAAGATCTCGACACCCCTCTAGCACGCCATGTTAAAATGATTCACGGTGGAAATAGTGAAGTTTTAACGTTCACAGCTCTTGAGAAAGTCTACCAAGGCCCCAGACAGGGTGACCTAGATAAAAAACTTCTCCAACATGAAACAAAATGGATCTATAAATTAAAAGCTTTATCCCCTAAGGGATTAAATGAAGGATTTACATTCTTACCCTTCATTTAAATAGGTATGCCAAAGGAGAAACCTCTCAAAAGATTTAACATCACTCATTATTTGCCAAGTTCTAGGTAGGCCCAAATTTTTCATTTCATTCTAGCTATAGTTTAGTAATACCACTCTATCTATGTACAATTAACCCTCTTAAGTTTTTACAACCAAGAGGAATTATAGTCAAATCTTGTCCCCTCTTTGGATTCACATTCACATGACAAGCACTTATTCATGGTTAACCCTTAGGTATATTCACCCATTCCTACCCTTATTCAATTTTCTTGGAGAGAGTCAATCTCCTATTTAACACACATAAAAGGGGTTGAGTCTTTTCCCCCCTTTCCCCATTTCTTCCAGTTTTCATGGAAGATTTTTCACTTTTCACTTATGTAATTCACATCTTTAATTTTTACTTTATAGGTTGTCATATTTTTCTCCCAGCACTATTATTGTCTTTTAACAAATATGATTAGGTTTTAATAGACCTTTCTGGCCACTAGAGGATTATTATCCCTCCTTTATTAATAAATTGGTACACAAGAATTATTTTTATCAACACAATCCCTTCACTTTATAATGCACTGCTTCATAGAGGGGGCCTGCCCCTACCTTCATCTGTCTAGGATAATAGGTTGTCATATATTTCTCCCAGCACTATCATTTTTTAATAAATATTATTAGGTTTCAATAGACCTGTCTGGTAACTAGAGGATTATTATTCCTCCTTTATTAATAAGTTGGTCACACAAGAATTATTTTCATCCAAACAATCGCTTCACTATATAATGCATTGCATTATAGAGGGGGCCTGCTCCTACCTTCATCTATCTAGGATAATATACCCATTCCTTTTATGTGCCCTTATGAACAACATGGGCTATCTATCTCACACTCGCTCTCTGTATATATATAACGTTATTAATATCCCCTAAACTCCTATCTACGTATCTACTAGATACTTGCATAACAACATAGCGCTATGCGCCTCCAGAATCTACTGCGCATGTCCGAATAATGCCAATTGGTTGCCGTAGCTACGGCAGCGTTTAAAAGAGGGCCAGACGGCTCAGTGTTCTCTCACCTTGACAAAGACGTCTGATGCCGACGAAACGCGTCGGCCTTTGATGACGTGGCATGCCTTACAACTAAGGGCACGCCGGCGTCACTTCTACTAACAGTACTGTATTTTAGAAATCTAGAGAATGTATGCTTACCCTCCCTGTCCGTTTCCAAATGTGTGAATGCTGTTACTTCCATATGAGATAGACTTTGCAAAATTTTGACAGAACATAGAGTGGGAGATAACCTGCTGGATATCATTTATTTTAGTATCTCTGTCTTCCACATCATGCTGATCCCTACAATGGGATACAAACACAATACAAGTGTATCGTTATAAAAAGGATTTTTTTGTTATGAGGACATTAACTATATCCTACCCCGATTAGGCACAAGAGACAGCAATTCCTGTAATTAAATTGTGGCATGTTTACAAGACAGATGAAGACATAATGCTCAGACTTGTGGAAAACAACTGATACACTATTTAAACAAAATCCTCTAGAAGCCCAATACAGCATGTATTAGAGATATATTTTAAGCTATTCTTGAAATTCCACACTGTGAACCCTAGAAAACAAGGGTCAGTGTTGTGAATCCACTTTGTGAATCCTAACAAATTAGGGTCATCTCTATGGCATTTATTTAGCAGCATCATATCCACTAACTCTTATTGCATGTTAATTGCGTTTACATGTAAAAAGACAGGATATACTAAATTGGATAAGCTATTTACCATCCCCTTGAAGTACTGTTAGGTGTGAACCACTTACCCCTCTATTAAGAGTCCAAAATAATACCAAACGGGTAAAGTTTCACACATTAGATAGCCCATTTTAACTTTTTTCTCCAATCCGGGATTTTTTAATACCTTGTTGTTTTTAAAGTTTATCGCCGTTGTTATCCCTTACTAATAAAAAATTCTATTTTTAAACTATTTCATCCCAACTTGTATACTTATCTCTCCCCCACCCTTGTATCTCCTTCACTCTTGTCTCTACCCCCACCCTTGTCTCTCCTTCTACTTCACTATTGTCTCTCCCACCATTCACTCTCTCTCCCCCTTGTCTCTCCCCTCCCCATTGTCTCCCCCCTTGTCTCTCCCCTTCCCCTTGTGTCTCCCATTACCCTTGTCTCTCCCCCTGGTCTCTCCCACCCTGCTCTCTCTACCCCCTTGTTTCACCAAACCTTGTCTCTCCCATTCTCCCTTGTCTCCCACACCCTTGTATCTCTCCCCCACACTTCTCTTTCCCATTCTCCACTGTCTTCCCCCTTCTCTCTCCCCTTCTCCCTTGTCTCCCCCACCCTTCTCTTTCCCCTCTTGTCTCTCCACTTCCCCTTGTCTCCCCCACCCTTCTCTTTCCCCTCTTGTCTCTCCACTTCCCCTTGTCTCCCCCTTCTCCATTGTCTCTCCCCTTCTCCCTCCCCCTTGTCTCAACCCTCTTCGCTCTCCCCCTCTCCCTTGTCTCTCCCCTACCCCATAACTGTTACCTTCCCCTTGCCTCTCCCCCTGCAGATCTCGAGGAGAGTCTGCTCGCCTGTGCCGCGCGCGCACAGCCCTTCCTTTTTTTATTGACGGGAGAGCGCTCACGCGCCGTGCTCGCGCACGAAGAGCAGACACAGCATGTCCCGGCGATATATGGCCGCGTGCCCACAGAAGGGGCACGGCGTGCCACCTGTGGCACGCGTGCCATAGGTTCGCCACCACTGATCTAGGCTATCTAGGCATTAATCAGAGAGGCAGCACAGAGACCTAAGATAACTGTACACTCCATAGAGTTGGGCTTTATGGCAGAGTGGCCAGAAGAAAGCCATTAGAATAAAACAAATACCGCACGTTTTGAGTTTGCGAAAAAGCATGTGGGAGACTCCCAAAATGTATGGAGGAAGGTGCTCTGGTCTGATGAGACTAAAATGTAACTTTCAGCTATTAAAGAAAACGCTATGTCAACACCCAACACCTCACATCACCAAAAGAACACCACCCCACAGTGAAACATGTTGGTGGCAGCATCATGCTGTGGGGATTTTTTTCAGCAGCCGGGACTGGGAAACTGATCAGAGTTGAGAGAAAGATGGATGGTGCTAAATACAGGGATATTCTTGAGCAAAACCTGTACCACTCTGTGCGTGATTTGAGGCTAGGAAGGAGGTTCACCTTCAAGCAGGACAATGACCCCAAACACACTGCTAAAGCTACACTTGAGTGGTTTAAGGGGAAACATGCAGTATATGTGTTGGAATGGCCTAGTTAAAGCCCAGACCTCAATCCAATAGAAAATCTGTGGTCAGATTTAAAGATTGATGTTCACAAGCGCAAACCATCCAACTTGAAGTAGCTGGAGCAGTTTTGCAAAGGAGGAATGGGCAAAAATCCCAGTGGTAATATGCAGCAGGCTCATAGAGACTTATCCAAAGCGACTTGTTGCTGTGATTGCCGCAAAAGGTGGCTCTACAAAGTATTGACTTTAGTGAGGTGAATAGTTATGCACATTTAATTTTTCTGTTATTTTGTCCTATTTGTTGTGTGCTGCACAATAAAAAAAAAACATCTTAAAAGTTGTGGGCATGTTCTGCAAATTAAATGATGCAAATCCTCAAACAATCCATGTTTATTCCAGGTTGTGAGGCAACAAAACACGAACAATGCCAAGGGGTTGAATACTTATGCAAGGCACTGTAACACAACATTCTTAAGCTTGCATATCTGAAATATAAAATACTTTTATTTCTGTTTAAATTATGTGTTATATCGATGCCGGCAATCAATGTGTTAATACATATAATGGAACTCACATGGACTAGAATATCACATTTAATGATTTGTGATTCTTGCATTATTTCCAGAATGCGGGTCAGATCGTACCCTGTAATTGAAACCGCAAGGCTTTGAAATCAAACCTCCATTCTTCAGTGGTGACGATCTCTTTGACGATTGGCTCCATCTAAACCCGTAAATATGGGTTTAACTGATTGATCATGTTCACGGCCGCACATCCATCGGCGCAAGAATGGTTTACGGACTTGCGTCTCCGGCCCGTAACTGGCGGCATGTTGGAATTGAATAGCTCTGTAACTCATCCCAATTTCAAACCCGCAGCCTTTGCTGGCTTGCCGATGCCGCCAGGGGCTTCAAATGTAATGGGGCTGCGGTACTCTCTATAGGTTGATTACTGTTGTTGTGCCCAGGAATGACAGTTATTTGTCAGATTCCTGGATTTAATGACGGATCCATCTATCCCTTGTTAACTCCATGGAACTGACATGTCAGTGTCATTGCTGTTCATCATGTACATGTGTTGTGTGTGATGTACATGTGGTTGCATGTTGGTGTATGTGATATTCACCTGGCAAGGAGGCTGGATCCTGCTGGGCCACCAGGCCTGAAGCTCCAGCATCGGGCAACTGCCTCAGAAGTTCATTGGCCACCCTCTCCCACTCATTGTACTTCACAGACACTTTGGGGCCACCACTTGGTGCTAAGGTTTGCTTCTCCTCCTTGGCCATCATCCCCCTTTACCTTGGCCCTGATGTCGTCAAAGCGATGCTTAGCAGACCTCACATCCCTATCCACTGTACCCACTGCTGTTACTGTTACTGTGTCCGCTACCTCCTTTAATGCCATGCCCTAGGGCCAGGCCTAACTTCCCTCCCCCTTGGGGCAGCCATGGATGGCACCAAGGAGGACCACATTCTCCTGGTGCATGTAGATCACAGCCCTGTGCTTAACTTTAGCCTTTTGCCTTCTCGACTGTGAACAGGGATCCTGCGCTCCCTGACCTGTCCCTGAGGCATGTTCCTCCCTCTAACTACCCACCCCTGGGATAAGCCCCCCCCCCCCCCGTCCCTGGACTAGATGTGCCTACTTCTCGTGGCACCCTGCCAGCACCCACCTCCTCCACTGCACTATCCTCCTCTCCTGCACTCTCCACCTCCTCTACCTCCACCTAAGATATGGAAAAATAAAAGTTTTTCTGTAAATGTAGGATGAAAAAAAAAATGTGTATTATGTGTATCTATTAATTGTTGGGGGATGGGGTGTGGGTGATGGGTGTGTGTGTATGGATTGACCTAGCTCTATATGTATCTGTCACGACCGCCAGCTTTGGGGGACCACGCTCACCCCAAATCTCTCTCTCTCTGCGGTCGCAACTTTTTGTTCAGATCTCGACACCAGCAGACACTCCGGATGACAGCATCATTACTGCAGAGACATGCACCTCAGACCCCTATTCTTAGGATCTCAGAATCACCCACCATGTACCTTGGATTAGTACAAGCAGACTCTTACACAACCTTTTGTCAGTGTGTCCAAAGTCAGACTGGACACTTCTTTATTGTTTCAGATATATGTATATATATAAACACAGAAAGATTACATAAAACACCAGACATTCCCTCAGTTCTAGCCCATCCTCCTAGGCAAATAGCTTGCTATCCCCCCTCACCCACATGATTTCCAGATGTATAGAGGCATCTGGCTTTCTTCTAATTACACCTTTTTTTTCTCCTCTTACAGAGCCATAAAACTAGTTCTCCCTTTCATGAATAAAGCCAGAGCCTTCACACGTGGCCATTTGCAGGGCCATAAAGATTCTATAGAAGATTAATCATTTGTCACATAAGTGACTACAGTATTTTTTAGATAATTCTAGCATCCTAGGGCCTACTTCTATCACAGTTGCATTATTACAGTGCATATAACATGATCTAGTAACCACCAAATGAATTATTGTAGTTCAGTCCCCAACAACAAGTTTCAGGTCCGTTGTAATAGTTCTTGACATTAACACCCAGTGTGCCAGCATTCCAAATAGCAGAGTTACTTGTGGATTGCAAGGGGTCCCATCATGGCCCCAAATCGTTCATGACAGTATCTATGAGTGTTATTTATTATATGTGTATTGGTATTATGTGTAATCTGTAAATATGTGTAATTATGGATTAAGTGTAAATCCGTAAAAAGATGAATATAAAATAACAAAACCGGAAGATACTGCTCTTAAAACTTGCCTATTTTCTCACTCACGCAACGTTATAATATCTCTCTTTTAATCATCTTCAGCTAGATCGCTTTCTATTGGCTGAGAGGCCTGTGTCGCACTCTGTTATATCTTGATTGGATCGTAACTGCGGCTCGCCTCTAATCCAGACCATTAACAGGGGTTTACGGGCTTGAGACTTCGGGCAGTAACTTGTGCTCTTGCTCAATTGAAGATGACTGCAAGCCTGCAACAGGCCCGAAGACATACGACCTGTATACAGCGAGATGCGGCCTTCGAATTGAATGAGGCCCATATATTGTTTTTAAGATAACAAGACTGATGCTCTAATATATGGGTACTCTATCTACAATAGTTCCATGTGAGGGATGGTAGTTTGGTGAACAATATGGGAATGGACATATTTTTGTAAATAATAGACAGTCTATAGGGTATAGTCTAAACCATATAGGCTGAGGAAGAGCTCAATTTAAACTTGCAGGGTTGGTAAACTATTCAATATGACAAAATAGGCTAATTATCTATTGTTTGATTCTTTAAACAGTAACAGGATTTGCCAGTTAGGAATATTTGTGCGTTCAATGTATATGGCAACAACTGATTAAAATCAAGAATGAGACTAAATAAAGGGTTTCTTTTTTAAAGGTTTTAATTTTTAATATTTTGACGTGGTCTACTTAATAAAGCAATTAGATCAAACTATTTGTATATTTGCCCTCGATATTGTAATAGTATTAATTTTTTAAACAAACATTCATTTTGAATTTAGAGGTAAGGAGTTTCTACTTTAAAGGACCACCACCAGAAGACATTTACGGTATTTTTCAGGACTGAACGACTAAACAGAAATAACAAAAGAATAGTTACCTATGAAATTGGAGTCCTGGGTTTAGTTTCTCTCTCTGCTATTTTTTGTAATATAAATATTTTCTGTAAAGTTATAAAATCATAATTAAGTATTTTTACATATTTGCCATGGAATATTTAGTTTTGTCTATACAATGTTCTTTTTCCAGACTACAATTATACAACCAACATTTTAGTTCCTATAAAATTACAAAATAATTATTAATTTTGAAATTAAAACTTGAATGAGAAAAGTACACAATTAAGGAAACACAGCCAGATGTAAAATAAGTTTGGCGGCACAAAGGAAGTCTAAATATAAGGATACATGCTCAGACTGATTAAAACATTAAGCTGGCAGGTAAACTATGCAGAGATGTTGAATTTATCAACAATATTTGGGTCATATCTTATATTTATAGCTACCTCCAAATGTTAATTGGATAATATCAACATTATATACAGGAACTGCAGCATAAAATAAATAATCTTTCCATTTAGATTTTCAGTTATGTACAATTATCCATTCAACTTCTATATTTTACTCTGGGATAAACATTGTTAGCCAGCTGTTTGTTTGTGACTTTAAAAAATAAATTTAATAGTATTTATGATCAGTGTTTTTTTTTACATTTTAGTGATAAATCATTTACAAAACATAGAATGCAATTAAATAGATGACACAAACCTAATGAAAAGAGTTACATGCAAAGAATTAGCTAAAAATATTTATGTATAGGGCCACAGCAACTGTCCTGCTTTTATGAATGTTATACAGTAAAGATTAGAAATAAAACTTTTTTAAAAAACTTTTTAATTAATTGTGATTTAAAACAGTTGATCAACTAAAATCCTTTGTCAATATGTGGCAAAATGTTCGGCACATATTGTAGTAGTCTCATTACCACACAGTCAATCACTATGTGAAAAAGATTGAAGGAGCCACAGTTACAATGAAAGCACTCTTTTACAGTATGTTTTCTCACAAAATAAGTTTTTTCATCACAGTAAACAGAACATTGGTATACACTAATTAGCTTAAAAGTCATGCAAGTTGTATTGTTAAAGTGGCCATTTGAATAAGAGAAATACGGAAGTGTGGAATAGTGTTCAACTGTTTAGAGATTAGAAACTCTGGGATAGGTTTAAGGAAATAGCTATAATAATGCAAGGCAAAGTATGTAGAGAGACTACAGGTGATTTCATTAAAAGGACAAATATGTTAACAGAATATATATATATATATATATATATATATATATATATATATATATATTGTAATCATAAAACTATCACAGATACTGTATAATATAATGCTAAATGAAGTAAGGTACAAAGCTTTGATCATTGTTAGCAAGTTTTGCATATACATAATTATTTTCTATTGACAAACTTCTTCAGTGCACGCTTCATATCATTATTCCTTAAACTATATATCATGGGGTTGATCATTGGAGTGATAACAGAATAGATGAGAGAAACTATCTTATTAAAATCTAAAGCATTGTGGGCCCTTGGTCTGACATAGGTAAAGATGGTGGTGCCATAGAATATAATCACAATGATAAGGTGGGATGCACATGTGGAAAATGTCTTATGACGTCCAGCTACTGTTGGAATCTTTAATATAGTAGAGATTATATGAACATAAGAGGTCATTGTCATCAAGAATGAGGTAAGGAGTATTAATGAGCCCAATACAAAATTAATGACCTCAATTGCATCAATGTTTTGACAAGCAAGATTCAGTAGTGGTGAAGAGTCGCAGAAAAAATGATTAATGACATTGGACTTGCAAAAAGGTAAACGAAAGATAAATATAGTTGGCAATAGTGGTCCTAGAAAACCAGCTGTCCAACAGCTTCCAGCAAATTTTATGCAAGTTATTTTATCCATAATACTAGTATAATGTAAAGGGTTGCAGATAGCAAGATATCTGTCATATGCCATAATGGTTAGAAGGAAACATTCAGTGGTACCTAGAAAGAAAAAAAAGTACAGCTGGGAGAAGCAACTGTTAATGGAGATGGTTTTTGTTGTTGAAAGAAAGTTGGCCAACATCTTAGGAACAGTGACAGTGACATAGCCAATCTCTACAAATGACAGATTGATAAGGTAAAAGTACATAGGTGTATGAAGATGGTAATCAAAATGTATGACCATAATAATGACCACATGCTGGGTGAATGTGAGAACATACATTACAAGGAACACTACAAATAAGAACACCTGAAGCTCCCCAGTGGTAGAAAACCCAAGTATGATGAATTCAGTTACCATGGTTCGATTTACCATTATCAAAACAGCAGCATGCTTTCCTTCTGAAAAAGAAAAGGCCCATAAAAAGTAAAATTACAAAATAGTATGTAATATGAGAATTGCAAAATAATAAACAACATTCAATTACATGATATTGATCAAGAGGAAATGGGACAGATACTGTAACTTACATCATCCAATAAGTACAATATAGTGGGGCTCAAAAATCCTGAGGTAGATTATATTATTTACAAATAAAAAAAAGATAAACTGTGGGTATTTACTGTTGGAAGATGAAAAATTATGCTACATTATATGGTGTGTCAAGTTACCGGTCGACTGTAGATTTGTGCCAGTGTTTTCAGTACTTTTATGGAGGGGCACAATGCAAAAGGCTGTTACACTTTTCCAAGCTTTATTGACATTTTAGCCAGTGATACAGATATAACAAACCAAAAATAAGTCAAAGGAAAAATTAGGACTAGAGCACTACCTTAACTGATAATTGGGTTCCTAACTAATCAGCTCTCATCCAGCTGCACACGGGTGTAGCAAAAACAGTCAAATAGAGTGTTTACAATCACTGGCCTGTTTTCTTTAGATTTCCAGGTTTCCATTCAATTGCGATTTGGCCAATTGAATAGGGCTCTATATAAGCACAGAGCATATATTTTTTTAAAGATGTTTTTAGTTAGTGAAAACCTTGCTTTTGGATAGATGCTTGCTAACTAAAAACTTCTTTAAAAAATATATGTTATGTGCCTTTTTAGAACCCTATTCAATTGGCCAAATTGCAATTGAATGAGGGCCCATATGATTAAATGTTTCAGGCTGCTGTCTCTGTGTGTGTGTCTTTCTCTAGCACAGACAAACAGCAAACAATCAGTCCATAAGCAGTCCCACCAATACTCCAGGAGCAGCCTTTAATCAGGTCTGCCAAGCTTCAGCTAATGAATGGAGCAGGAAAGTTAACTTATTTCAGTATTCCTGATGAAGCAGAGCTTTACAGACACTGTCACAGTGGGTACGTTTATTAGAAATAATTTATTTTATCTTGTATAGGCTAGAGAGGGTTCCCGGAGCAATTGAATAGCAACCGTGATTTTCTTGCGGCCGTTTTAGATCAAAGGCTTTCCTCCGGCGCGAGCGGCCGCAAGGTATAGCAAGGCGCCGGCCGCAAGCCTTCCCGAATTCCCGGCCGGAGGGGAATAGAATAGGCAAATAGCTTGCGGCCGGTCCTTGCGGCCCTGCATCTCCTACGGCCGATAATAGAATGAGGCCCTATGAGTGCAACATACTGAAAAGTACACAAAATCCATATTCTATTAGAAATGTATGTCTAGCTTCCAAATTAAGTCCAGCAAATAGAAAAAATATCACAAATTTCTTTCAAAAGTATTAGTAGTAAATAGGACTTGCAAAGTGTTGTAACAGCAGTTCTGACAAGTGTAGCAGTAATTAAACACACAGGCCCTCATTCAATTGTGATTTGGCCAATTGAATAGGGCTCTAAATAAGCACATAACATATATTTTTTAAAGAAGTTTTAAGTTAGTAAGCATCTATCCAAAAGCAAGGTTTTCACTAACTAAAAAGTTCTTTAAAGAAAATATGTTATGTGCTTTTTTAGAGCCCTATTCAATTGGCCAAATCACAATTGAATGAGGCCCACACTATTGTACTTTAAACCATAGGAAAGCATGAAAATACATTATAATTAATTGCAGAACAGTCTCAAACTAAATAATTTGCCATAAAAATATTATTTTTATCTGTTTTTTATGTGTAATATCAATCCGGGGACTAAACCAGATGCTCTAGTGCATTGTTTGGAGTGCTAGTCCGATGCAAACATTACTTATTGGCTCTCATTAATGCTTAGTCTTCAATCGCAGGCTACGCCAAACTTCTGTTATTTAGAGACATCATGATGATGTTCTCATCTTCTATTTGCTGTGTCTAACAAGTAAATTGCGGGCTTGTTTAAATATTGAGAGCTCATATAATCAAGGCCCCTAAAATCTTACTTACGAAGGCATGGTTTATGTATGGAGGCTGAGAGACTTAAGTTGTCAGTTAGAAATAATAGAATACATGTAGAAGTTTAGAAAAAAAGTACCCACAGACAAATGTACTAATTTATAGGGCTCATTGTTTTTTAACAGGATATTTTGACACTTTGGGCCTCATTCAATTGCAACACTGCAAATCACGGTATACGGGCCGTATGTCTGTGGGATTGCTGCAGGCTTGAACTCTGCTACAATTACGGAGCAATTCGATTGAACAAGCCCACAAGTTACGGGCAAAAAGCCTGAAACCGTAAACCATGCAATTGGAGATAGCATTTCAGAGCGTGAACATGATCAATTAAGCAAGGCTGTAACTACCCATTTAGAAACAGCCAATAAGAAATGAGACCGTCATCATAACAGCAGTATCAGATGGAGATTACATTTCAATTAATTAGGGTTTAGAGGTCCGATATGCGATCAGACTCGCAAACCCGCAAAATACAAAATAATAAAAATGAATGCCAATACTGTTCTAGTCCATATGGGTGGCCTGATATGTATTAACTCATTGATTCCCAAGGTCAATATAACCCCGAAGTGAAACATAAAAAAAAAAAAAAAATTATTGCCGATTTCGATCTTGAGACTTCATAGCTTCCCCTGTCATTTACAGTGCAGTATTGATCTCTTAATTGCATTTAATGTGCTACAGACATGTCTTTAACCCCTTTGCAGGTCCAATCTGATACCCATAGGATTTTCTTCTACATTTGCCATTTGCGGGTGTGAAAATAATTGGGGGCTTGCGGAATTATAGCAATTGAATAGCGATTTGCGATTTTAGCGATTGTAACTCTTGCAAATGTGAAAGATCAAAAACTTAGGTGGGGTGTAAGTAACGGTTGTAACAACTGCAGGGATTTTCAGCCTGCAACCCGTAGATTGCTTGTGGCTCACAAAAAAACACCAATTGAATAGCAATTAGTTCACGGAATACATTACGGTCTCCCGTAAGCTAAATTACTCAATTTAATAAGGCCCCTAGTTGGCAATTTGTAATATAATATAATTGATTTAAAACTTTGGTAATGCCACTATTTTACTTAACCACTCCATTTGTAGTAAGTTTATGTAAATATATGTAAATATATGCACATGTGTCGCATATGTATGACATTGTCAGCACATGTTTACTATTTCACTGTAATTTCGTGTTACATAAATGCTTATCATATAGCACTTCCTAGACACAGAAATGTAGAAATGTATGTTTATTTCCAGAAGTGACTGTTGCAGCCTTCTCTATGTATTGTTTCCACAATAATTTATTAATTTGAACTTGGTATTTCACATGACCATTGTATTCATTTAATACATACATAAAAAACATACATCCATCATTCTACAAGAATAATTCTACAAGAATGCATAAAATATCTACATCTCTTACACATAAACAGCCATTTACACAAAAACCCATTAAGCCTTTCCATTAGAACAGAGCTACCCATTAAAGGTGCCCCTATGGCAAGCAAATAATACATACACTACTAAATTGCTTTATGTCACTATATCTTATAGTCACATTAACATTTTATGTGTAATTAAATAAAAATGACAGAACATATATATAAAGGAGTGGAGTTTTGGAAAGTTTTGAAAAAATCTTTGAGAACCTCTCCATCAATATGTTACCATATTAGATAAATATGTACTAAGCTTCGACATGTTCAAGAGTTAACCAACACTTCATACTTTAGTGCCTGAGCCTCTTGTGTCACACTTACTGTTAATGTTTGGTATGTTGAATTTGTTAAACCTGTATTGTTTTATTATATTTTTAGTTTATGTCATTCTTAGTGTGTCACTATAGACAGTAAAATACTGTCATTTTGTAATTTTTTAATTTCATACTCGGATGTATTTAAAACATTACTTATACATTGTTTTTGGTTATGATGTTTTCATGTGTTAAACAAATAAGAGGTTATCAATCAGACTAGAGGTCATATTGTAACATTGTTTTTAAATACAACTACACACAAATGTGTGGGACATGTTTCCGATGATCTGGGTACTTACCTTGTCTTTGCTGAGATCCACTCATGGATCACTAATCCAGATACAAATTACATGGTTGAACATTTCTTTTTTTATCTTGGTAAATTAAACATGCAGAATAGATTCAGCACTTGATATTGCTTGATAGTGAATGAGAAGGAAGCATGAAATGGTAGTTTTAATATCCGTAATCCCCATCTCTAGAGATCTAACTACAATCTAGATGAAATTGTAGCCCAAAATGTTTTCACAACAGGTTATGAAGCTTATGCAACACACACAAATAGCAAAGCAACTACTGTTTTTGTTAATTAATCCCCAAGCTTATCTGTAATGTAGGCAGTAGGAATGTTTGATATTTTGTGAAGATAACCAGTAACTCTAACATAGAGCCCTATTCTATTCAGACAACGTAATTTACGTTACTAAGAATAATCGGCTGCAGGACCTTTTTTTTCCTAATGTTACACACGTATTCAATGTGGTTCACTCGCAATATTACAGATCCCACCCAGCAGCAGTAAACCAAGCTCAGTAATATTGAGGGGGCTGGATTATGCAATGCTTGCAAAGTTACACCAATCATCGCAAATTGTATGGATGGTCTTGCTGCGCCATACCCATAGCAGCCAATAGAAAAAGGCAAACAGAATAATTATTGACAGGGATAGTTAATACATTTGAGAGCCTCTCTCCTCAGCGTTAACTGCGTTGTAGAATTTTGCAGTGAGAGTGCAGGAGAGCTGAGAGTTAGGTGTGCAGATTTATACTTATTTTACTTATATCAGATAATTAAATGCTGCATTACACTTCATTTGCCAGACACATAAATACTGATAACACAAACAATACATAAACATAGATTAATACTACATATAGATACACATATAACTAGGCCACACCATTCAATGCTGGTGCTCCAAGTCTGGTGGCCACACTGGATCCAGCCTCCTTGCCAGGTGAATACCATCTTCACCTGTGAATATCATATTCAAGAACATACTCCCACATTTATATCACATGTACACCACACATACACAAATAATATTAATCCCATGTAAATGCTGCCCATCAATGAGAGTGATATGTCATCCATCACTCTTCAAACCCAGGAAGATTACATATCACTCTTACTGTTGGGCAGTAGTACATTACTGTAACAAATAACCAGAGCAATGACCTGATATATATAAAAGGAGTAAACATCTAATATAGATTCCATGTACGGGTGTCCCCACTGCAGCATATGCAGATACAGGCTCTGTAGGGATGGGGCTGCATTTAAGTGTACTAGTCTATCATTCTCAAGTTCTGCAGAGTACATGTATGCATGTGCTGCAGAGTACAGACTGCAGCAGGAATCAAGATATTGCTATGAGCTAATAATAACCAAGCCCATAATACAAAGACATGATCACATCTTGCAAATGATAGCTCCACACAATAGCAAATAAGTCGACAATCCAGGTTCAAGGCAATATGAGGTCAGATAGATAGAAACACACAGTGATCAAATTACCATACAATGGTTTTAACTCATATACCTTTCTTCTCTCATTTCAGCTGACAAGTGGCCTGGGTCTACTACCAAGCCAGAGGCGTGGGCAGAGGGGAGGATCAGAGGGCCCGGGATCTGAGGAGGCCTCAGCTTTCTGTGGTCAGTGTGGGGGACTTGCAGGACCAACAGCCACACCAGTGGCATTTGACCGCACTGGCACACTTCTCCCGCAAATAGACTCACCACTCAAATGAATTCTAGGTAATTTCCTTCACCACCACCGCCTCCTCCCTCCAGAGCTACAGCTTGGTGTGCACCACCACCAGGCCCTTTACCATACAAGTTTATCCAACCTGCTTCCTTGTACTCTTAATCTTCCCTACCCACCTGCTCCCCTTTTACATCTACCCTATCTTCCATACCCTCTTGTCCCCCCGACTAGGATATCATGATGAATCCCCAGTGCCCCAACTGGTAACTGTGAAGATATATTGACCTCTTCCTGGTCCTGTATTGAGATATGTGTCCTTACAGGTATGATTCTGCTATATAACAGAATTCAGATCAGCAGTTTCCCTTCACTCACCTACTCTTCTTCTTCCTCACCAACTCCATAAACTCTGATGGCAATGACTTCCGTCACTGAGTGATACACGCAGGTGAAGCACCTCTGCATCCTTTGTGCCATGCAGACCCTTCCCGGGCAGTGGAGATACAGAATCCACTTCAGAAGTGTCAGCAAATGGTTCCTCATGGACAAGGAAGACACCATCAAATGGGGCGGCAAGAGAGGTAGTAAGCAGACCCAAGGCACTATCCTTAAAAACAATACCAGGGGAGGCAGTTAAATAATCTGGAGCTTTGAGATGCCTCCTTGTGGTCTTCTCTTGGGACAACCAGATTCAGAGCTCCCAGATGTACCAGAAATAGACTGTACCAAATGTTGAGCCATTCTACTCCATGAAGAGAAGCTTGCTTCCTCAACTGACTGACAAGAGCTCATATAATAGGGGAAAACACATTCCAGAATTTGCTCATGCCTGACTAACCATCAGTTTTATAAAACTCCTCCCATAACTCACACTACTCAATTACTCCCTGCACTAAGCCCGGTCAAACGTCCCCTATCCCATGTTGTCTCCAGTGGTTGCCTTTATTAGTAGGACATTAATTCATGTGTTGCTAAACTTATGCAATACAATAACAATTTAAGAAGAAACATGGAAAAACAATAATAAAATTTAAAATTTCACATTGATTTGTTTAAATTCCTGTTCTTGTAACAGTAAGGCACACAGGATTTTTCTGCCCATCAAACTGGGAAGTCACTTATTTTAGCTGATATTTTGGGGAAATAGCCGATCTAGGTGGCGGGACCTGTTAGATTCAATATCGTTTGCAGAATAGTACTGGAGCTGAAACCCAGCTCCCTATAGTAGCAAACAAAAGACCTTTTTAGGCCAATAGATTACTTAAGAGATAGAAAAGATTGCAATTAATTGAACTACTTTACTAATGACCACAACTTAAAAAGACTCTGACCCACTCTGGTCTCTAATTCAACATTATTATCCTACTTTTTATGTTGAGTGTAACCACTGTAAATCACATTTAATAGTTGTAAAACTACGAAACGAGCTTTGCAAGCTCACAAGAACTGCATCCCTCACAAAGCGAGGGATGCAATTTCCTCCACAAATACGGACCCTCGCAAAGGGGCCGCATTTGCGGAAGGTGGAGGCTCAAAGGTGCCTCACATGCGGTTAAAAACACACTCACGACTTAGAAAAAACAACAACCTCGGAACCAACCTTAACGGCACAAAGACCCACATGCACAACTTAGAAAACAACATTACCACTTCGGAAAAATATGACCATAACGGCCGAACCGGGGGCACCTAAAAACAGTCAAAACACAACAAATACCCACAAAAAATACAAAAAAAGCTTACCCACAGCAAGGGGGGGGGGGCACCCAGGACCTCTGAAAGTGAAGTTACACCTCGTTTAAGTCCAAATTCCCAAGTTCAGGCACACGAAGATCCCCTAAGTGAGAGAAAAAATGGCAGACGAAAAACCCCGAAAACAAGGCTCAAAGCCAAGGACTTCCCAGCCATGTACAACTTAGCCAAGAAGGGATCCGAGATAAGCTCAAAAACCTGCATTAACCCCACATTAACCAACGCAGTGGGGGTCCGGATCGCACGCGATCAGGGACCCCCGCTGCAATGAAAATTAAAAATTCCTTAAAGGACCCGTTATAAAAAATATTTATATACACTATCACGCATGGGGCTCTATACAGAGCCCCATCAACCATTAATTAACCCTGTCACTCATGGGGGTCAATATAGACCACCATAAGTCCTTCGTTAACCCTGTCACTCATGGGGGTCAATACCAACCCCCATACGCACTTCATTAACCCCCTCACTCATAGGGGTCAGTATAGACCCCCAAAAGCCCTTCATTAACCCTGTCACTCATGGGGGTCAATACAGACCCCCATACTCACTTCATTAACCCCCTCACTCATGGGGGGCAGTATAGACGCCCATAAGCCCTTCATTAACCCTGTCACTCATGGGGGTCAACGCAGACCCCCATAAAGCCCTAATTAACCCTGTCACTCATGGGGGTCAATATAGACCCCCATAAGCCCTTCATTAACCCTGTCACTCATGGGGGTCAATACAGACCCACATAAGCCCTTCATTAACTGTGTAACTCATGGGGGTCAATACAGACCCCCATATGCACTTCATTAACCCCCTCACTCATGCGGATCAATATAGACACCCATAAGCCCTTCATTAACCCTGTCAATCATGGGGGTCAATACAGGCCCCCATAAGCACTTCATTAACCCCCTCACTCATGGGGGTCAATATAGACCCCCATAAGCCCTTCATTAACCCTGTCACTCATGGGGGTCAATACAGACCCCCATAAACCCCTAATTAACCCTGTCACTCATGGGGGTCAATACAGACCCCCATAAGCCCTTCATTAACTGTGTCACTCATAAGGGTCAATACAGACCCCAAATGCACTTAATTAACCCCCTCAGTCATGGGGGTCAATACAGACCCCCCATAAACCCCTAATTAACCCTGTCATTCATGGGGGTCAATATAGACCCCTATAAGCCCTTCATTAACTGTGTCACTCATGGGGGTCATATTAAGACCATTATGGGCCTTTTACAACCCAACATTAACCACATAAGTGCCATGACGGTCCCAAGGACATCCTATCTATCTAATATACATCCCCCAATCTATCTAAATAAATACCATAATGTAATATACATCCTATCTATATAATATACATCACCCAATCTATGTAATATACTATAAATACTATCTATCTAATATACATCCTATCTATCTAATATACTTCCCCCATCTATCTAACTAAATACCCCAATCTAATATACAATACATTCTATGCTATCTATATAAAACACATACCCCTAGCTAACATACAATAAATGCTATGTATATATAAAATAATCTAATTCTAAGCTAAAATAAAATAATTAAGACCACTTACCTTTGCTTTTTTTTTTTTTTTTTTTTAGAGCTTGGTTCCAGGGCGGGGCAGAAGAGGAGGAGGCTGGAGACATTGCGGGGAGGTACGTACAATGTAGATTATGTTTATTTTCTTTGTTTTTTATGCTTATGTATGTGTACTAATGTTATTTTTTTTTAACAGTGGCCGCTTCGGAGAAGAAGGACGGGACATGCTGGAAAGGTGAATAGAATATTTAGAATGTTTATTTATTTTATGTAAACGTGTTATAGTAATTTTTGTAATCTTTTTTTACCCTAGGTGGCTGATCTGAAGAAACGTCTCAAAGGTAAGTGGTCTTAATTATTTTATTTTAGCATAGAATTAGGGTTGCTATATAGAGATAGCATGTACTGTATATTAGATAGATTGGGGGATGTATAGTATATAGATAGTATGTATTGTGTATTAGATAGATAAGGGGATGTATATTACATAGATAGTATTTATTGTGTATTAGAAAGGGGGATGTATATTAGATAGTATTGTATATTAGATAGGGGTGTATTGTATTTAATTGTATTGTATTTAATTGTATTGTATGTATTGTATTATATGTATTTCATGTGTAATTTTTTTTTTCTGTAGTGGGGGGTTGTAATGTATTTTTTTATTTTCTGTAATGTTCCTTTTTTTATTTTTTGTGACTTAGGTTGTTTTTTATTGTAATGTACATTTTTTTTTTTTTTGTGATTTAGTTTTTTTTATTTTATGTACAGTTGCAAGCAAAAGTATGTGAACCCTTTGGAATGATATGGATTTCTGCACAAATTGGTCAAAAAATGTGATCTGATCTTCATCTAAGTCACAACAATAGACAATCACAGTCTGCTTAAACAAATAACACACAAAGAATTAAATGTTGCCATGTTTTTATTCAACACACCATGTAAACATTCACAGTGCAGGTGGAAAAAGTATGTGAACCCTTGGATTTAATAACTGGTTGAACCTCCTTTGGCAGCAATAACTACAACCAAACGTTTCCTGTAGTTGCAGATCAGATGTGCACAACCATTTCTCTTTACAGAACTGTTTCAGTTCAGCAATATTCTTGGGATGTCTAGTGTGAATTGCTTTCTTGAGGTCATGCCACAACATCTCAATCGGGTTGAGGTCAGGACTCTGACTGGGCCACTTCAGAAGGTGTATTTTCTTCTGTTTAACCCATTCTGTTGTTGATTTACTTCTATGCTTTGGGTCGTTGTCCTTTTGTAACACCCATCTTCTGTTGAGCTTCAGCTGGTGGACAGATGGTCTTAAGTTCTCCTGCAAAATGTCTTCATAAACTTGGGAATTCCTTTTTCCTTCGATGATAGCTATCCGTCCAGGCCCTGACGCAGCAAAGCAGCCCCAAACCAGGATGCCCCCACCACCGTACTTCTCAGTTGGAATGAGGTTTTGATGTTGGTGTGCTGTGCCTCTTTTTCTCCACACATAGTGTTGTGTGTTTCTTCCAAACAACTCAACTTTAGTTTCATCTGTCCACAGAATATTTTGCCAGTACTGCTGTGGAACATCCAGGTGCTCTTGTGCAAACTGTAAACGTGCAGCAATGTTTTGCTTGGATAGCAGTGGCTTCCTCTGTGGTATCCTCACATGAAATCCATTCTTGTTCAGTGTCTTACATATCGTAGATTCACTAACAGGGATGTTAGCATATGCCAGAGACTTTTGTAAGTCTTTAGCTGACACTCTAGGATTCTTCTTCACCTCATTGAGCAGTCTGCGCTGTGCTCTTGTAGTCATCTTTACAGGACGGCCACTCCTAGGGAGAGTAGCAGCAGTGCTGAACTTTCTCCATTTATAGACAATTTGTCTTACCGTGGACTGATGAACAGCAAGGCTTTTGGAGATACTTTTATAACCCTTTCCAGCTTTATGCAAGTCAACAATTCTTAATCGTAGGCATCATTTACATCAGGCAATGCTTCTTGTGAAAAGCAAACCCAGAACTGGTGTGTGTTTTTTATAGGACAGGGCAGCTGTAACCAACACCTACAATCTCATCTCATTGATTGGACTCCAGTTGGCTGACACCTGACACCAATTAGTTTTTTAGTCTAGGGGTTCACATACTTTTTCCACCTGCACTGTGAATGTTTACATGGTGTGTTCAATAACAACATGGTAACATCTAATTAATTGTCTGTTATTAGTTTAAGCAGAGTGTGATTGTCTATTGTTGTGACTTAGATGAAGATCAGATCACATTTTATGACCAATTAGTGCAGAAATCCATATCATTCCAAAGGGTTCACATACTTTTGCTTGCAACTGTAATGTAGATTTTGGATGACTTTAGTTTTTTTGATTCCTGTAATTACAAAGGTTGGGAGGGGGTTATTAGGGGGTAGGTAGTGTACTGTAGGTAGGTAGTGTAGGTGTTAATAGGTTAGTGTAGAGGGTGTTTAATTGATATTTAATGTTTTATTGGGGGGGTATAGTGCAGTGTAGTGTTCATACTTAGTGTCATGATGGTCCTTGAGGACCGTCATGGCACTTATGTGGTTAATGTTGGGTTGTAACAGGCCCATAATGGTCATAATATACCCTTATGGGACTGATGGGGTTAAATAGAGGCTTATGACGGTCTGGATAGACCCCCATAAGTGACCGGGTTAAAATGGTGTAGTGCTTACACTTTGGGTCATGAGGGTCCTGGATGACCCTAATGGCACTTATAGTGTTATTACATGCGTTCATTAGTGTTTTAGAGGGGTCTATATAGTTGAGGCACACAGTACACTCACATTGTGTGACAAACAGCATTTCAACACTTGCTTTTATTGACCGTCATTTTTTGACGGGCAAGTCGCTAGTATTTAAAAAAAGTGGTTACCAAGAATAATATTATAGCCTGAGTGGATTATTAATATCCAAGATGCTAATATAAGCACTTTACTAATTTATCAGCACCATATCACCCTTTTTATGAATTATTAGCATAGGTACTTTTTTTCTAGCACTTTAGACTGCATAAGGCAGACATAAATTGAGGATGCACTTTAAAAAAAATGTTTCTATGAATTCACTTATTTACTAAGGGCCTCATTCTAATCTTAGCGGCAAAATGGCCGCAACTCTGCAATTCCTTGAGATAGGCTTAGCGCTATGTCGTTATTCACACGTACGCCACTGCAAGGAGGTCCCTCTATGGTCGATCGCAAACCATGCTATCGGACGTAAGAATTTGCCGCGAGCTTGTAACTCGTATTTCAAGGCCGCAAACTCGGAGAAGTGTAAATGCAAATATAAATTGAAGACAGCATTGTAAAGCCCTGTAAATGATGGGGAACACAATAGGGGCCAAGAGGATCAATAGCGAAACATTCTGAAGCTTGCACATTGCCAAATCCAATATTTCATTTCAGCTTCAATTTCCGTCCAAAGTCCCAAGGGCTTGAAGCCAGTAAATCGGCATTCAAACCCTTATGGTCTTGGAGGTTAAAGGCCGCAAACTTGAAGCATTGTAAATGCAAATATATATTCAATGCAGCACTGGAAAGCACTGTAAATGATGGAGAACACTATGGGGGACATGAGGATTAATAGTAAAACATTCTCAAGCTTGCACATCGCCAATGGCAACCAAAAGCTTTTAAGTAAGTAACACTCCTGACAAAATAGGGAAATGTATATTGAGTCTTGTGTGAGTCGAGCAGCTGATGACATCAGTCTATCTACTGCCTTAAAAATAATAATACAGAAATGACAAAAATACACTAGTTATGTAAATATCACTTGCAGTGCAAGGGATATATATAAGCTTTAATAGCAGAAACCTAAGAGACTAAGCGGTCTATTCTATTGCCCAATTTGTAAAATTATACACACTTAAAACCTCTCCACAGATTCTATTAGCTACTCACATTCTGATTACGAGTTCCCTGTCCACAATCAATATGGGCCAGCCAAAGACGCAAAACCAGCTTCAGAACTTAATTGGTTTTAGTACAACTTGAACATTGCAAGCTATAAATAATTAAAGTTACACAAAATATATTCTATTAGACCTGTAGCACTAACTCACAAATAAAGTCTAACACACAATTGAAATATTGATCACTAATTATGACTTGCAAAGGCTTTTTCAAACTCTTATTAAAGCTGTAACAGCAATTAAACTCACAACACTGTTCTTTAAAACCACAAGGAGGCATGGAAAGATTTGTAGCTATTCTGTATAGGAGTACTATTGTTACCATAAACATAAAAGTTTTACAAATAAATATTGCTATATGCTATATAGAATACAATAGTAACAACTTGATAAAAAATAAACTAACAACTACTTCTGCTGTTTGATAGAAAAAGGACACATTGCTACTTTATATAATTGAACTGACATAACCTCATTCAATTGCTCCGTTTTTTAGATCCGGAGTCACAAGTAGACGTCGCAAGCTACTTTGCTATTCAATTGCCTTCCATTTGTCGGCTCCGATCGAGTTACGTGCTGCAAGCTGTGATTCATTGTGATTTGTAAAGCTGCAAGTTAATGCCCTCCAAGCCTTGGATCTTTCACGGCCGAAAGAGACCCGAAGGCTAAAATCGCAAATCGCTATTCAATTGCTCCGATTCCCCCTCGCTAACCGCTCCGTCAAGCCCGCAAATGGCAAATATCTAGCCACAAGTTAATGGTACCAAGGAGGTCTTGCAAAGGGCTTACTTACAAATCGGAGCACTTTAAAAGCAAATGAATATGCAATACTATACTTTTATCAAGAGTAAAAGTAATGTTAGGTCTTAGAATTAATAGCACAACATTCTCCAATACTTTATTTCATGTTAAATTTTATCTCATATCTATCATGGCAATCAACCTCCAAGCCCGTAGGACTCTGAAATCCAAACTCCATTTTTCATTGAAGTCCTACAGGCTAGAACATGATCGATGACGTAAGGCCGTAACTCGTGGTTCAAGCCCATAGGACTTCAATGAAATATGGAGGTTTGATTTCAAAGTCATACAGGCTTAAAAAACAAGTTGCAGGCTTGCGTCCTCTATCATGTACAAGCCCGCAAATGCTACTGCCGATAGCATGGTTTCCGATTCTCACGAACAGTGCCTAACTTGAGGGGCCAGCCAATTTAATAGCAGAGTAAAAGTAGACCAACGTGAGCATGCAACTCAGTCGCTTAAAATCGGCTATCTGCGATGGAGTTATGGCCCCAAATTGAATGAGGCTCTCAGTTAAAATAAGTAATATGAGTAATTAGACATCATAAATACATGATGATCCTCCTCAGTCTACTTGTCCCTCCTCAGTCTACCTGTCCCTCCTCAGTCCTCCTGTTCCTATTTAATCCCCTGTCCCTCTTTAGACCCCCTGTCTCTGATGGGTGCTTGCTGTGGTGGGAGTTGATGACCACTGTCAGCCCCAGATTCCTCAGCTCACTGGACCACGGGGTATGACCAGGACACACCTATAAATTCTGCTCTATGGCACATGCACCATTCTTTTATATTATAAGATATACAATGAGTGAAAACTGGTCTGCAATTTACTTGCAAATTTTTAGGATTTTCTAAGTGCAACAGAAAAGGACACACTCTTTAAAGCATGTTAATATTTTAGTAGTTTTCAAAAGAAAAAAACAGACTACAAAAAGATTTACTGAATTGCTTTATTAAAAATAGATGTTACAATCACCTTCAAGTGGTACAATATATATACAATAGTAACTGCCTTTATTGACTAGAATATATTCAGTAGATAACCCATTGAAATATAATCTGACATAATAAGTTCTTCCCATATATACTTTATTGACAATAGCTGTTTAGTCTTACATACACATGTCACTGTTTCTTAAAAACTGTTTTCAGTTCAATTTTCATATAAATTGGCACTACTCACATATTAATGTCTATCCGACTAACAACAAATTGTCATAAATAAGCGGATTACATCACAGTTATGATATATACTCCAGACCAAGATGTTTTAAAGAAGTTAGGGACATATTGTTTTTAACAAGTAAAATATAAAACGTATATTTTAAAATTATTTTCTTTTGATATCCAGTCAATAAAGAAGTTCCACAAACAGAGATCTTTTTTCTTGGCCTTTTTCTATATGTAACCATTTATCTCTGTGAGCACATTTTTCTTCTCCTAATAATGCTAAAATTGGGGGTGCTTCAGTCTAGAGCCATTACACTCTGCATATGCTATCACATGTAATAGTTGTCAAACTGTAATTCGTGGTCACGCTTGCGACAAATCGCAGTTTGACAACTCCAATTACCGCAAATGAGCGAGCATGCGCATTGTGCGGCGTAAGCCAGAGAGAGAGAGGAGGAGGAGGAGGGGGAAGACACAGAGGAGAGGGGGGAGACACAGAGGAGGGGGGAGAGACACAGTGCATGGAGAGGAAGGGAAGAGACAGGGGAGGGAGACCAGGGGAAGAGAACCAGTTGAGGGAGGAGACGTACAGGGGTGGGAGAGGAGGGGTAGACACACAGGGGAGGGAGAGGAAGGGGGAGACACAGGGGAGTGAGAGGAGGGGTGAGAGACACAGGTGAGTGAGAGGAGGGGGGAGAGACAAAGTAGAGTGAGAGGAGGGGGGGAGACACACAAAGGAGTGAGAGGAGGGGGGAGAGACATCAGGGAGGGAGAGGAGGGGGAAGAGACACAGCGGAGGGGGGAGACACAAAGGGGTGGGAGAGGAGGGTGTAGACACACAGGGGAGGGAGAGGAGGGGGGAGAGACACAGGGGAATGAAAGGGGGGGAGACACAGAGAAGGGGGGACACATGGGAGTGAGAGGAGGGGGAGACACAGGGGAGGAGGGAGGAGACACACAGGGGAGGGAGAAGAGAGGGGTAGACACACAGGGGAGAGAGAGGAGGGGGGAGAGACACAGGGGAGGGAGAGGAGGGGGAAGAGACACAGGGGAGGGAAATAGGGGGGAACAAACACAAGGGAGGGGGAAGAGACATGGGGGGAAAAGACACAGGGGAGGGAGAGGGGGGAAAGAGACACAGGGGGGCAGGAGGGGAAAGACACAGGGGGAGAGGGGGTAAAAACACAGGGGGAAGGAGACATAATGGAGAGGAGGGGGGAAATGAGACACCAGGGAGGAAGTTCATTGCAAAGCCCATGATGGGAGAGGCTTCCATTGTGTGGCAAACAGCACTGCCAGGATTCACATTTTATTGCCGTCATTTTTGATGGACAAGTTGCTAGTCACAGATAATAGTTGTATTGCGAGTTTGTCCGTCACGCCTTGTTAAAAGTTACGGGGTTGCGCATGTTCATGTGCATGCGCAATGAGCACCAAATGTGCCGTAGGTGCTCGTTGCGAGGCTCGTACGGCTTTGCTGCAATGAGCTGCAATGGGACTTGCTAAGGAATATGACATGATGTTGCTATGTAATGTAGGCCCCAATAATTAATGTTGGGGGCGCTATACTGTATGTGTGCATGTGATTTATGATTGCATAGATTTATTGATGTATTGGTGGTACCCAGGCATGTTTATCTACATATAGCAATTCCCCAGGTATTGTGAAACAGTGGGGCTTTGGGGTGAAGGGAGTCCCAGTATGTGGGTTAGCCAGCAGATATATAGACACTTTGGGCCTCATTCAATTGCTACATTGCAAATGGAGGTTGCAAGCTACTTTGCTACACAATTGCCTTCCGTTTGCATGCTCCAATCGAGTTACGTAGTACGAGCTATTACTTCCCTCAAAGTTTTTGATCTTTTACGGCCGCAAAAGTTGCGGCTGCAAAAAATCCTGATTCACTATTTTATTGCTCCAATTTTCCCTTCCATCAAGCCCGTAAATGGCTAAAGTCGAACCTCAGGTTACTTGGCCCTAGGTGGTGTCGCAAAGGTCTTACTTACAAATCTTAGTTCTTTAAAAGCAAATAAAAAAGCAATCTTGTACTTTTATTAAAAGTGAAAGTGATGTTAGGTCTTAGAATTAATAGCACAACATTCTCAAGCTTGCAAATTGGCATAAATAAATACTTTTTTTTCATGTTAAATCTTCGACATAAAGTCCTACAACCTCCATATTTCATTGAAGTCCTACGGGCTTGAATAATAAGTTACGGGCTTGGAGGTCATTCAAGCTCGTAGGACAAAAATTTTACTTAAAATAAAGTATAGTATTTTGGCAATGTGCAAGCTTGAGAATGTTGTGCTTTTAATTCTAGTGTCACCCATTGTGTTCCCCATCATTTACAGTGCTTTACAGTGCTGTATTGAATTTATATTTGCATTTACAGTGCTCCAAGTTTGCGGGCTTGAACCACGAGTTACGGGCTTGCGGACGTGATCTTGTTCAAGCCCGCCAATGCTTACTGCCGATAGTATGGTTTGCGATTATAGGGAAGGCGGACTAATTTGCGGGCCCGGTCAACTGAGGAGCAGTGTAAACGTAGAGAAACACGAGGACGCTACTCGATTACAGGAAAACAGTGATTTGCGATCGAGATCGATTACGGCCCAGAATTAAATAAGGCCCTTTGTCTACCTGCAAGTGTTTACAATAATAACCTCCATGTGGTAAAGACTTCTTGAAAAGAAAGGCATCTCCTTAACAATAAGGTATTTAGCCAACCTCTTCCTAGATGTGATGGTGCCATTTGTCACCAGGCAGCAGAGGTCAGGCCCTAACTTTGTAGATCAAAAGAGGCCAGATAAAAAGAGAAAACAATGCTCTCTAATTACAGCAAATGCAGACTCTAATTAATAATCCTGACATGACAGTAGTTAATGTTGAAGAAAAGATTGTCCTAGAGTTTCTCACCACACAGTTCAGGCACTCAAGAAAGACCACGAAATCTCAGCGCTTCAATCAGATTTCGATTTATTATCAAGCTTAAGAGATGCACATAGAAAATAGTAGCATAAATGTGGATCTGATACAGTGATCCAGCAGAGACCTTATATAGCAGTCTTATTACGTCAACACCATTTTATCTTGTACAAAACATTTTCTACAGTTTGCATATTGGGTACTTTTCGGGCATTCCCCATGACCTAGTACTTTTAGGCCAGCATATTCAGAAGGTCATCAGCTACTTTTTTTAGCGTACCTTATCACTCAGCAACTTTTTTCTGGTTACTACATTTTCTATCTTTTTGGTAGCAATCTATGGTAGCAATTGTCTTTTAGTTGTGAGATCAGGGGCCTCACAGCTTTTGTCTAATAGTAATGTATTAACCCCTGCAGTGCTGTCTTTATTAATAGCAGGGCATTTAGTGCTGTTTGTATAATAACAATATAATATATTATAATAATGAGTAATATATAAACTACTTCGTTCCCCCGTTTGCAATGTGATACTTTAGCAGTATCAAAATTGTGAGGTTCCCATAACACAAGGGTGTGCCCTGGCACAGCCATGGAATCCATTGTACAAATACAAGCTATGAGACCAACTTGTTGGCCAGTCCCTTACAACAGGAAACAATGATACACAACACAAAACATATTATTATAATGACACCATTCAAAAGCTTCTGACCCAGGGAACTTAGCCAAGAGAATATATTGGACCAAGCATTGGAGGTAAAAGTAGTCAATCTTTCTTGTATTTCGGACACCTTATCTAATTCCTCTCTAACAGTGTTAGACTTATCATCTATATGGATACAGCAATCTTTACCAACTAGGGTGCATACTCCCCCTTTGGAGGCTAGTAAGTAGTCTAATGCCATCCTATTTTGCAAAGCGGCAGCTCGAACCTGCCGTCGTTAATAATATAGAAATGTAATCGCATTTTTAGTGGAGTTTAAAGCAGTCTGCATCAGCTGAGCGAGGGAGCTAAGCCTAAGTTCCAGGTTGAGTATATCAACGTTAGGATACATAACTCCCATAACACTGAGGAATTTTTCCCAGGTGGTTTGAACTGTTCTGAGATTACGAGGCCTACCTGTAGGAAGGGCGGTAGTATTATAGATGAAGGGTACTATCTTTCCCAAGTAACATGTACCAACCCAGTTTGGTGGTAGCCATCTGTATGCCTGATTACCACAAATATACAAAACATCAGCTGAAGGGCTGGGCAAGGGGCCTAAAAACACTTTAGACACGTTAATATGTGTAAGATTGGCTCCAGTAGATATATCATGTGTTGTGGTGGAGTTTAGAAAAGCTAGGAAGCCCTCACATCCTGGACCTGTACAACTAGTACCAGGATATGTGGCATTCATTTCTATTGTATCTGTAGGAGCATCACATTGGACATCTATGTTATTGCGGTTAAAAGTAATTGTGATATTATTGCATCTATTCCAGGTCCTACAGCCCGGAGACAATCATAACCTGGTCCATGACCATATAACTTAATAGGTAATGCTTTTTTCATTTTCTCAGCGAACTGTGTCTTTGTGATGTAACAGGCAAGCTTCTTGGTCATGGTGTCTCGACTGAGTGTATGAAAAGTAATTAAAATCAGAATGTACAGTTCCATTAAAGGTTATAGGGTTTCTAGTGAAATTAACTCTTACAACTCCTATAAGAGGTATGCCTCCATCCTTATGGTGGGGTATATGCACGCATATCCAACAATTAGTAAGATTTAACGTGTGTGGATGAATCTGTAAGTTGTATGAACAAGTTATCAGTCCATGGATCTGTGTTTTTTCATGGGCGCAGGTCAAGATGTGGATGATCAGCGGGTGGTTCCTGGTTTGCCAAGTCAATAGTATAAGCAATGAGTCCAATAGTAATTATAATACACTAGCGACTTGCCCATCAAAAATGACGGAAAGAAAATTGTAAGGCTGTAAATGCTGTTTGACACACAATGTGAGTCTCTGACACTCTTAACAATTATAATAAATGTGTTTATTTTTTTAACATGCAACTTGTAGTTCAACAACTGTTCAACCATAATTTTTTAACAATTTTAACCTTTTTAATTGTAATCTATGCAGGAATAATATAACAATGGATCAACTTTGTATGAATGAGTATTGTAAACCATTACATAATGCTTTTTAACATGCAACGTGTAGTTCAAGTACTGGTCAACATTTTTTTTTAACAATAGTAACATTTTCAATTGTCAGCTATGCAGGAGTAATATAACAATAGGTCAAGTTTGTATCAATGAGTATTGTAAACCATTACATAATGATTTGTAGCATGCAACTTGAAGTTCAACTACTGGTAAACCACATAGATATTGAATCCAGAGGAAGGCAAACAGTAAAAAAAACATTGAAACTTAGCCATTTGTGTCAAAGGGAGAAACAAATTAATTCCTTTGTGACCCCAGTAACTGGCGATCGGATTACTCCCTGGATTAATACTCTCTATTTAATTATACATTTCAGTTTTGCAACAAATGATCATCCTCCCACTAACATGAACCCTTAATTACATACAATGAAACAACTTTCCACACATTGTAAAATACAATTTTAACATTTCAAAAAGTAACTTGTAATGACATTTAAACTTGAATTGTACCAAAATGCTACGTAACTGTTTTGTTTGGCCAATCCTCCTAGAAGGCCACTTCCAAGACATTCCAGTATTGTATTTTTTATGTAATGTGGCTTAATTTTGTTCTTTTTTGTTGTTGTTATTGTTGTAGTTATTGAAAATGGCACATAGAGTTTTCTATGTGAAATAGTGGTCCTCTAAAAAGAGTCCAAGTGACATAAAAGTTTGTCCTCAAAGTAAATCACTGTTCTCCATGTTGTTTGCCATTTTAGAGAGTTTCCTATGTGAAATAGTGGTCCTCTAAAAAAAGTCAAAGTGACATTAAAGTTTGTCCTCGAAATAAAACCACTGTTCTCTATCTTTGTTTGTTTTTTGTGAATTTGTTCTTGAGATAAAAGCACTGTTCCTTTTGAATGTTTTTTTTGTACATCTGTTGTATTGTTAACCTTTTTTGTAATTGAAATTACAGCACCTCATAGTAAACAATGGCCCTCATTCAATTGAAATTTGGCCAATTGAATAGAGCTCTAAATAAGTACATAACATATTTTTTTTAAAGAAGTTTTTGGTTAGTAAACATCTATCCAAAAGCAAGGTTTTCACTAACGAAAAACTTCTTTAAAAAAAATATGCTATGTGCTTATTTAGAGCCCTATTCAATTGACCAAATCGCAATTGAATGAGGCCCAATGTGTTTTGTAAAAATTCGTCCATTTTCGAATAAATCACCTTTACTTAGTTTTTTTCCAATATAAACTTTAATGTCATCTGGATTTTTGCATCTTGAAAAAGCAACATAGAGTTGTCCATGTGCAAATACAGGTTCCTGTAAAAAAATACCACAGACTTAAAAGTTTGTCCTTGGAATTTATTTATGGTCATGGCAAATGCCATGATAATGTGAAATTGTCTAATTTGAAGGACAACGGGCAAACCACTCTCACTTGGAGCCAAATCAATTCTTGGTATAAAAACTTGTTCACCTTGGTATAAAAACTTGTACTATTCATAATTTCTACATGTATGAAATGTTCTCTTAAATCCTGCACAATTAATCTGGTCCCATGACAAAGTCCTTTTTTGGGATTCATATTTCTCAGTAGCATGACAATTGTCCCTTTTTTCAATTGCAAAACATGTTGTGGCATTCCAGATGGTGTTAAAGAATTGATCAATTCTATACTAAAGTTAGATTCACTGTCTTTGTCATCAGCCAGAACTGAATCTGCACTGTAATTATTATTTTTTTGGGTGCATTGATTAATTTTAAAATTTTGGTATTTCAAGGCATCTGAATTTTTTTTTTCAAATTTGACAATACAAAAGATAAAAGGTGAGTGATACATACTCATAATTCATAAATACAAATCATTATCAATTCAAAGAAAGAACAAAAACACACACAAAAAAAGAAAACACCATGCACTCATACATTCATACCGAAGGTTCAATAATTTAATTGATACATTATAATGAAGTAGCATACTTTAAAGTGATTTTAACATCAATCTGTACCGATCCCATTTTGACCAATTAATAAGGGACACAAATTTCTGAGATGCTGGACAATTATAGTTGTGCATCAAGTCCCTATTCATATTAATAACATACCACAGTTCCCTGATTGTTGGTACAGCAGGTTGATTCCAATATTTCACAATCAGCCATTTAGCCACTAACAAAACATGACGGATCAAATATCTGTCTGCTAGTGGCATTTTCTCAAGATTCATATGGAAAATGACTAATTGTGGAGAACATAAAATGTGTTTGTCCATCAAATTGGATACTAACTGGCTAATACTTATCCATCAACTATGAATTTTTTTGCACTCCCACCATACATGGCATTCAGTTCCTCTTAAGCCGCATAATTTCCAGCATAGGCCTTCCCCCTTTGGGCGAATTTTAGCCATTTTAGCCAGAGTTAAATGCCGTATATGAATTATTTTAAAGAATAACTTTGTATATGCTATATTAACCAAGGATTTCTTAACCATTTTTATTATTTCCCTCCACCTGGTGTCCTCTAGGTTTATTCCAAGGTCTAACTCCCAACCTTTAATTCCTAAACTTTTGGAAAAAAGGTTTGCCTCATTAATGATTCTGCTACATTTGGAAATGATATGTAACATTTCTCCCTTTATAATCAATTCTTCTATTTTTGTTGGGGTGCTCATCCCTGAAATTTTATAACCCCTTCCATACAGATTTTTCCTCATGCTTTCATAATTGAGCCAAGCTAATTTTTTTGACTCTAATTTCAACTGCATCTCCTGCATGGTAATAAGATTGCCTTTATTACACAATTCAAATATATAGGTTAAGCCCTGATCAATTAATATTTTAATTGTCTGGCATAGAACTTTCATTTTAAGAGACTCTATCGATGCTGCCAATGAGGAGTATTTGGACAGTTTAATTTTCTCTTTGTTATTATACCAGAATTTTAAAATGGCATTAATATTTTTGGGGATTTTAGTAAGCAAAATTGTATTATATTTGGGGCATCTTTATTATTTGATGTTAATATCACTTTGTTTGCAATGTCTGAGTAATCATCATTATTGATAGTATTTAGAAAGATTGCCGATAATAGTGATTCGTTGCAAATCATTTCTGATGGAATTTCAATAGTATCATCTGGTAGATTATTTATTTTTGGATGTTTTCCTTCTCCAATGTGAATTAGCCAATCATTTAATTAATTTTGGCCTTCCAATCTCATATTTAGTTCTAATTTCATATTTAATTTTCATATTTAATCTAGGCATTGGCAATTGATTTATTTGAGCATGTGCCTGTTGTTCTTTTTCAACCTCTACCTTTTTTGTATGCTTGACTATATGGGCTGTTGGCCATAATTTTATCCAGTTGTTCAAAGACTATGCGTTAACATTGTTTATTTTCAGGAAGTGTCATTTGTTGTTCAACAGCTTCCATTGTATCTAGGATATAACTGTGCAAATTTCCTTTGCTCTCCTTCTTGTGGGTATAAATGTCAAGTTCAGTGGTAAATTTTTCCTTGTACTCTAAAACATTTTGGGCTATGTCCTGGCACATTTTCTACTAATGTAGCACCCATTGAAGCAAATTAATTTGCACTGTTATAAGACCTGATGTTTTTTTTTTTTATTGCTATATTTTGTTGAATCACTCATTATACTTTGTAAATATTCTGGAACTGTATGTCTTTTTGGAATTCTTAACTTTCCTTTCTGACAGCAACTAATAAACTCTCCATCAGTTGGTCTTTCCTTGAGAAAATGATAGGCCCCACAAAACTGACAAACCACGTTGAGTAATTCACAATAATAATTGTCTACTGGTAGTGCTGTAAATAAGGTGCTATCCTGAGCTTCCTCAACACAAATATCTTTACAACTTTGTATATCAACATTGGTGTCATGTATATCAACATTGGTGTCATTAGGCAATATTTAGTCATTCGTCAATGTTTTACAGACATTATGTTTTTTACTTTTTCTTTTCTTTGCAGCTCCGTCACACTCAGTTTGTCCTTTTAGTGTCATTTTTTTTTTATTGGCAAGTCTCTATGGGTCTTCTTTTCTTAATCATTAGTCAAGTCTCGTTGGACTGTGCATCTCTCCATCTTTGCTTCCGTTCCTTTGCCATTCTTGTTTTCTGTTCTTTGTTTGTTTCTGCGTTTTCCGCCATTGTAATCTGTAATTGTAAATACAGACTTTTTCCTTATATAACAAACAATGGCAATCATAACATTAGTAAGATTTATTTTTTAATTACCTCAAGTATTAATGGAGGAAGTTCCTTTCCACTTCCTGATGTTCTCGTAGTTGTGGTTTTTAATTTCTTCCAATCTGTAAAATATAATGTGTTATTTTTATTGTACATATTGTTTTTAACTGTCATCAATGCAAAACATAAAGAGCAGTAATGAAACAGTAAAATTACCTGAAAAGCATTTGTAATTTTTTCATTAATTAATTAATTCATCAATCCATGTCTTATTTTTCATTGACATACATGAAAACCTAAAGAGCTGTGCATATATATATATATATATATATTGATAAATAAGGTCAGTTTAAAATATATATTTTTTAATAATTAATTAATTAGTAATTAATAAATTAATATACGTTAATTAATCAATCAATAACTTTCATCAATGCAGAACATAATGAGCTAATCTTGTTTTCATAAAGAATGGCATCATTGAAATGTAAATTTTATATCCAAACACAAAGAGCTATGAGCAAAGTATAGATTGGCCTGCAAAGGATTTGTAATGTTTTGATTCAATTAATTAATTAATCAATAAAGTTATGATGTTTAATTGGCATACATTAAAAAATAAATCGCTAATCATCTATGTATTCATAATTAAACATTTTTTTATTATTAATTAAAACAATTAATTAATAAATGAATAAACATTAATTAATCAACAAATGTCATCAATGCAAAACAAAATACTTAATCCTGTTTTCCTAAAGAAGGGCATCATTAAATCATATACCTGTAAAGTTGATGTTACTGCAGATGAAATGCTGCAGAGCTCACAGTCTGTGTTCAGGCAGGTGCAGAAATGAGCAAACTGTAAAATGATATGAAAAGCATTTTTAATGTTTGAATTCAATTACTTCATTAATCATTTCAAGTATCATGTTTAATTGGCATACATGCAAAACGTAAAGGCCTAAGCATCGATATATTCATAAATAAATGCAGTATAAAATATTAAATGTAGCAGTTGTCAGAGCCTAATAAACTGATTTAAATATTTAACTGCTTTGAGGGTCCTATCCATGTCAGCCAATGAGCAGTAATACTGATACAGAGATTATGAGTTAATTAATGTGGCACAGTCCTCCCCCAATGGAGGACTCAGATGATAATACACTTATTTAATCATTTAACTCCTTTGAGGGTTCTATCCCTTTCAGGCAATGAGCAGTTATACAATCAATAGTTAATAAATAAATGTACTTTAATGAGCATTAATCCAGATATATAAGTGCAGTGTAAAATATATATATTTTTAGTACAGTGTTATTTTTTGATGATTACTAATTAATAATTAATACATTAATGTACATTATTAATTAATTAATCAATGTATAAATATATTAGAAAAAGCTAAGCATGTATGTATTCTTTTTTTTTTTATATACTTAATTCAGTTTTCCAGTACAAAAATAAAACCAAAAATTACGAAGACAAAACATACAGTAGATTACATATCACCTCCCCGTATTGCTAGATTTTACTGGCAAACATGGTGACCTGTACATACACATCTTAACTCAAGAGTTAACAATTATAACAGTTTTTGAATATTGTATCTCTTTTTCCATCCAACATGGTATAATAAATAGAATCGCAGAACCGTTTCTAAAATACTTTGCAGTACCAATATAAGTTTCTCCTGAGTTTCCATTCATACATGGATTTCAATATTTTTATTAATCTCTTAATTTAAATTCAGCTAATTATTAGCTGGGGGTCGCCGAGGTGGGAGGCAAAACAAATCTCTCAGTTTTTAGTGTAGAGTAGAAGACAATTCTAATACAGAGTTTTTAGTCCTTATTTATCTCCTTTTAGCTTTCAGACTTATACTTTTCCCAAATTTTCCACCCTAATTTCTTGTTTAATATAATACCCATGTCACTCATTTCAGTTTCCATTAACCCTTTTTTTCCATTCTATTACTTATTTCCATCCAGGTTGGTATGTTATTTTGTTTCCAATTACTTCCTTAGTGCTTTGGCTATCATCAGGATGATCAATTCAACCAAAAATTTGGGATTGATGGGCATCCCCACTATACATGGAGGAACGATCCTACCACACCAGAACTCCTCCAATATAGATTGGTATTTTCTAATGTATTAATTTGATGTAGTCTTGAAGGAACAAAGTGCCACCTATTAATAATTTTACAGGCGTTGCTCTCTTTGGGACGCATTTTTTATCAGTGACTCGGTGACCTTTAATGCTCTATACCAGTCATATATTGGAAGTTCCTTTCCCAGGTCTATTTCCCATTTAAGCATATTATTAGATTTCACTTCCTCATAGTTCTTCCTCATTTTATTATACATTTTCGATGTTAAATGTCAATAATCTCTTGTTCTTATCAATTTTTTCACGTAAGGTTTCTTCCCTCTCACTTAATCAGTCAATACCCAAACTCTTCAAGTTTAAACGTAATGCTCTATAGTCGAATATGCGCGGGAATTACATTTTTATCTCTTAGGTTCAAAGGTTCCAATTCTATTGTTGACATATAGGTCTCCTATTTTAAGTTCCTCATAACTATTAGATTTTACCCCACCCATTCAGTTTTAACTTAGTTGACAGATTTTCTACAGGGAAAATGGGACTCGGGAAAGGTATTAATCTATATTTTGTATTACATTTTTTCCATATTTTTATATTATTTTTTATTAATCTACCTTCTGGATAGATTGCTACAGTTTGATTTTCTTGATATAACATTTTCCTATTTTCTCCTAGTCCTGCACAGTCATTTTCTATCTGCACCCATTCATTTTCTGCACTAACTTGACTCCATTCAATAATATGTGCTATGGAAAATGCCTCTTAAAATTTTGAGATTGACTGGTATGCCATCCCCCTCTATTAAATATCTGCTCTAAAACTGATCTCCTTATCCTTAAGTTCTTCCCACCATGAACAAAGAGATCTATTTTTTTCTGAAGTTTATTTATTAGGTAGTGCGGTAATGGAAAAGTGATGGATCTCAAAAGGTAGCTAATTATAGGGAATAGATACATCTTTGTTGATATTATCTTTCCTCTCCACAAAATAATTAAACCCTGCCAATTCTTAATTAATTGTTCTATTTCTTCATTTATCTTATTATAGTTTATATTAATTATCTTTTTTATGTCCTCATGTAGTATAATCCCTAGATGTTTAATTTCTATTTGCCATTTTAGATTATAATTACTTTTTAATAACTCCAAGTGTTCCTCCCTTAGATTCAACGACAAAGCCTCTGTTTTTTGTAAATTCAATTTATAATTAGTGACTTTGCTATACTCCTTTACACAGGAAAAAAGCTTCCCCATTGACACCAGGGAGTTACTGATAGTAATCATGATGTCGTCTGCAAAAGCCATCAGTTTATATTCTTTGGAACCAATCTTGATTCCTCCCAATGTAATATAATTTTGTAAGAGAACCAAAAGTGGCTCCAACATTAGAGAAGATCATGGGTGACAAGGGTGTCTTGTCCCATTTGAAATTAGAAACTTCTCTGATGTAAACCCCATGCCCCTGGCAGAGGCGGCTGGAGATCCATATAAAGCACCAATTGCACAAGAACCAAACCTTCTCAAGCCAAATTTGGTCAGTACCTGATGCATGAATCCCCAGCCGACTCTGTCAAAGGCTTTCCCCACATCCAAAGAGAGGAAGACCGCTGGTACCTTTTTCTCCTCAACATAATATATCATATTTATCAATTTTTTTACATTATTAGTTTCTTGTTTGTTTGGGACAAATCCATTTTGTTCTTGTGATACTAATCCCCCCCAATAAAGTTTTCAACCTATTCGCCAAAATCTTAGAATACATTATTATATCTACATTAATAAGGCTAATAGGTCAAAAATGTGTACACTCCGGATATTTAAGTTCTTCCTTTAGAATTGTCACTATGTTGACCTCTACCATTTTCTTTAGGTGCCACACCTTCTGTTTTAATTTGATTAAATTTTTCTTTTAGAGGTATTATCAGATGTTTCACACATATTTTATAATAGTGTGCTCTAAACCCGTCTGGTCCTGGTGATGAATTTAATTTTAGATTAGAAATAACTTCTTCAATTTCTTTTTTACTATTTTCTCTATCCAAGAACTTCAGCTCCTCTTTGGAGATTTTTGGGAGTTCAATTTTATCCAATAATTTTTTAATTGCTTCTTGCAAAGGGTCTTACAAAACTTTCTGTATCTTCAAAGTTATACAATTGTTTATTTTAATCGGGAAAACTTTTTGCAATATCCTTCTGGTTACTCATTAGTTGATCTTTATATTTCAAATAATCAATCCTCTCATTCTTCGATTTATTAGTTTTAACTTTATTTGCAAATAACTTGCTTGCTTTATTTCCGAAATGATAAAGGTTTCTCTATAATTTCCATATTGAACAATCTAAAATTTCCTGTTCTATCATTTTAATTTTTTGTTGATGGAATCTAATTTGTTTGTAAGTTATTTTATTGAAGTCCTTCTTAATTTGCCTGTCTAATTTGGCTAAATTGCAGTATATTTGTCTTAATGGAAAACCCCTTTGTGTTTTATGGTGATGGTACCAACTGATCAAAATACCTTGAATTACAACATTTATGTAAATATACGATTTTGCATAATTATTTTTTTACTAATATATATATATTTTCTTACTAATAATTAATTTATTAATAAATTAATATACTTTACCTGTTTGTAATTAATATCCAGCAATCAATATTCTGAAGAGCTAACAATCTCTTTGGATTTTCCGGCAGCAGAAAATGTACAGTTGCACTGTTCATCAGGAATTGTTAGAAATTTTAAAACTGCAGTATATATAGGTTGCGTGCGAGAGGCAAAACCGTTTGTTTAGGCTGGAAAATCACCATTTCAGATTCATAATGATGTTATTTGCAAGTTAGAGTTGTAAAATGGTGGCGATTGTCTAAGTATTACCTTATTTTGCGTCAGCCGTAATGGTCTATTTTGGAACTTGTAAGTGCCTGGCGGTAAGATGCGCGCTACGGCCTTGTTTTGCCTCGTTTTCATTTTTTTAGCCGCCATTTTTTTTTCTCACTTAGTCGATTTCTAATGTTTAAAAAATGAAAAATATGCCTCAAATTAACTTGTAACGTCACTCACAGGCTTCCTGGCTCTCCCCCTGTGCTGTGTGTGAGATTTTAAGTAAATGTGAGACAAATTTATGTTTTTTGGTTTGTTTTTCGATGTCCGTGGTACAGTGGTTAAATTCGTATTTTTCTGAGGTAAGATTATTTTTGCCCCTGAGAAGTCCCGCGTTCCTCAACTGCTTGCAGCCTAAGTCCTGTGTGTCTCGACTGCTCACCTCTCTTTGCAAAGCTTGCAGGAGCACCTTCGGAGCTTGTTTCAGCCTACGTCCCAAGTGCTTTAATGCCTTAACTGCTCGCCTTGCTTCACAATGCTCACAGGTCAATGAGCGCCTTTGAAGGCTTCAATGCCTCAACGGCTCGCCTCACTTCGCGAGGCTCGCAAGCCTGACAAATTACAGTTTGACAATTATAATATGTGAATAGTCCGATGAATAGCCATTCAAGCTCCTAGCAAGTCTGGATCGTACTGTCCTTCTTTGGGCAGCCACCTTGGGGTCTTTGCCTCGTCATGGTAATACTGGGGTGCAGTGCGTATGGTGTACCCAAAAACGTTTTCCCTCTACTTTCACAGCGGTTGGAGTGGCAAAGGTGATGGTGAAAGGACTCTCTCGTCTGGGCTCTTTCCACTTGCCCTTAAAGACCTTGATGTACACCTTGTCTCCCGGCTCGTAAGGGTGACTGGGCATGTACGGAGGATCAGCTTCAATTTGCTGTGTACCATGCAGCTGAAAGTAGACAGACTTAGACAGAGTTACCAGGCCTTTTACATACTTTTACAATTTATAAGAAAAGGCATCTATGCCTTGTGGATTATTGGATCTAATGAATGGGGTTTCCATGGGCCTACCCATAACCATCTCATGAGGGGTTAGGTGTGTGTGTCTGTTAACAGAATTTCTCATGTGCATTAGTGCCAATGGTAATGCTTGGGTCCAGGTAAGGGAAGTTGCTGCACATATTTTGGCCAGTTTCCCTTTAAGGAGGCCATTAGCCTTTTCAACAATACCATTTGACTATGGGTGGTATACACAAGACAGTTTGTGTCTAATTCCTATTTTCTCCATTAGCACTTTGATAACATCATTGGCAATGTGAGTGCCATTGTCTGATTGTAAATTTAGACATATCCCAAAGAGAGGAAACACCTCCATCATGAATAGCTTAGCTACTTTGGCTACATCAACTTGTCTACAAGGGAAAACCTCTACCCACCGGAAAAACCTGCAGATGATAACCAAGATATATCTATAATGATATCTCCTTCAGTCATGTCAACAAAGTCAATTACTAAGTCAGTGAATGGTCCTACTGGAGGTGGATAATGGCCTAATGGGTGTGATTGGGATTTCAGTGGTTTATACTGTCTACAAATACTGCAATGATTAATGTAGTTCTGGACTTCATCCTGCACGTAGTGTGAGAACTACAGCTATCCCATATTCTTAACCATGGCGGTGCGACGCTCATGAGAAATTGCATGGTGCTGGTGGTACACTTCTTGGAGCAGGGCTGCAGGTAAGGCGATATGTCCTGTGCTTCCTTGTCTTATAAGTCCAGTCTGTGGGTCAGGTGTGCACCCCCGGCTTCCCACATAGCCTTTTCTGATAGTGAGGCATTCTGTTGAAGTTCCAGGTAATGTTGTAGGGATTCCGGGTGACGCCTGAGATCCCAATATGGAAGCTTGGTTTGGGCCGGCATTATATTGTTCTTATATGGATCTTGGATTGGGGGGCCAATAGCTGCTTGTTTGGCGGCTTCATCAGCAAAATTATTTCCTCTGGATACTGGGTCCATCCTATCATTATGGGCCGGATATTTGATGATGGCCAGCTATTTTGGCAATTGGATGGCTTTAATGAGGTCTTGTAGTTGTTTGGCCTTCTTAATTGGGGTTCCATCGGGACAAATAAATCCTCTTTCCTACCAGGTGGGAGCTACAGAGCATGCATATGCTGAATCTGAATATATTTCAGCTCTTTTTCCTTCGGCTAATTTACCTGCCTGGGTAAGGGCGTATAGTTCTGATTTCCGAGCTGAATAGTATGATGGCAGGGCCACCGACAATTCCACTAAGTATTGATCTTTGTTCTGTTGTACGACAGCTGCACCAGTTTGCCATTCATTGTTTTTATTGAAAGATTAGGAGCCATCCACAAACAAAAACATCTAGGGATTGCTTAAGGGTTCCCCCTTAGGTCAGCTCTCATCAACGTCTCTAAGTGGCTCTTTAGTACACAATCATGAGGCTCTCCTTCCTCTCGGTTCACAATGGAACATCTATGGATGGTTAATTCAGGTCTAGTCAGGAGTACTTCATAACCTTATCGCCTTTGGCCTGTTAGGCATTACAGGTCTCTGGCCAGGATCAACAAAACATCCACTTATTGGATAACAGTCCCTTTAGTTGGTATATTACCAATGTCAGCTGCTATCACTGTATTAAAGATGGATGGGGATTCACAGTATCCCTGTGGTAACCTTCTATAGGCAAACTGCTGAGATTTGTAGGCAAAGGCAAACAAATATTGAAAGTCTTTATGTAAGGGAATGCTGAAGAATGCATTGGCCAAATCGATTACAGAAAAATATTCTGCTTCTGGTGGAATACTAGACAATATGGTCGCTGGATTGGGTACCATCGGTAACTCAGTAATCACAATTTCATTAATAGGCATCTTTCACGGCCGAGTTACGATGGCAAAAATCGCAAATTGCAATTCAATTGCTTCAGGTCCCCCTCGCTAAGCAAGCTGCCAAGGCCGCAAATGGCAAACGTTGCACCACAAGTTACTGGTTCCAAGGAGGACTCTCAAAGGACTTAATGTCAATTCCGGAGCACTTTAAATGCAAATAAAAATTTAATACCGCACTGTAAATGATGGGGAACACAACGTAAGACATTAGAATTATTTGCACAACAGTCTCTGGAATATAATTTGTAATGTTTTAATGTGTAAGTTTCGGGGTTCAATTAGTTAATACATATCAAGCCACCCACATGGACTAGAACATTGGCTTCATTAATTTAATTGATTTATTTGTACATTGCGGATTTGAGGGTTTGCGGGTCTGATCGCATATCGGACCCCGAATCGCTAGTTGATTGACATGTCATCTTCATGTTTTACTGATGTAATGTTGACAGGCTCTGTTTCTATTGGCAGTTTCTGCAACGGGAGTTATGGGCTTGCTTAATTTATCATGTTCACGCCCTGAAATGCTACATACGATGCTATGGTTTGCAATGTGCGCTATTGGGTTGGGACTTGCGGGCTTGGCAAATTGAATATTGAATTACGGCCTATATCCTGCAACTGGCAGGCTTGGGATTGAATGAGGCTCAAGGTGTCCAGGTTTCAGATGTGGAGGGCTGCTATGCCAGGTCTATTAACGGATCAGTTTGAGTCTCTCCGGACACAAATAGTGAAGGAAGTCCAGTGGGAGAAGAGAAGGATACTGATCTGACCTTTCCCAGTTTCTATGGACTTGGAACCTCTTTTCACAGTGGATGTACAAATGGGCCAGGCCCAGTTAAATGCTGCTATGAGTGGGGCAGATGAGGATTGTGCCATTCATTATGTGTACATACCAGGGGCAGTTGAGTCTAGATCCCAGACAGTAATAGCAGGCCAGGTGGACCCAATACCCAAGGATCCTGATGGAGATAAGAGCTATGCCCAGATAGGGGAGGCCTAGAAAGGATGATGTGAGGTGCTGATCCAGCTGTCATCCCAGGAAGTGGAAGCTTTCAGTCCAGGTCACTGAAGTGTTTTCTAGTTTTCCCTAAAACATGGGGAAGAGGAGGTCACTGGCCCCTGCTTTTGGGGGGTGGGCTAACCATGGCACATTGGGAGGGGGGCCGGATTACCCACTTGCGGTCCAATACGTCAATGGACTATTTCATTTACCACAGCACAGCGGATGGCACTGGCTTGGAGGGGGAATGATGCTCTGGTAAAGGACTGTCTCAAGTTACCCTTAGCCTGGGTGTATCCATTGTCAGGACTAGCCAGTCAGTACTCTCTAGGTCACTGTTGCCATTTGGTCCCAAAGAAAAGGTTTTGGCCCCTGACTTACAGGGAGAGAGGGGTCATTTACCATGGCCACTGGGAGGTGGGTTGGCAATTGCACCATGGAAGCTATGCCAAAAGTTGTGTGCTCGCTGGGATTGGGGAGATGGTGTGGAGTGTGGGGTACCCACAACCCCATCACACACATAAGTGAGATCAGTGTGCCTGGAAAGTCATCTAACAGGATCACTTCCCAGTCCACACTAAAACAGCGAGGGGGAAGAAGTTGTCATGCCCAAGAGGGCACCCACTGAACTTATTGGACTATGGACATGCAGCATTTTCCCCAGAGAATGTGATAGAGTGTATTACCATGGGCTCTGGGGTAAAGGGAGTCCAGTTATGGGTTTTATCTTTTTGAGGCGCAGAAATTAGCCAGGAGATATATAGACACTTTGTCTTCAGCCAATCCTGATTTGTTTAATAACATGTAAAACTAGATCATGTCACTTAGATTTGGTTGTGACCAGCAAGTGTTTACAATACTAACCTCCCTGTGCTGAAGACTTCCTGACAGGAAGGGCAACTCCTTAACAATGAGGTATTTAGCCAACCTGCCCCTAGATGTGATGGTGCCATTTGTCACCTGCCAGCAGTGATCAGGCCCTGACTTTGTAGATCAGAAGTGGTAAGATAAAAGGAAATAAATGGCTCTCTAATTACAGCAAATGCAGACTAGGAGGTAATTATTAATCTTCACATGACAATAAGTAACCAGGTGAGAATATTATTAAACCTCTTGAGATTGGTCCCTGTATGCTATAAATACTGTGTCAGATCAATAAATGACACAGTAATTGTGGTTAAAAAAAGACATTTAGCCCATCAAGTTTAACCTTTTAAGATCTCCTCTGATTTGCAATATGCGGATTAGTTGTTAATTGATCCAGAGGAAGGCAAACAAAAAAAAAACAGTGAAACTTTGCCAATTGTCTCAACAGGGAAAAAAATAAATTCCTTCCGGACCCCAGATACTGGCGATCGAATTTCTCCCTGGATCAATACTCCCTCTCTAATTACCCAGGATAACCCTGAATGCCCTTTTTAATTCAAAATATATCCAATCCCTTTTTAAAGATATCTACTGAATCTGATGTCACCACCTCCCTTGGTAGAGAATTCCACAGATTAACCACCCTTACTGTGAAAAAAACTTTTTCTTTCTTTAAGGTGGAATCCTTTTAGTTCTAACCTCAAAGGATGTACTCTTATCAGTTAAAAACCTCTTGGCCCAAAAAGCTCCCTTAACATTTTTTTTTACTGACCCTGGATGTATTTATTTAGGGTAATCATATTCCCTCTTAGACACCTTTTTTCTCGAGAAAATACGTTTAATTTGGATAGTCTGTCTTCATAACTTAGCCCCTCCATTAGCGCTAATAGTTTTGTAGCCCTTCTCTGTACTATTTTCAGTTCTAAAATGTCCTTTTTATGAATTGGTGCCCAAAACCGTACTCCATATTCCAAATAAGGGCGCACTAGGGATTTGTATAGTGGCAGAATTATATCTGCCATATCTGCCTCCCTTGCTCCTATACCCTTCCTAATACATGCATGTTGTTCACAAGCACTCCCAAATCCCTTTTAATATCAGATACCCCTAGATTTGCTTCATTAAGTTTATAGATTGTATGGCTACTTTTCCTTCCCAGATGCATAACCTTACATTTATCGCATCTGCAATTTAATTGCCCATTTCTCTAATTTATGCAAATCCCTTTGGAGGGAAAGTACGTCATTTTCTGATTAAATTACCTTGCACAACTTTGTGTCATCAGCAAAAATGGAGACACTACTTTGCAATCCTACTTAATAAATATGTTAAAAAGGAGAGGACCTAACACTGAGCCCTGAGGAACCCCACTTACCACATTAGTCCAATCAGAGTATGTTCCATTTACAACAATCCTTTGTTTCCTGTCTTTTAGCCAGCTCTCAGTCCATGTGCATATATTTACTACAATTTCTGTATCCCTTAGTTGGCACAATAGTCTCCCATGTGGCACTGTCTCAAAAGCCTTTACAAAATCTAAAACTACATCCACTGAGTTGCCCTGATCCAGGTTCCTACTAACTTTCTCAGAGAAACTAATTAGGTTTGTTTGATATGACCTATCCCTTATAAATCCATGTTGACTCTACTTATAATTCTGTTTGAATAGATATACTCTTGTATATTATCCCTTATTAACCCTTCTAAAAACTTTCCCACAACAGATGTGATGTCGCGAACATCAAATTTTCGGTTCGCGAACAGCGGACGCAAACTTCCATCAAATGTTCGCGAACGGGCGAACCGGGCAAACCACCATAGACTTCAATGGGCAGGCGAATTTCAAAACCCACATGGACTCTTTCCGGCCACAATAGTGATGGGAAAGTTGTTTCAAGGGGACTAACACCTGTACTGTGGCATGCCGGAGGGGGATCAATGGCAAAACTCCCACAGAAAATTACATAGTTGATATAGAGTCTGGTTTTAAGCCATAAAGGGCAGAAATCACCTAACATTCCTAAATTGTTTGAAATAATATGCTTTAAAACATCAGGTATGATGTTGTATCGATCAGGTAGTATAAGGGTTACACCCGCTTCACAGTAACAGACCAATATCCCCGTTTAATGCACCGCAAACAACTGCAAACAGTCCCTTTGCACAACCGCAAACTCCCCATTTGAACAAGGTTGGATACCAAGCTAGCCATGTCCCATTCCTTGTCCTCACTGATGTCATTGAAGGTCTCTTCCTCCACCCAGCCACCAAGTGTCCCCGAAAGGTGACAACAAGCCCCCTGGGACGCCTGCTGTGTTTGGTCTTCCACCTCCTCAAAGCCACCTTCCTCCTCTGACTCCTATTCTTCAGACTCCCAGAGTCTGGGGGCTTCCACTGCCCAGCATGGAAGATTATACACAGGTCAGAGTCTGGGGGCTTCCACTGCCCAGCATGGGATATTATACACAGGTCAGAGTCTGGGGGCTTCCACTGCCCAGCATGGAATATTATACACAGGTCAGAGTCTGGGGCCTTCCACTGTCCATCATGGAATAGTATACACAGGTCAGAGTCTGGGGGCTTCCACTGCACAGCATGGAATATTATACACAGGTCAGAGTCTGGGGGCTTCCACTGCACAGCATGGAAGATTATTCGCGTTGCCTCTGTCTGCGTTATTATAAGGTGTGTACTGTTAAGTAGTACTATTCCTATCGGTTTAATCCCTGTTACGTCCACTATCAGGGGACGTGTATATGGCATGGATTTTTGGAAGCGCGAGATAGAAAAAGATGCTTGGTCGGTCCTCCCACTTCAAATTTGCGGCACTGCGCGTGCAATGTAAGGTACCACCAGATGTGAGTGTCACTGTGCACTGGCAATAGTTGGCAGAGTAGATGCAATAGGCTTCACACACACACCTGTAGGCAGGCAATTGCTATTCAATTGATTACAGTAAAAAAAGGTTTTATTTTATGTCACTGTACACTACGGTTGCAACAGATATGACGTATCACTGTGCACTGGCAAAAGTTGGCAGAGTAGATGCAATAGGCTTCACACACACGCCTGTAGGCAGGCATTTGCTATTCAATCTATTACAGTCAAAAAAGTGTTGTTTTATGTCACTGAGCACAATATAAGCTGCCTGACACAGGCAGGCATCTGAAATTAGATTACAGGAAAAAAAAGGTTGTTTTCAATGTATGTTACACCACAAGGTATGAGTAGTGAAAATAAGCACAATATAAGCTGTTAGGTGTTAGCCTGTCACACACACACGCTGGCAGGCAGGCATAGATTACAAACAAAAAATATAAAATAAAATAAATGATGTTCAAAGTTTCCTCAATGATAAAGTATAGAGGGCTAACCGAAAAGCGCATGTGTTCGCCGTTCGCTGCGGACACGAACATGCGAAAATCGCTGCGAATAGTTCTCCGGCGAACTGTTCGGGACATCACTACTGCACAGATGTAGTAGAACAGTATTTCAACCTTGTGCACAAGGATTTTTGCTTCCAGAGACTTTTCCCTAGGAGAAAATCTAAAGCATTTGAATCATACATTAGACTGAAAAAATGCTTCTTTTTTTCCAAAGCAGATGTAATGTGAATTTTTTTCACTTAGAGAATAAAACATTTCTTACTGCACACATGTAGTAGAACAGTATTTCAACTGTGTTCACAAAGATTTTTGCTTCCAGAACAATTTCCCTAATAGAAAACCTAATGCATTTGAATAACACATTAGACTGAAAAAATGCTTCTTTTTTTCAAAGCAGATGTAATGTAAAAAAATTTTCACTTAGAGAATAAAACATATCTTACTGCACAGATGTAGTAGAACAGTATATCAACCATGTGCACAAAGATTTTTGCTTCCAGCGACTTTTCCCTAGGAGAAAATCTAAAGCATTTGAATCACACATTAGACTGAAAAAATGTTTCTTTTTTTTCAAAGCAGATGTAATGTGAAATGTTTTCACTTAGAGAATAAAACATTTCTTACTGCACACATGTAGTAGAACAGTATTTCAACCTTGAGCACAAATATTTTTGCTTCCAGAGACTTTTCCCTAGGAGAAAATCTAAAGCATTTGAATCATACATTAGACTGAAAAAATGTTTTTTTTTTCAAAGCAGATGTAATGTAAATTTGTTTCACTTGGAGAATAAAACATTTCTTACTGCACACATATAGTAGAACAGTATTTCAACTGTGTGCACAAAGATTTTTGCTTCCAGATCATTCTTCCTAGGAAAAAATCTAAAGCATTTGAATCATACATTAAACTGAAAAAATGCTTTTTTTCTCTCAAAGCAGATGTAATGTACATTTTTTTCACTTAGAGAATAAAACATTTCTTACTGCACAGATGTAGTAGAACAGTATTTCAACTCTGTGCACAAAGATTTTTGCTTCCAGAGACTTTTCCCTAGGAGAAAATCTAAAGCATTTGAATCACACATTAGACTGAAAAAATGTTTCTTTTTTTTCAAAGCAGATGTAATGTGAAATGTTTTCACTTAGAGAATAAAACATTTCTTACTGCACACATGTAGTAGAACAGTATTTCAACTGTGTGCACAAAGATTTTTACTTCCAGAACAATTTCCCTAGTAGAAAATCTAATGCATTTGAATCATACATTAAACTGAAAAAAATGCTTCGTTTTTTTCAAAGCAGATGTAATGTGAAATTTGTTCACATAGAGAAAAAAAAATGTCTTACTGCACAGGTGCAGTAGAACAGTATTTCAACCCTGTGCACAAAGATTTTTGCTTCCAGAACATTTGCACTAGGAGAAAATCTAAAGCATCTCAATCATACATTAAACTGAAAAAATGCTTCTTTTTTTTCAAAGCAGATGTAATGTGAAATTTTTTCACTTAGAGAATAAAACATTTCTTACTGCACACATGTAGTAGAACAGTATTTCAACTGTGTTCACAAAGATTTTTGCTTCCAGAACAATTTCCCTAATAGAAAATCTAATGCATTTGAATAACACATTAGACTGAAAAAATGCTTCTTTTTTTCAAAGCAGATGTAATGTAAAAAAAATTTCACTTAGAGAATAAAACATACATATCTTACTGCACAGATGTAGTAGAACAGTATTTCAACCATGTGCACAAAGATTTTTGCTTCCAGAGACTTTTCCCTAGGAGAAAATCTAAAGCATTTGAATCATAAATTAGACTGAAAAAATGCTTCTTTTTTAATAAAGCAGATGTAATGTGAAATTTGTTCACATAGAGAATAACACATTTCATACTGCACACATGTAGTAGAACAGTATTTCAACCCTGTGCACAAATATTTTTGCTTCCAGAACATTTGCCCTAGGAGAAAAACTAAAGCATTTGAATCCCACAGTAGACTGAAAAAATGCATTTTTTTTTTCCGAAGCAGATGTAATGTGAATTTTTTTCACTTGGAGAAAAACACATTTCTTACTGCACAGATGTAGTAGAACAGTATTTAAACTCTCTGCACAAAGATTTTTGCTTCCAGAACATTGTCCCTAGTAGAAAATCTAATGCATTTGAATCCCACATTAGACTGAAAAAATGCTTCTTCTTTTTCAAAGCAGATGTAATGTAATTTTTTTTCACTTAGAGAATGAAACATTTTTTACTGCACAGATGTAGTAGAACAGTATTTAAACCTTGTGCACAAAGATTTTTGCTTCCAGGAGAAAATCTAAAGCATTTGAATCATACATTAAAGTAAAAAAATGCTTTTTTTTTTTTTCAAAGCAGATGTAATGTAAATTTTTTTCACTTAGAGAATAAAACATTTCTTACTGCACAGATGTAGTAGAACAGTATTTCAACACTGTGCACAAAGATGTTTGCTTCCAGAACATTTTCCCTAGGAGAAAATCTAAAGCATTTGAATCATACATTAGACTGAAAAAATGCTTTTTTTTTCAAAGCAGATGTAATGTAAAAAATGTTGTCTTAGAGAATAAAACATTTTTTACTGCACAGATGTAGTAGAACACTATTTCAACCTTGTGCACAAATATTTTTGCTTTCAGAGACTTTTCCCTAGGAGAAAATCTAAAGCATTTGAATCATTCATTAAACTGAAAAAATGCTTCTTTTTTTTTCAAAGCAGATGTAATGTAATTTTTTTTCTCTTAGAGAATAAAACATTTCTTACTGCACACATGTAGTAGAACAGTATTTCAACTGTGTTCACAAAGATTTTTGCTTCCAGAACAATTTCCCTAATAGAAAATCTAATGCATTTGAATAACACATTAGACTGAAAAAATGCTTCTTTTTTTCAAAGCAGATGTAATGTAAAAAAAATTTCACTTAGAGAATAAAACATACATATCTTACTGCACAGATGTAGTAGAACAGGATTTCAACCATGTGCACAAAGATTTTTGCTTCCAGAGACTTTTCCCTAGGAGAAAATCTAAAGCATTTGAATCATACATTAGACTGAAAAAATGCTTCTTTTTTAATAAAGCAGATGTAATGTGAAATTTGTTCACATAGAGAATAACACATTTCATACTGCACACATGTAGTAGAACAGTATTTCAACCCTGTGCACAAATATTTTTGCTTCCAGAACATTTGCCCTAGGAGAAAAACTAAAGCATTTGAATCCCACAGTAGACTGAAAAAATGCATTTTTTTTTTTCAAAGCAGATGTAATGTGAATTTTTTTCACTTAGAGAATAAAACATTTCTTACTGCACAGGTGTAGTAGAACAGTATTTAAACTCTGTGCAGAAAGATTTTTGCTTCCGGAACATTTGCCCTAGTAGAAAATCTAATGCATTTGAATCATACATTAGACTGAAAAAATGCTTCTTTTTTAATAAAGCAGATGTAATGTGAAATTTGTTCACATAGAGAATAACACATTTCATACTGCACACATGTAGTAGAACAGTATTTCAACCCTGTGCACAAATATTTTTGCTTCCAGAACATTTGCCCTAGGAGAAAAACTAAAGCATTTGAATCCTAAATTAGACTGAAAAAATGCATTTTTTTTTTTCAAAGCAGATGTAATGTAAGTTTTTTTCACTTAGAGAAAAACACATTTCTTACTGCACAGATGTAGTAGAACAGTATTTAAACTCTGTGCAGAAAGATTTTTGCTTTCAGAACATTTGCCCTAGTAGAAAATCTAATGCATTTGAATCCCACATTAGACTGAAAAAATGCTTCTTCTTTTTCAAAGCAGATGTAATGTAATTTTTTTTCACTTAGAGAATAAAACATTTTTTACTGCACAGATGTAGTAGAACAGTATTTAAACCTTGTGCACAAAGATTTTTGCTTCCAGGAGAAAATCTAAAGCATTTGAATCATACATTAGTCTGAAAAAATGCTTTTTTTTTTTTCAAAGCAAGTGTAATGTAAATTTTTTTCACTTAGAGAATAAAACATTTCTTACTGCACACATGTAGTAGAACAGTATTTCAACACTGTGCACAAAGATTTTAGCTTCCAGAACATTTTCCCTAGGAGAAAATCTAAAGCATTTGAATCATACATTAGACTGAAAAAATGCTTTTTTTTTCAAAGCAGATGTAATGTAAAAAATGTTGTCTTAGAGAATAAAACATTTTTTACTGCACAGATGTAGTAGAACACTATTTCAACCTTGTGCACAAATATTTTTGCTTTCAGAGACTTTTCCCTAGGAGAAAATCTAAAGCATTTGAATCATTCATTAAACTGAAAAAATGCTTCTTTTTTTTTCAAAGCAGATGTAATGTAATTTTTTTTCTCTTAGAGAATAAAACATTTCTTACTGCACACATGTAGTAGAACAGTATTTCAACTGTGTTCACAAAGATTTTTGCTTCCAGAACAATTTCCCTAATAGAAAATCTAATGCATTTGAATAACACATTAGACTGAAAAAATGCTTCTTTTTTTCAAAGCAGATGTAATGTAAAAAAAATTTCACTTAGAGAATAAAACATACATATCTTACTGCACAGATGTAGTAGAACAGGATTTCAACCATGTGCACAAAGATTTTTGCTTCCAGAACATTTGCCCTAGGAGAAAATCTAAAGCATTTGAATCATACATTAGACTGAAAAAATGCTTTTTTTTTCAAAGCAGATGTAATGTAAAAAATGTTGTCTTAGAGAATAAAACATTTTTTACTGCACAGATGTAGTAGAACACTATTTCAACCTTGTGCACAAATATTTTTGCTTTCAGAGACTTTTCCCTAGGAGAAAATCTAAAGCATTTGAATCATTCATTAAACTGAAAAAATGCTTCTTTTTTTTTCAAAGCAGATGTAATGTAATTTTTTTTCTCTTAGAGAATAAAACATTTCTTACTGCACACATATAGTAGAACAGTATTTCAACTGTGTGCACAAAGTCTTTTGCTTCCAGAGACTTTTCCCTAGGAGAAAATCTAAAGCATTTGAATCATACATTAGACTGAAAAAAATGCTTTTTTTTCTTTTCAAAGCAGATGTAATGTGAATTTTTTTTCACTTAGAGAATAAAACATTTTTTACTGCACAGATGTAGTAGAAAAGTATTTCAACCCTGTGCACAAAGATTTTTGCTTCCAGAGACTTTTCACTAGGAGAAAATCTAAAGCATTTGAATCACACATTAGACTGAAAAAATGCTTCTTTTTTTCAAATCGGATGTAATGTAAAAAAAATTCAATTAGAGAATAAAACATTTCTTACTGCACAGATGTAGTAGAACAGTATTTCAACCCTGTGCACAAAGATTTTTGCTTCCAGACACTTTCCCCTAGGAGAAAATCTAAAGCATTTGAATCACACATTAGACTGAAAAAATGCTTCTTTTTTTTTCAAAGCAGATGTAATGTGAAATTTTTTCACTTAGAGAATAAAACATTTTTTACTGCACAGATGTAGTAGAACAGTATTTTAACTGTGTGCACAAAGACTTTTGCTTCCAGAACAATCTCCCTAGGAGAAAATCTAAAGCATTTGAATCACACATTAGACTGAAAAAATGCTTCTTTTTTTTCAAAGCGGATGTAATGTAAAAAAAATTCACTTAGAGAATAAAACATTTCTTACTGCACAGATGTAGTAGAACAGTATTTCAACCCTGTGCACAAAGATTTTTGCTTCCAGAGACTTTTCCCTAGGAGAAAATCTAAAGCATTTGAATCACACATTAGACTGAAAAAATGCTTTTTTTTTTCAAAGCAGATGTAATGTGAAATTTTTTCACTTAGAGAATAAAACATTTTTTACTGCACAGATGTAGTAGAACAGTATTTCAACTGTGTGCACAAAGACTTTTGCTTCCAGAACAATCTCCCTAGGAGAAAATCTAAAGCATTTGAATCACACATTAGACTGAAAAAATGCTTATTTTTTTCAAAGCGGATGTAATGTAAAAAAAATTCACTTAGAGAATAAAACATTTCTTACTGCACAGATGTAGTAGAACAGTATTTTAACCCTGTGCACAAAGATTTTAGCTTCCAGAGACTTTTCCCTAGGAGAAAATCTAAAGCATTTGAATCACACATTAGACTGAAAAAATGCTTCTTTTGTTTTCAAAGCAGATGTAATGTGAAATTTTTTCACTTAGAGAATAAAACATTTCTACTGTACACATGTAGTAGAACAGTATTTCAACTGTGTGCACAAGGAATTTTGCTTTCAGAACAATTTCCCTGGTAGAAAATCTAATGCATTTGAATCATACATTAAACTGAAAAAAATGCTTCTTTTTTTTCAAAGCAGATGTAATGTGAAATTTGTTCACATAGAGAATAAAACATTTCTAACTGCACAGGTGCAGTAGAACAGTATTTCAACCCTGTGCACAAAAATTTTTGCTTCCGGAACATTTGCCCTAGGAGAAAATCTAAAGCATTTGAATCCAACATTAGACTGAAAAAATGTTTTTTTTTTTTTTTAAAGCAGATGTTATTTTCTCTTAGAAAATAAAACATTTTTTACTTCACAGTAGTGATGTCGCGTACATCAAATTTTCGTGTTGCGAACAGCGGACATGAACTTCCATCAAATGTTCGCGAACGGGCGAACCGCCATAGACTTCAATGGGCAGACGTATTTCAAAACCCACATGGACTCTTTCTGGCCACAATAGTGATGGGAAAGTTGTTTCAAGGGGACTAACACCTGCACTGTGGCATGCCGGAGGGGGATCCATGGCAAAACTCCCACGGAAAATTACATAGTTGATGCAGAGTCTGGTTTTAAGCCATAAAGGGCATAAATCACCTAACATTCCTAAATTGTTTGGAATAACATGCTTTAAAACATCAGGTATGATGTTGTATCGATCAGGTAGTGTAAGGGTTACACCTGCTTCACAGTAACAAACCAATCTCCCCATTTAATGCACCGCAAACAACCGCAAACAGTCCCTTTGCACAACCGCAAACTCCCCATTTGAACAAGGTTGGATACCAAGCTAGCCATGTCCCATTCCTTGTCCTCACTGATGTCATTGAAGGTCTCTTCCTCCACCCAGCCACCAAGTGTCCCCGAAAGGTGACAACAAGCCCCCTGGGACGCCTGCTGTGTTTGGTCTTGCACCTCCTTAAAGCCACCTTCCTCCTCTGACTCCTGTTCTTCAGACTCCCAGAGTCTGGGGGCTTCCACTGCCCAGCATGGAAGATTATACACAGGTCAGAGTCTGGAAGCTTCCACTGCATGGAAGATTATACGCGTTGCCTCTGTCTGCGTTATTATAAGGTGTGTACTGTTAAGTAGTACTATTCCTATCGGTTTAATCCCTGTTACGTCCACTATCAGGGGACGTGTATATGGCATGGATTTTTGGAAGCGGGAGATGGAAAAAGATGCTTGGTCGGTCCTCCCACTTCAAATTTGGGGCACTGCACGTGAAATCTAAGGTGCCACCAGATATGAGTGTCACTGTGCACTGGCAAAAGTTGGCAGACTAGATGCAATAGGCTTCACACACACGCCTGTAGGCAGGCAATTGCTATTCAATCTATTACAGTCAAAAAAGTGTTGTTTTATGTCACTGAGCACAATATAAGCTGTGAGCCTGACACAGGCAGGCAACTGAAATTAGATTACAGGAAAAAAATGGTTGTTTGCAATGTATGTTACACCACCAGGTATGAGTAGTGAAAATAAGCACAATATAAGCTGTTAGGTGTTAGCCTGTCACACACACACGCTGGCAGGCAGGCATAGATTACACACAAAAATATTATAAAATAAAATAGGGGGCAAACCGAAAAGCGCATGTGTTTGCCGTTCGCGGCGGACACGAACATGCGAAAATCGCCGCGAATAGTTCTCCGGCGAACTGTTCGGGACATCACTAATTACAGGTCTATAATTCCTTGGGTTTGCTCCTGCCCCCTTCTTAAATATAGGTATCAGCTCCGCTTTTCTCTAGTCGTCTGGTAGTGACCCAGTGTTGAGTGAATCTTGAAAAAATAGATATAATGGTTTGGCTTTTGCTGAAGGTACTGTAGCCCCATTATGGTGCATTGTCCCAACCACTGGTACCTACCTTGTATATACAGAAGAAGAGAACCTATTTAGCTCATCTGCCTTTTCCTGGTCACTAATTGTCTCAATAATTGTCAGACGGCCTGTTCCACATTGTAATGCTCCTATAGATTCCTTCCTGGCCTACTTCCCATTTATATATATTTAAAAATTATATTTTAGGGTTAGTTTTACTCTTGTTTGCAACAAATTTTTCATTTTCTATTTTAGCCAGTCTGATAGCCTTTTTGCAAGCCTTGTTGATTTCCTTGTACTCCCGTAAAGCAGTCTCTGTCCCCTCGTTTTTGTATAATTTAAATGCCTGTTTTTTACTACATATCTTGATCTTTAAATCATTGTTAAGCCACGTTGGATGTAATTTACTCCTCTTACTTTTATTCCCACATGGTATATGCCGATGTGTATGTATATTTAGTATGGATTTAAATGTCCATTTATGTTCAGTATTTTTACCTGCCAGTTCTCTATCCCAGTCAATACTTTGTATCCCTGCCCTTAGACCGTTAAAACCTGCCCTTTTAAAATTAAGAGTTTTTGTTGGCCCCTTACAGTTTTGTTTTTTTAATTCAATCTCAAATGAGACTGTGTTGTGATCACTGTTTCCCAAAGGTTGCCCTATTTCAACATTTGATACCAAATCAATATTATTTGTGATTACTAAATCCAAGATGGCCTCATTTCTAGTAGGCTCTTGTAAAACCTGGGACAGATAATGATCCCTGAGTGTACTCAAGAACCGAGTGTACTCAAGAACCTGCTTCCTTTGCCCATACTGCTGGTCTCATTCATCCAGTTTATTTCAGGGTAGTTAAAATCTCCCATCATTAGAACTTGCCGATGCTTAGCTGCATTTCCAATCTGTAACAATAAATGTATTTCCTCACTTTCAATTATATTTGGGGGTTTATAGCATACTCCAACCAATATTCTTTTGGAATTTGCTGTTCCGCTATTTAACTCTACCCACAAACATACAACATTACCGCTAGTTCCAGCATAAATATCTTCTCTGACTATAGGCTTAAATTCAGGCTTAACATACAGACAAATCCCTCCTCCCCTTTTACCACTGCCCCTAATGAGACTGTGGCACGCAGGTGACGTCACGCAGGTGACGTCACGTCATTAGCATATACCGGGTGCCGGAGGAGGGAGGATGAGAAAGGGGTTGAGGATGGGGGGGTGAGGAGGGAGGTTGAGGATGAGGAGGGAGGTTGAGGAGGGGAGTTTAGGTTGAGGAGGGGAGTTGAGGATGGGGGGGTTGAGGATGAGGATCGGGGTTGAGGTGGGGGTTGAGGAGGGAGGATGAGGAGGGAGGTTGAGGAGGGGGTTGAGGATGAGGATGAGGAGGGAGGTTGAGGAGGGGGTTGAGGATGGGGAGTTGAGGAGGGGGTTGAGGATTAGGGGGTTGAGGAGAGAGGTTAAGGATGAGGAGGGAGGAAGGAGGTTGAGAATGAGGAGGGGGGCTGAGGAGGGTGATAAGGGAGGGGGGAAGAGACACAGGGAAGGGAGAGGGGAGAAGAGACACGGGAGAGAGGGGGGGGCACAGAGGGCACAAGAGGGACACACCCTCGGCTTATACTCGAGTCACTCATTTTACCCAGTATTTTGTGGTAAAATAGGTGCCTCGGCTTAAACTCGGTCGGCTTATACTCGAGTATATACGGTATGTGAATATCTCTTCTCACAAAATGCCTGCTAATTAAAATAATTAAAATAGTGTCATTAAGCTCTTTTTTTAAAATAAGTAAGTATGAGGAAAAAGAATAATACATATAAGAAATACACAATGTTTAAAATCATAAATGTTATTAAAATATATAAAAACTAATAGAGTAATGTTGCTAATTTATATTATTATAAGGAGAAAAGATGATGAAAAGAAATAACATATATATGAAATTAAAATACAATTATGTGCGTCTCTCCCTTGAGCCATTGTGAAAATACATGTTTGGGCAAAGGGGTAATGAATAAAAGCTAGAGCAAGGGTTCGCAAGTTCGGTCCTAGAGGGCAACATACATGCCTGGATTTGATGATATCCCTGTTGTGCACAGGTAAATCAATAACCTCTTCAGTCATCCTGATTGACTCACCTGTGCATAGAATGGATATCTTGAAATCCCGGCATGTATGTGGCCCTCCTTGCCTACCCATGCGCTAGAGAGTAGTGTAGAAGTCTTACATGCAGACAGGATGTGCAATGCTCAATGATTCACAGTTTCAGCAGCAGGATCCTGAAACAAGTTATACGATTTAAGACGTGTGACTAACCTCTGCATGGTATTCAGTAACAGATTGTAAATGTTGATGGCCTGATATATGTTAACTTGTTGATTCCCGAGACTGATAATACACTGAAATGACCAATACAAAAAAAATATTTTTGATTGCAGATTTATGAGATTGAGATTGTTGTGCAATTAGCTCTAATGTCTTTCATCGCTTTCCCGGTCTTTCAAAGTGCAGTATTGATTTTTTTATTGCATTTACAGTGCTACGAATAGGGGTTAAACCCCCTTTACGAGTACTATCTGGTACCCATAGGATTTTCGTCTACATTTAACATTTACTGGTGTGAAAATATTTGCAGGCTTGAGGAATTGTAGCAATTGAATAGCGATTGTAACTCTTACGGTCTTGAAAGATCGAAGGCTTAGATGGGTTGTAAGTTATGTTTGTAACAGCCACATGGATTTTCAGCCGGTAACCTGTAGATCATTTGCGGCTGGCAAAAAGACGCCAATTGAATAGCAAATTAGATTACAGGCTACATTATGGGCTCCCGTAAGCTACAATTTCTCAAATAAAAGAGGCCCTAAGTGTATAAATATTAATTAAATCAGATATGTATGAAGTACTGCAAATATGCAAGGGTAACAGCAAATAGCAATTCAGGAGGTCCCCCAACTTACAGACAACCCTATCTTAAGAACGGCTCCCGAGGATTTTTGTGTGAGTTTGTTTTTATGTTCTGTTTGTTTGAATTCATAGAAAGAGTATAATAGTTTCTGTAACTTATTATTACAGTACAGGGGTGTTATTTTTATGAGTATAACATTATTACACTGTATTGTTATTACAACATATGAGCCAATATATTATTATTATCAGTTATTATTATTATCAAATCCGGTTTAAAGATGTACTCAGAAATGTATCTAGTTCTTAACCTTGGGACCACCTGTATATTGAATGATAGTACACAGATACGAGGTAATGGTATTACACCGTTTTATTATTATTATAATATATGATTATAGTATTATTATTATTATTATTATTAATAATAATAATATTAATGATCAGGGATCCGAGTTGCAAACAAATCCGGTTTAAAGATGTACTCAGGAATGTATCTCATCCTTAATCAGGGGACGACCTGTATACTGAATGATAGTACATTGATATGTAGTAATTTTATCCTGTTTAATTATCCATTAAAAATTAGGTTAACAGTAATTGTGTTCTACTGATTTTATAGTCTCTTCATATACTAAAAGTTATAGAAAAGTTACTTAGTTCTTGAAATTGTTAGCATGAATTCTCTTTTCATTTTAAAAGCTTTTAATTCCTTCCTGGCAATTGTTAAATACTTTTGAGCCTCATTCAATTGCAAGGCCACAAGTCGCAGGATGTAGGGCATAAGTCTGCGGGCCTGCTGCGGGCCCGCAGCATCCGTGACTTACGGTGCTATTCAATTCTTTAAGACCACAAGTTAGGGGCCCATAGCGAGATTCGTAAACCATGATACTGTATGTAGCATTTGTGAGTTTGAACATGATCAATTATGCAAGGCCGTAACTCCCGAACTAAAAACAGGCAATGGAAACACAGATCGTCATCCTTGCGTCAATTAAAAATGTAAGTTGGATTTCAAAGTCCTAATTGCCAATAATTCTAGCTCTCCCAATTTTCCTGGCAAGCTTCTGGCATTAGCAAGCATACACCTTATGTTATGAGTCTGTAGTTTTGATGTGCCTGCCTCTGTACTTGAATTACTTAGTAAAACCTCCCTATTGACTATACTAACCCTCCCCCATCTCCTCCCCCATGAGTAGATAATTCATCCTTTATCCCCTCTACACTTTCTACCCCATTACTACTATCTAGTCCCTCACCCCCACCTATTAGTTTAAAAACTCCCCCAGACGTTCTACCATCCTTGCCCCTAGCCGTTAAGCCCTTTATGAGTCCTCCTTGGTACCCATAACTTGTGGTTCAACTTTTGCCTTTTGCGGCCTTGGAAATTTGCTTAGCAAGGGGGACTTGAAGCAATTGAATAGAAATTGGTGATTTTAGCAATTGTAACTATTGCGGACCGCAAAGATCAAAGGCTTGAAGAGGCCTTAACTTGCGATGTTAACCACTGCAAGGAATCATAGGCAAGAGCCCATAACGAGATCGGAGCCCGCAAAAAGATCCCAATTGAATAGCAAAATAAGTTACAGAGTCCCTTACGGACCCCCGTATCTCCCGATGCCTCAATTGAGTGAGGCTCAATGTTAATATCAGAAAGGGCTGTATATTAGTATTAATAAAGTAAAAAATAGAGTCTTTCTGTACTTCCTTGCCAATCTTGCTATGGGTTATATTAGTACATTTGGGGGGAAAATTTTACATTTTGGACTAATAGTACAGGAATCAATTTTGTGTTTGCTACATCAGATCCTCAGATTTTTTGTTTGTTACATAGCATCCTTAGAACTGGATAGGTATGTGTGTAGTTATCAGTGTATAAAGGGGGGTGGAAGGTGGTGGAAAGAATAAGTCTGGCACATATTTTTGATAACTGGATAATAATGAAACTAATATCACACCTGTGATGGCCAGACATATGGTGCCAGGGGGGAACGCTTTTGGAATATTGATAACATAATACCTAAAAGTAAAGTGTGAATACATACAATGAATAGGAACTATGTTAAATCCTTAAATTCAGGAATTATTGGATGTATGTACATAAAGATGACATTAACCAAGTAACTACTTCCTAATTAGTATGTAATTATCCCTGTTTTATATACATGTATGTTCTAGTAAACCGCACAATTATCTTGTGAAGCTTGGCAACACATTCACAGTTTCTTTACTTTACATTGCTCCACAATTAATTGTACACTTGGATGATATAGTATCATTATCAACAACCTCAATTTATGCAAGTTGCTTATCTCTGAGATGTATTGCTTTTGAATTGCTGACACTGCTGCCATAATCTAAGATAAAATAGCCACTATACTACAGGTGTTCTTCCAATGTATATTATGCAACATATAAGTTTAAGGTGCTTCTAACTAAATTAAATTGAGGTTGAATGCATAGGAGACCTGTAAAGATATGAACTGCAAATATGTACTTTCAAAAGTGTGAATAATTTTGAATACACTTTTACTATACTATTTTTTAGAAGCATGCAATTTTCCATGGTTTGTAATGTTTATTTTTTCTGAGGTTCTAGCTCAAGTAAAAATGTTGTGAATTTTAGGCTGTGTGATGTTATATAGTATTGTATAAGTGTGTTGTTGTGATATTTCTATGTGTTTAGACGCTGTATGCTGCATGTTCAGTTGTGGCCAGTTCACGAGGAGTTAACTGAGTTAAAATGTACTGATGTAATCTGTAACTGTCATGCAAAGAGTCAGTTATTAAAGTTTGCTCTGCTAGACGGTACATAAAAAAAGTGCATCTGTCATTTCAGTTTATGAATTTGCTAAGCCTGCTTTTTGCCTGCTGTGTTACTGCTAGATTCCACTCTGAAGGGATCTTATATGTTCCTGGTCCTGGGCTCCAGAGGTCCTGAGCCGGTTCCTGGCCTGGAGAAGTGCTGTGATTACCAAAATCCTGACAACGCTGGGGTGTTCCTGTAACAGTAAGCAGGAAGGTTTGGGGATGAACTCGGTCCCCTTCACCCAAGGGTCGTGACAACACCCCTTCCCATTGGGCCAGAAATAAGAAGTTGCATCAAAGGATGAAACCATAGCTCTCAGAAATGTAAACACCCCCCTCATATATACACAACTTCCTCCAATGTGTCATTGATCTCTCCAGGATCCTGTATAGACATCATTTACTTTTTTTTTCGAATTAATATGAATTTTTGTTATCTAATTATACTTTTACTAGCAACTTGCATGTCAAAAATGACAGCAAAAATATGTGAAGCCTCGCAATGCTGTTTTTTGCCACATAATGCGAGGCTCTCCCCACCTCTAACTTGCGTGCCTCATGATGAGCGCCTTCGCCGCTCATTGTGAGACTTTCCCCCCTCTACTTTACGGGCCTTGTGATGAGTGCTCATTGCAGGCTGTGGCATACACTGCGCGAATGAGCAAGGCCATAACTTTGCGAGCGTTACAGACAAATGTGCTCACCCCTGTGTCTCTTTCCACCCACCCCTGTGTCTCTTTCCCACAGACTGTGTGAAATTATATAGTATTGTATAAGTGTGTTGTTGTGATATTTCTATGTGTTTGGACGCCCCTGTGTCTCTTTCCACCCTCCCCTGTGTCTCTTTCCCACTACTCCTTCCAGAGTGTCTCTTTCCCACTCTCCCTCTTGTGTCTCTTTCCCCCTCTCCCTGCCCTTTTTCCTCTTATCTCCCTCCCCTGTGTCTCTTTACCCCCTCTCCCTCCCCTGTGTCTCTTCCCCCTCTCTCCCTCCACTTTGTCTCTTCCCCCTCTCTCCCTTCCCTTTGTCTCTTCCCCCTCTCTCCCTCCCCTGTGATCAATTTTGCCAAGCCCGCTATTTGCCTCTGAATTATAGGTTTGAAAAAAAGTTACATTTTTAATGGTCGCCAAATTAGCTTTTTAACCTCACTTATTGACTCCCTGCCTCAGGGGGAGGCAGTGAGCCCCTAAGTGAGGTTGCAAGCTAATTTCATATTCAGTTGGCGTGTTTTGGCTGCCTCCCAAGCTTGAAATAAAAATTGGCAGCCATTTTTTTTTTCAAGCCTGTAACACTGAAGCCGTTAGGAGTTTCCCCCCTCCTCTAATTTGCATGCCTCGCGATGAGCGCCTTGCATGCACCTCTCCCCACCTCTACCTTTGCGGGCCTCGCAATAAGCACCTTTGGCACTTCCAACAATTATAACAACTCTATATATTTTATTGAGACCAGTAAAGTGTTTCTGTCAAGATCAAGTTTTTTCCCAAACATTTCTCCCTCCCATGTGTCTATCCCTCCCCCTCCTGTCTCTCTTTGCCCTATCTCTCCCTCCCTTGTCTCTCTTTGCCCCCTCTCTCCCTCCCTTGTCTCTCTTTGCCCCCTCTCTCCCTCCCCTGTCTCTCTTTGCCCCCTCTCTCCCTCCCCTGTCTCTCTTTACTCCCTCTCTCCCTCCCCTGTCTCTCTTTGCCCCCTCTATCTCTCATTCCCTCCTCTCTCCCTCCCCTGTCTCTCATTCCCCCATCTCCCTCCCCTGTGTCTCTTCCCCCTCTACCTCCTCTGTGTCTCTTTGCCCCCTTCTCCCTCCCCTGTGTCTCAGCCCCCTCTCCTGGCTCCTTTCCCCCATCCTGTCTCTCTCTCTCCCTCTTGTCTCCCTTCTCCCTGCTTGTGATCCTCACTTTATTACCTCCTGGGTTCCCCTGCACATTCCCCTGTACATGAAAGTGCCTTCTAGTCCTACTGGATCTCTGCAGATGGCTGCCTGTGTGGGGAGCAGCGGTGGGCGCAATCTCTGTCTTGTCTGCTTGTTGAGGCAGAGATGTGAAGCAGCTGCATGGAGCTGCCGAGGAGGGAGCCCTGGGGTAGAACCCAGCCGCAGGCAAACCAGCACAGGCCCGGATTGAAGCCCCGCGGCTCCCTCTCCAGGAAAGGCTCCTCCTTGTACACCCAACGGGGTAAGTTTATTTCGGGCCTTGCGAATCTCTCCCCCTCTATATTGCAGCCTTGCGCCTGTGGCTCATGTATCAGATCCCCGCTCCCTGTGGCCTGTCCTCGGAGCCCAGCGCAAGCAAAGATGTGAAGTAGCTGCGATCTGCAGAGGAGTGATGCCTGCGGTAGAACCCAGCTGCAGGTTAGACAGCACAGGCCCGGATCGGAGGCTCCTCCTTGTACCCCCAACTGTCCTGCCTCCCTGGAGCTGCCTCCTGCAGCACTGAGAACCTGGCAGTGCTGGCTGGGTGTCTGAGCTTCCCTGCAGCCTGGGGTGCTGTGGGCTGCTGGGGAGCATCAGTGGGGCAGGGGGAGCCGTGCAGGTGCCTGGGGTGATTGCTAGCCATCCCACCATATTTAAAACAGAACACCTCCTATATTTTTCGATATGTAGTGAAGTGTGCAGCACAGTTTCCTGCAGCTGCCTCATTACTCCATAATTTGAAAAAGATCCGAGGAGACCAAGCTCAGAGACTAACATTTTACAGTGTAACAAAAAATCATATTTTTTAATTATAATACGTTTTCTGGATTAATATGCTCAGTCATGACCATTACAGTGGTCCCTTAAATAACAGAAATATAAGAATGATCATCTTTTTTGAGTTTATAAACACTAAGACTGATTTCTGGAAACAACAAAGCATATAGTAGAGACTGTAGGTAATTTCACTAACAATACAGATATGTATAGAATTAACTAAAGTTCATATAAAATAAAGCTTACACGAAACAGAGTAGCTATAAAGCTTTGATAATTGTTTGCAAATAGAAACATTTACTTTATACTCACAAACTTCTTCAATGCCTGCTTTATATCATTGTTCCTTAAACTATATATCATGGGATTGATCATTGGGGTTATAACAGAGTAGATGAGAGATACTATCTTATTAAAATCGAAAGCATTAGGTATCCGTGGTCTGACATAGGTAAAGATGGTGGTGCCATAGAACATAATCACAATGATAAGGTGGGATGCACATGTGGAAAATGTCTTATGACGTCCAGCTACTGTTGGGATCTTTAATATAGTAGAGATTATATGAATATAAGAAGTCATTGTCATCAAGAATGAGGTAAGGAGTATTAATGAGCCCAAGACAAAATCAACTACTTGAATTGTGTTGATTTTTTGACAGGAAAGATTTAATAGTGGTGTAGAGTCACAGAAAAAATGATTGATTACATTGGACTTGCAAAAAGGCAAACGAAAGGTGAATACAGACGGCAATACTGGTGATAGAAAACCACCTGTCCAACAACTTCCAGCAAATCTAATGCAAGCTCTTTTATGCATAATACTAGTATAATGAAGAGGGTTACAGATAGCAAGAAATCTATCGTATGCCATAATGGTTAGAAGGAAACATTCAGTGGTACCTAGGAAAAAAAACATGTACATTTGAGAAAAGCAACCATGGATGGATATGGTTTTTGTTGTTGAAAGGAAGTTGGCCAACATTTTAGGAACAGTGACAGTGACATAAGATATCTCTAAAAATGACAGGTTGGTTAGGAAAAAGTACATAGGTGTATGAAGATGATAATCAAAATGTATTACTGTAATAATGACCACATGCTGGGTAAATGTTAGAACATACATTACAAGGAACACTACAAATAAGAACACCTGAAGCTCCCTAGTGGTAGAAAATCCAAGTATGATGAATTCAGTTACCATGGTTCTATTTTCCATGATCACAGCAGTTGCATTTTTTTCTTCCTGAAAATATATACACAAATAACATAAGCATACAAAATATTACATACAGTGGCGAAGCTAGTGAATAGAGGGCCCTGATGCAAAATAACTTGGGGTCTCCCCTTGCAGCTTCTCTATATAAGATAGCTGCATATAGGAGTCATTAAAGAAGAAAAAAATAGATGTAGGTGGTCATGGTACCCATAGGGTGTGCTGATCACCTCTCTATAAAATAGTTAATGTAATAAATAAAAAGACCTGCTATACTCCCGTGAACAGAGGGCCCTACACTGTAGTGGCCCCCAGTGCTTTGCACTTGCTGCACCAGCAGTAGCTCCACCACTGATTATATTTCATGAGAAATGCTAAATAATTAACACAAAACAATGCAGTGGTATTGATCAATGAAGCAAATTACGATTATTATATTCAAATTGAGATATAGGTATAGGACGGTAATCTACATCAACCCATCATTCCAAAATATTATAATGGAGATTATATATCCTGCAGTTGAATGTAGTATTTACAGAGAATGAAAAATGAACTATAATTGCTTAAAGCTGATTCTCTATAATGCTGTCTTTCTATGTAATTCAATGCTTAGTTCTAAACCTCGCAACATAGAGTTTTTTGAGAGCCAAATACTGTTTAGCCCTTTAAATCCCAGCTCAGCACTCTCCAATTTGTCATAGTGCTGTCTGAGTGCTGTGGGGATTAAAATGCCCCATTTAGCACTGTTTCACATAGTGCTGAAAGGGGTATTGCTGTATTTCAAATGATATAAGAGTAGTTGGCCAATCAATCATGATGATACAGTACAGAGGGGGTATTTGAAGTAAAGAGGTCATCAGGATATTGTTACATCACTAGAAAAATGTAATCTAGCTCCCGGTGTTTAGTTGGCAGATAGAAAGTTCTAATATACACTCTATAAACTGAGATGTTAAAACAGTCGTTGAATAAATATTAAACTTTTTTTTATATAAACATTTTATTGTGATATAATTCAACACTGTTGAAGATAATAAGAAAATAATGTCGATTTGTAACATTAGACAGCTTTGATTAAGTAGCATTGTCCTCTTTCTGGTATACTAGAAAGCATTATTTTTTTTACAACATATTGAAACCATGAACAATTTTAAGTTGAACATTTTTTTTCAACCCCTAGTAGTAAATTATAAAAAATGGACTTTGCTCCAATAAGGGAGAGCCAAACAATCTATTTTATACTGGGGCCCCATATTGTTATATTTATTTAGTATATTGTATAGGCTGTAATCTGCATGCTGGGAACCTTGCATTGGCAGTGTTCTAATGCTGTCTAAGATAAGACTTCATCTTAATACAAATTTCCACTTAGACTACTACTCAACATATAAGATTTAAGTAATTGTTTGAATGGTACTACTTTTGGGTAATATTAGAGGTTAGTGTTTAGCATCTCAAAGACTGAAATACACACAGAGTTGGAACTGTATGAACCTTTATCAGAAAAGAGTGATTTACTTGAGTATTCCTCTATGAGGTGGACCTCCAAATCTGAACTCAATATTACAAGAAAAAAGAGCTGCTGCGATTTGTAACTTAATATATTAAAGTTACTATCTTATTGTATTAATTAGATGCTACTCAGCCATTGTTTAAATAAAATATATAAAAACATTGGGGTATAATAGGGCCATTCATAATGGAGTATTGCTAGTTGTCTACTAAAGGCAATCGTGCACAAGGGAAATATTCAATTTAATTAATTCTGTGAGTTAAAATCTAGAATTTCAGAGTATTTACAACATTAAAAAGCCAATGTAACATTTCTATTTTGCATTTAAATGGTCATGCTTTAAAAATTACAAAAAAGTATTGTTGTCTGAAAAATAAGCAGTCCATTGTATAGACAAACTACATTCATTTGAGAAATAATTGGATTGGTTTCTCTTTCTTTGTCCTGCAATGTAACAGGAAACAAAGGAATAGACTGCATCTCATTTCAACGGTATTCTCATCCAATTTAATGTGATCAGATAACAAAAAGTAATTGACCTGTACATGAAACTGTTTTTAATTCCTCTTAACTCACTTGCTTTTTAAAGGTTTTTGTGACGTTTTATCAGTGATTTAAGTAATGTTATTTAGTTTACATGCAAAATAAAACTTTTTTAATGCATAAGCCACATTGTTTCCATAATATTATCTTAGTTTCTACATTACTCCTTTTTTGGTAATTACATTTATGCTATCACAACCTCTCCTCTCTAACCCATCTGCACAAACACTTTTCAGCTTTGTTTACAAATATTCTTTCACGTGACCCTTTTATTCCTCTAGTAATCTACGCTCCTGTGCTAAGCGAGAAGTATAATGCAGTATACCCTAAAATTAGGTGCAGGATTTTTTTTTCTCCCTATGTTACACGTTTATTTTAATCTTATTATTACTGCACTTAGGTCACATCTGTAAACCCGACCTTATTATGGATGAGACACAACTCTATGAACCGATAAAAAAATGAGAACTTCATGATTATTATAATAAGTGAGAACAAGCACCATAGCTGCGGCAAGAAACCATTATATTTGTATATGTACATATATTATTATTATTTTTATTTTTTTATTTAAATCAAATATATGTACTTATAGATTTAACATATATATATATATATATACAATACATGTGTATATATATGTGTTATGCTTGATGTTGTATAATAAAATCGGCATAATAATGACTTATATTTTTTAATTACACGTATGTTTATATTGAACTGTTGAGTGTCAAATATTGATGAACATTTTCTATTGTATTTTGGTGCTATACTGTCTCTTTAACTGCTGCCGCGGCACTCTGCAATGTTTTTAAAACCTTTTGTGAGTGTATTTTGGTACAGATTTTTGTAGTTACAGTTCTGCCCTATTTTAGGAATTATCTGTAAAGTTTGATTAGAATAGGAATTTGGTGTAAAAGTCTAATGGAGTAACTCAAAATCTTTTGTCAGTGCAAAACCCAATAGAAAGGTTCTGTCTTGCCATAGTCATTCATAGCAGTTCTCTCGCATTGTTTCTGGCATGGGTGATTAACATAGCTAGGTAGTTTTAATTTGCTTTTAAACATGATGTAATCTGTGATTTAGAGGATTAGCATAGGGGTCCTAGGTCACACATTATTCACCATTTGCTTTACTTCTTCTGGAACATTCTTTCTACAAGAGTTCAGAAAATTGAATTTGAAGTAGAATCATAGAATATCTACATCTCTAACACAAACACATCAATTACACAAAAAGAGCCACGAAGCATTTCCCTTAACTGCCTATTAAAGGAACATTTATGGCAAGAAGATGATTTTTACAATTGCCTTAAGATCATTATAACTTTTATTAACATTAATGTATTTTCTGTTTATTTACGATCATGTACATGGCATAGAAGCATCATATTTTTACACTATTCTTAGAAGTACTCAAAACTATACACAAAGGTTTGGAAACTGTTGATGATGATGTAGTTACATACCTTGATTTTGCTGAGATCCACTCATGAATTTCTAACGCAGATACAAATTACATTTTGAACATTTCTGAATATTGTTTATTTAACGTGGCAAAATAAAAATGAACATTAGATTCAGCATTGGATGCTTGTGGATAGTGAATGAGGGAGTAGCCTTCTATAGTACTTTATATATCCGTAAAACTCCATCTCTAGGGATCCAGCTGCAATTTAGCCTCAGTTGTAGCCTGAAATACAATGTTTTGAAAATTATAATATGAAGGTTATGTAACTTATGCACAAAACAACTCTTGTAAATTGGTCCCCACGCTAATCCATAATTAATGCAATATGAATTTTGATATTCATATCTAGAAACTACAAACATTTTCAAACATCTTCTTCTTTAGTAATTTAGGCCCCTATGTATAATCTTGCTTTGTAAAATGTGATAGTGAATGAGGCTGCAGGAGTTTTTTTTCCAAGTTACATGATGCAAAACCTTTGCTACCCCGCATTATGGCAGCAAGGTCCCATTCATAAACCATGGGTCCGTCAGCAGCACTACAGAAGCTGGCAAAAATTCTCCAATGAGTTAACAGTGATGGCTATTCCTGATGCAGCCAATGAATAATGGCCAACGGATTATACTGTATATAGTTACACGCAGGTCCCAGGAGTTGGAGGTTTAGTTCTAGAGAGAGAGAGAGAGAGAAAGTGCAGAAGAAGTGGAAGATTGGAGTACAGGTTTACATTAATTTAATTATTCTAGTTAATTGTTCTATACTATAAACTTATTTTCACATTTCCCATATATACTGATATCACATAATATACATGCACATAAGATACACATATACACAGATACTCACACCCTAACACATAAATAAATACATACAACATACATTTCTTTAAATTCAAAAACATATGCACATACATTTTGCTTTATTTAGCCTTATATTTAGTTTGGATTAGTGATGGAGGGAGAGAGGAAGGTAGAGTAGGGGAGGAGAGAGAGGGGGCCCTGGGGAGTAGAGAAAAGGAGGGAGGAACTGGGAGGAATGGAAAGAGGGAGGAGGTGTGGGTGCGGAAAAGAGGAATGGAGGAAGTGGGGGTGAGGTAGAGAGAGGGAGGAAGATGTAGGAAGAGAGAAAGTGTGGGAGGGAGGAGTTGAGGGAATCAGACATAGGGAGGGTGGCAGTTGGGGTGAGGAAAGGGGAGTATGGATGGATGGTGGCTGTGGAGGGGTAGGTCTAGGATTGGTAGGTCTGGGGGGAATGGCGAGAGTTGAGGGAGAGGGAGGGTGGGATGAGCCCATAGATTTATGTACTCGTAGCTTAATGTCAGATGGGGAGGGGCCTGATCTCAGGGAGGGTTGAGGGGTGGGGGGCAGATCATAGATCCCAGTCCACAGTGGGGAGGACAAGAGGCTGTAGTCAAACAAAGGACCACTAACTACAGCCCAGAGGAGATCGGCAGAACTACTCATGTCGTTTGCACTCACACCCACATTATCACAGGTGGTGCTCATGGCTTCCTGAATCTGTAAGTTGAGGTCCTTGCAATCATTCCACACTCTTTTTAGAGTAAGTTGTTAATTATTTCTTTCAGTTTAAAAGGTTCAAAGTCCAATAAAGGTATGATGTATATTGCTTTGCCAGTCACTTTAGTGGTACAGCTTTAATTTGGGAGTAGAAAGCTACACAAAACTAATAATTAATAAAATTGAAGCAAGATTACAATAGTACTAGAATATCCACAGAAAATAACAGCACCTGTTTTTTCAGCCTCTCGCCTCCATCCTATGGATACAACAATCACGGTCACATTTTAAGGCTCTAAAGCACTGGAATACGGATAACAATATACAAAGTAACCTTGATCCTTTTCCTACAATAGTTTATACTCCACATCTGTGCAAGCCATATTTAATGTAAGAGAAGGAGTATGCATATACTTAATCCCCTTCTGGATTGCTACTTTGTCATGGTGAAGGGGTTTGTGTACCTCAATGAAGCTGTGAGCTATACCATGTAGGGTCGTGCAAGATGGGCAGAGAGGTTAGACAAACTGTGGTCCACTTGAGAAGGAACTGGCAACCCACTCAATTATAAAGAAAACATTAAAGGGTAACAGAGAGTTGAACATCACTAAATGACTTGACAACAACAAAATATACTTAATATAAATGTGTGTAAAATTGGAGCAGCACATGCAATGTGTCTCTCTGGAAGCGATACCAGCAAAGATTGTTCAAAACATACAATCAGTTCTAACAGGTGTTGTATAGTCTCAATCACATCAAAGAGCCATAGACTAACAAGAAGAAGAGTTTTACCTAGGGCCCTGAACATCATAGTGCCTTCCAGGTTGCAAAGTAATTTTGCAGCCTCAGACTAAAGACCCCATGCAAGCAGGGGCACAACAGAGATATACACCTTAGAAAATAATGTGTTGATGGCTACTGCTGCTCTACAACATGTGGCGAAGGAGAAATTATGTCCACTTGAAAGGGGAGGAATTACATACAGTGATGTACAGGACATGCTGCAGCGGACAGCAGTAGTTGATGGAATCCAAAACAAACTGTTTAAAATTCTACAAACTGATTCTATGAAAGTGTTGCTTACATTGTGCCAAACATCTTGGAAAAATCAACAGTGGACAGCAGACTGGAAAAGATCAATCTACATCCCAATGCCAAAGAGTGCTCAAATTATTGAGCAATTGCAAAATTTTTCCCATGCCAATAAGATAATGCTTAAGATATTAAAAAGTTTGGTTCTAACTATATATAGACAGAGAACTACCAGATGTGCAAGCCAGGTTGTGTAGAGGCACAAGGGATCAAACTGTCAATGTTTCTTGGATATTAGAGAAAAGCATTTACCTCTAAAGCATTAGGCTGTATGGAACACAACAAAATATGGAAAGTTCTTAAAGAGATGGGGGCACCAGACCATTTAATCTGCCTACTGAGGAATCTGAATGTGAACCAAAAAGCCACGGTCAGAACCAAATATGAATTGAGAAAGGATTGTGACAAGGTTGTAAATTGTTACCTTATTTATTCAACGTATACACGTAATGCATCATGCATAAGGCCAGGCAAGATTAATCCTAAACTGGAACTAGTAGGTCTGAGAGAAATATCAGCAATCTCAGATACACAGATAATACTACTCTGATGGCTAAAAGTGGGGAGGAACTAAAGGGTCTATTGATGAGGGCAAAAGAAGATAAAGCAAAAGCAGAGCTGCTGGTCAACATTAAAAAGATGAAGATCATGGCACATAAATGGGGAAGAAGTGGAAGTGGTGACAGTGCTTTTTTCATCAGAGCTTCAAGATCTCTGCAGATGGTGACTCCAGCCATGGAATAAAGACATTTATTTCTGGGGAGAAAACCCAACACCATAGGGGTGTTAATGAACTCATTTCTTTGCCTGGGGTTCAAATAGTCCCTAATACAACCCCACTAAACTAGCTACCCAAAACTAAACTATAAAGTTTAAAAGCATAAAAGTATTACAGAAAATATATTTTTTAACAGAAAATGAAAAACCATTAGAGAACATGTAGGGAAAAAGATGTCCAGCAATGATAAGAGATTCCCTTGGCCTCAGTCTTAAGCTCTGGATAAGTGGCCACATCCAGATTTGCTTGAGGCCTTAGATACTCATATTTGTGCCATCCTGGAAAGCACCTCTTCATTCTTTATTGAAGACCCTACCTCCTATTCTTCTAAACAACAAAATACCTTGCTAGTTGCAAATCAAACTGGGTCCAGCATCAAATACTGGGTCCAGTTTTAGCAAATCAACTTGAGTGTATTAGCATAATCAGCAGATATGTATGCTCTTGAAAAAGGCCTTGTTGCAACTACTACTACTACCTTGCAGCATGTAGAAGCATGTATGAAAACATGCCCGTGACTGAAAAATATCTGCTGACTATAACTGGTTGGGTTCAAAATTAATGATTACCAACTTGAACATCTAATGCTCAAAGGAATACTCAAATGAAATGATAGTTATATCTACAGGAAAGACTACGGGTTACTCTTGGAGATGTAAAAGAAATGTCACAAATAATTGCTAGCTTAGTGGTATATCAGGGTATTGACGAAGTGCAAAAGATAGGCCTTTCCCCATTGAACAATTCCTCAATGCAAGAAGTAGTATTATTTGTGTGGTTTGATGATGGATCTACTACAACTATTAGCTCAGGAGCAAAGTGTACTGCAGCTGCTAAAAAAAACCTATGCAAGAACGCATCATATGGGAATAGGACACCTTTGGATCATCTCAATATACTGAATTGCAAGCTACAGCCAATGTGTTACTGGAAGCACTGTGCCCTATGTTCATCTGTTGAAATAAATGGGTATGCTACTTGAAAATCTTATAGTGGATAATACATGGGAAGCTAGTATGAAAAGAGGTGAGACTGGGAAAAATATGGGAATCTGTACAAGAAAAAGATGTTTATGTTGTTCACATGGAGGAATTCATTGTCAACTTGGGAAATATATATAACTAGCTATTTGCCCGTCAAAAATGATGGCCATAAGATTGGAAGCCTGTCAATGCTGTTTGCCACACAAAGCGAGGTTCTCCCCCCTCTAACTTGCGTGCCTCGAGATGAGCGCCTTTGGTGCTCATCGTGGGCCTCTCCCCCCTCTACTTTAAGCGCCACACAGTGTGTGCCTACCAGCAGCTTTCGGGCCTCGCATTGAGCATCTTCGGCACTCACTGCAAGCGTCTCCCCACTCTCTCCTTCCCGTGTCTCTCTGCTCCCTCTCTCTCCCCTGGGTTTTTTCCCCTTATCTCCCCCCCCTGTGTCTCTTTCCCCCTCTCTCACCACTGTGTCTCTTTCCCCCCACTCCCTCCCCTGTGTCTCTTTCTACCCCACTCCCTCCCCTGTGTCTGTTTCCATCCTGCCCCCCTTCTCCCTCCACTGTGTCTTTCTTCCCCCTTTCCCTCCTCTGTGTTCCTGTATGCAAGTGTTCATTTTTCCCAAGCCCAAAATATGTTTCTGGGCTTGAAAAATAGTTATGGCTTGATAACGAAATAGCCATAATGCGTCTTCCATGTGCAGCCTCTCCCTGTAAGTGTCAATCTGCAGCCAATGAGCAAGATTCAATTGAGCCATCATAAGTTACTGGTGCCCGTAAGTGAGGGCGTAAGTTAATTTGCTATTCAATTGGCGTCTTTTTACAGGCTCCGAATGGGTTATGGCTTATGGCCTTGGAAACTTTACAATGGTTAAACCCGGAACTTACAGCCTCCCGATGCCTTTCATCTTTCACTTCCACAAGAGTTACTATCGCTAAAATCGCACACCGCTATTCAATTGCTCCAAGGCCGCAAGCGGTGCTAGAGAGGACCCGCAATGGGGTTTAACCCATGTCCACAGCACTGTAAATGCTAATAAAAAATCAATACTGCACTGTAAATAACGGGGAAAGCGATGAAAGACATAAGAATTAATTGCACAACTGTCTCAAGCTCGCAAATCGAAAAAAAATGCGATAAAAAGCGATAAAAAAAATGTATATTTCTGTTTCATTTTGGGATTATATCGATCTCAGGAATCAATGAGTTAATACATATCAGGCCATCCACATGGACTAGAACAGTATTGTTATTCATTTTTGTTATTTTGTTTTTTGAGGGTTTGCAAATCCCATCGCATATCAGACCCCCCAACCAAATTGATTGACATGTAACCTCCATGTTTTACTACGGTAATGATGGTGGTCTCATTTTCTACTGGCTGTTTTGAAATGGGAGGTTGTGGTCTTGATTAATTGATCATATACCTGCTCTGAACTGCTACGAACGAATGCATAGTATACGGAGTCGGCTTTCGGCCTGTAACGTGTGGGCTCCTTTAATTGAATAGCACCGGAATCAGAGATGAACGGGAGCCCACAGCACGCCTGCAGACATACGGACTAGATCCCACTGTAAGTGTTAATGTGCATACTGTGTCTGTAGGAGCCAGTCTGCATCATGTGCTTAAAAGAACCAAAGTGCATTTTGTGCCTACAAGAACCAAAGTTTCAAGCAATATTCTTTTTCCTCCTTCTCCTCCTCTACATCACCACCATGCTATTGGTTATCTCAGTACAATTAAAGTGAAGTTAAATTATAGGTTATCTGATGTAATTATTACATAGTTACATAGTATTTGAGGTTAAATAAAGACTGTTAGTCCATCAAGTTCAACATTTTTAGATCTCTTCTGATCCTTTTAATATGTGGACTATTTATTAATAATTATCATTCAAGGAATGTCCAAGTGAAAAGGCACTGGGAAACTCTTACACTTAATATATTTCCTTCACAATGATTTAGATGCAGAAGATGCCTTCATGGACCTGAATTGTGCCTAACCAAAAAATGTAAATTAAACATAGGGCCTTAAAAAAGATAGGGACTGCAGCATCTCTTCTCAACAGCATTCCTCGGTGACCATCTATTTGTGAAATGTTAAAAAGAACCCTACATGTCAACAGAGAAGGGGATCATGGACCATGTGATGGGAGGTAGCCATCTGCGTACAAAATATCACAATCACATAGGCCAAGATCCATGACTCTTTAGCCAGGCTAGATTAATTTAACATTTGGACCAAAAGACTGTCACCGAGGAGTGCTGTTGATAAGACAGAAATATATGCAGCTCCTACATCCTCCTCCACCTAGCATCAGGGCCCAATTCCCTCATGAGCGCCTGCCATCTCACGGGTGTTAAAGGTGGGGGAGCAGGGGGAGGCATCCCCACGGGAGGCATCAGCACAACCAGTGGCAGTGCTGGTGGTGGTGGTGGAGGCATGGCGAAGCAGAGGAGGGGCTGGGCTGTGGATGAGTGGGGGACGAGCCGTCCCCATCTGGAACAGCCCGGTAATATACGACTCAGTCATGAGATGGTGCCTCCTCTTCTCCCTATTGTGCCTGACCAGGCTGCTCATGACCTCCTCATAATTGGAGGAGATACTGACCTGGAGACACTGCAAGATCTGTCTCAACACAGCCAGCATCTCCTCCTGAGTAGCCTGTCTTAGTGGTGGTGGGGATGGAGGTGTGGCTTCTAGGACCATATGTGGGTGTGGAGGTGGTGGCCTGGTGGGGAGGGGCTGTGGCCTAGGCGGGGCCTGGCTCCATTCCAGTGGTAATGGACCTAGTGGTGGGAGCAAGGCCAAAGAAGGGAGGAGAAGGCGGGGGCATGCCTCTATCATCCCTACGAAATATGTGCCCTGGTGATGGCTGCAACTACTGTAGGAGGGCGACAGTGGGGTTGAAGGCCCCTGGGGTGGCATATGGTCCAGTAACTTGCCCCATTGCCCAGATGAAGTCCCCCTACTCCTCCTCATCACCAGGGCACGGGGCTTGTGCTGGTCCCTCCTCCCACTGCACCGGATCCTGCTGGGTGGGTGCTTGCTCCATGTCCTCCTGCTCTGATGGAGCTGACGCCCTCGCCTCTGGCTCACCAGTGGGCCCAGACCTCCATGAAGCTGAAAAAGAGAAAAAAGAAAAGGAAGGTATATGGGTTAATGATGTTGAAGAAAACATTGGTTTGTGTTCCTTCCTAACTATCTGACATCTAGGCTTCAACCTGCATGAATCACTTATAGGGCCATTGACCTCATTATTAGTAGTGCTCTGCATTGTTTGTCAGAACAGAAGATTTTATGTTAATTGAGTGGTAAACTGCTGGCTGATATCATTCATGTAAGCAGTTAAACCATAATATATGAAACTTTTGTTGAGGCAGAGGCTTTTAATCAGCACTGTGTCTGTAGACAAACGTTAGACTGCATATGTTTAACTTTTCTTATTTAAATTACAAGAAAGCAATAGATCACTTTAACATATGATCTTGTGCTATTTCACGCAATGAATATCACCTGTAGTGAGGTAACTGTCCCTATGAGTTCAACTCTGAGTAGCTATCATTTGCTAGATGTGATCTTTGTTGGGTTCTTGATCTTGATTGTTCTTGGCTCCTAACGCTCTCTTGATTCCGGATGCAGTCTGTGACTGCATATGCTACAGTGGAAACACCCATACATGGACTGGCTATTGGTTAATTAATGTTGTTGTGCCCACTGAAATCAGTGATTTGTCAGCCTCATGGATTTAATGATGCATGACTGATCCATCTATCCTTTGTTAATTCCATGGATCTGACACATCAGTGTCCTTATTAATCACCCTGTACATATGTAGTGTGTGTGTGAAGTACATGTGGTGGCATGTTGGTGTATGTGATATTCACCTTATGTGGATGCTGGATCCTGCTGGGCCACCAGGCCTGAATCTCCAGTGGTGGGCTCATTAGGTCCTTGATTTCGCTCTCCCACTCATTATAGCTGACGGTCACTTTGGGGTCTCCACTTGTTGATGAAGCTGTGGCCATCTCCTTGGTCATCTTCCTCCTCACCAGGACCCTGACATCATCAAACTTGAGCTTCACAGAACTCACATCAGTTTCTATGCTCAGTGCTGTTACTGTGGAAGCTACCTTCTTCCATTCCTGGGCCCTAGGCCTGGGCCTAACTTCCCTACCCCCTGAAAGGATAGCGGACCGCTCACGGATGGCACGCAGGAGAATGACCATCTCCTGGTGGAAAGTAATTTGGGGCCCTGTGCCTGCCCCCAGCCTCTTGCCCTCCCAATTGTAGGTGGGGATCGCTGGGGCCTATCCCTCATCCCCGCTACCACCCCCCCCCCCCTGGGATCAGGCCCCTTGTCCTCTGACCCTGATGTAGTTGTGCCTATCCATATGGGCACCTGATCACCCACCTTCTCCTCTACACTACTTCCCACCTCCTCAAACTCCTCCACCATCTCCTCAAACTCCTCCTCCACCGCCTCCTCCTCTACAGCATTAAACAAGTTATTCCTGTATATATATATATATATATATATATATATATATATATATATATATATATATATATAGTATCTCACAAAAGAGAGTACACCCCTCACATTTTTGTAAATATTTTATTATATCTTTTCATGTGACAACACTGAAGAAATGACACTCTGCTACAATGTAAAGTTGTAAGTGTACAATCTGTAATACAGTGTAAATTTTCTGTCCCCTCAAAATAACTCAACACATAGCCATTAATGTCTAAACCCCTAAGTGAAAGGTGCCACTGGAGTCCTCTTCCATGATGACATCAAGGAGCTGGTGGATGTTAGAAACCTTGCACTCCCCCACCTTCCATTTGGGGATGCCCCACAGATGCTCAATAGGGTTTAGGTCTGGAGACATGCTTGGCCAGTCGATCACCTTTACCTTTAGCTTCTTTAGCAAGGCAGTGGTCATCTCGGGGGTATGTTTGGGATCGTTATCATGTTTGAATACTGCCCTGTGGCCCAGTCTCTGAAGGGAGGGGGTCATGCTCTGCTTCAGTATGTCACAGTACATGTTGGCATTCATGGTTCCCTCAATGAACTGTAGCTCCCCAGTGCCGGCAGGCCTAGACCCCAACACTCCCACCATCAAAAGTATACATCTATACTGAGGAAAGGTAGTTGAAATAATCCTTAAATGACAGAAAATGGATAAGGCACAAAGAGCACAAAAACACTAATATGAGATGAACCCCTCAGTTTGAATGTAAACAGTGATGCAAAGAAAGTGAAGGCAGCATCTGACATCATCGGGTAAATGCATATAGGGGGAATCAACACAACATATTATAGGAAATATAAATACACATATAGACATATGAGTATATATGTTTGGTCTGGGCCTGCATGAGTGCTGCCGTCACTGGAGAGCTACAGGTCATTGAGGGAACCATGAATACTATGACATACTGTGACATACTGAAGCAGAGCATGAGTACACCCCTCACATTTTTGTAAATATATTATTATTTCTTTTCATATGACAACACTGAAGAAATGGCACTCTGCTACAATGTAAAATAGTAAGTGTACAGCCTGTATAACAGTGTTGTCCCCTCAAAATAACTAAACACACAGCCATCAATGTCTAAACTGCAACAAAAGTTAGTACATCCTTAAGTGGAAATGTCCAAATTGGGCCCAATTAGACATTTTCCCTCCCCGGTGTCATGTGTTGGTGTCAGGTGTGAATGGGTAGCAGATGTGTTAAATTTTACATTATTGCTCCCAAACTCTCTCATACTGGTGAATGGAAGTTCAACATGGCACCTCATGGCAAAGAACTCTCTGAGGATCTGAAAAAAATAATGATTGCTCTATATAAAGATGGTCTAGACTATAAGAAGATTGCCAAAACCGTGAAACTGAGCTGCAGTATAGTGGGCAAGACCATACAGTGGTTTCACAGGACAGGTTCCACACAGAACAGGCCTTGCCGTGGTCGACCAAAGAAGTTGATGCATGTGCTCAGCGTCATATCCAAAGGTTGTCTTTGGGAAATAGATGTATGAGTGTTGCCAGCATTGCTGCACAGGTTTAAGGGGGGGGGGGGGGGGTAAGCCTGATAGTGCTCAGACCATACGCCACACACTGCATCAAATCGGTCTGCATGGCTGTTGTTACAGAAGGAAGCCTCTTCTAAAGATGATGCACAAGAAAGCCTGCAAACAGTTTGCTGAAGACCAGCAGACTAAGGACATGGATTACTGGACCAAGATGAGACCAAGATAAACCTATTTGGTTCAAGTGTATGTGGCGGCAACCAGGTGAGGAGTACAAAGACAAGTGTGTATTGCCTACAGTAAAGCATGGTGGTGGTGTCATGGTCTGGGCCTGCATGAGTGCTGCCAGCACTGGGGATCTACAGTTCATTGAGGGAACCATAAATGCCAACATGTACTGTGAAATACTGAAGCAGAGCATGAGCCCCTCCCTTCTGAGACTGGGCCGCAGCTCTGGTGAACCCCATGCCCATGAGGGTGAAGGCAGTGCTGGAAAATAATGGTGGTCACACAAAATATTGACAATTTGTGTCCAATTTGGACATCTCCACTTAGGGGTGAACTCATTTTTGTTGCTAACTGTTTAGACATTAATGGCTGTGTGTTGAGTTATTTTGAAGGGACATTAAATTTATACTGTTTTACAGGCTGTACACTTACTACTTTACATTGTAGCAGAGGGTCATTTCTTCAGTGTTGTCACATGAAAAGATATCATAAAATATTTACAAAAACTTTTGTAAGATACTGTTATATATATATATATATATATATATATATATATATATATATATATATAATGTGCACATGGAGGAGGGTGGGGTGTGGGGTTGTTGCGGCAAACTCAGAGATTCTAGCTACGCCACTGGCCAAGTGTATGACAGTGTCACATTGTGAGAATGACCTATTTTTCTGGCTTTAAGTAATAACATTTTCTTATAGGAGATAGAGTGTCAGAATATGACGCTAATACAGTAACCCAAAAGATTTATGGCCGGTTGGGCAAGTTCGGTTTTGGACAGCCCTACAGAGGCCGGGATTTGAGGATTTCCATTCTGTGCACAACTGAGTCATTAAGGATGACTGAAGAATTGTTTGACTCATCTGAGCGCAGCAGATACTCAAATCCAGGCTTGCATGGGGCTCTCCAGGAATAAACTTGCCCACCCCTGATTTATGGAAAATGGTAAGATACTAAACATTTTATTATCCCATGTTTGGGGCAGTAATACATTAAAATCAAAATGTAAAAGCATTTAAAAGAACTACCATCACCCTTTAAGAATTGTAAAAGCAATCAGTATGGTATCAGTAGTCAATGGCCCCCAAAGGGGTACCTTGTAAACTGGAAGGTGCACAGCTGGTGACATCCCAATTCTGGCTAGTCCCTACTGGTAGCCTAGGTTTTCATACGTATAAATAGAAAAATAACTCCAGAGGCATATATTAACTATCTAGTCACTGCAATAATGAATTATATATGTTTTCATATATATGTTTGTGTAACAAAGGGTTAATCTCACACAAAGCTTGGAGGTTGCTAAAGCTAAATGTAGTCCATAAATATCGGGACACAGCAACATATTTTAATAAATATATAAATACATATATATAATTGTTTTAAGATAAGGGCATAGCTTTGGTTTGATATGAATTATTGAAAGGCACTTGTGTCTCTTGAGTATACAGTATATATTGCTTTGGGAATCTCTACCTTCGGTATTATCTATGAGCAAAATAAATATAAAAGGAGACTTGAATTTACCATTTATTTCCATACCAGTATAGATATATGAAGCTACACAATGAGAAAATGTTTTATCTCAACTGCTCCTGCTAATACAAAATATTTTTTAAAAATTAAGCTTTGTTAAGATCTAGTAGAAGTTCACCAGTACAAGCTTCTTGCTGTAAGTTTTTAGCTTATATTTTACAAGTTTAATATTTTTTATTATCCACTATGGAGATAAGTAAACTAATTGGTTTGTAATGCATTTTGTACATTATTTTTTTAGGTACGTAATATAATACCTTAAATATTGAGCTAAATTACTTTATGTTAGCCACGCACTCATTGTAGTGCCATATAATCAGGTGTAATATTTAATGAAGCTATGCTTTGAATTTACCCATTGGTCTATCTCTTTTAAAACTAGTAGCTCGACATCAAATACTTGATAAAAAAAATATTAACTGCATTTCTTCCTTAAATACTTATTTATTCATATAAATAGAGAATTATCTTCTATGAAGAAACATCAGTTTGCGTCAGGTTACTTTAACTACTATTTGATATGACTTGTAAGAAAAAATTGAACTGTTTAAAGGCACCTAATAAAAATGTTTTTTTTTTCTTCTTAGAAAATATATAATTTAATTGCTAAAAAAAGAAAAATGTACATTAAGTGCATTTTTTGTTTATATTTAACATATATAATTAACATATTACTCCCATGAAAAGGTAACCTTGTACATAGCAGTATCTTTTTTATTTATGGAAGTATTTTTCACTTTTTAGCACACTAGTTCTACTTCTTCCCCATTATAGTTCTCTTTTCTCCCAAAGCTTATGTATGTTCATTTCACAACATGCTTTGCTTATTCATTTTGTTCTTTATGCATTTTACCCACTATGCCTTATTCTTTCTTCTTTAAGTTCTCTCTCTCTCTGCTATGTCAACATCTTTGGACCCTTTGCTTTCTCCACTTCTTATGTTTGCTGATTCTCATGTTATTTTCTTGGTACAGTAATTTCCCTACTTTTCTGTTTATTGTTAATGACAGTATCAGTGTTAGATGAATAACTCCCAAATACAATGCACATGAATATAATTAATATAACAGCATTGTTTTAAGCACACACACTGTAATTACAGTAGTATTCAGTTATCTACGACTCAGATTTTGTATTTGATGATAATTAATATTTTCTCTTTGAATATAGAAGTATTTGTCCATTGTTTTGTATGTCTGAAAACATGTAAGTTGGAATTATTTAAGAAAGGAACTTTTTTATATCTACTACTCTTTACTCATGGATTTGTGAAGGATAGGTCATATCAAACAAACCTAATTCGTTTTTATGAAGAGGTTAGTAGGAACTTGGATCAGGACAACTCAGTGGATGTAGTCTTTTTGGATTTTGCAAAGGCTTTTGATACAGTGCCACATGGGAGACTATTGTGCAAACTAAGGGATACAGGAATTGCAGTAAATATCTGCTCATGGATTGAGAGCTGGCTAAAAGACAGTAAGCAAAGGGTTGCTGTAAATGGAACATACTCCGATTGGATTAATGTGGTAAGTGTGGTTCCTTAGGGTTCAGTATTTTGTCCTCTCCTTTTTAACATATTTATTAATGACTTAGATGTAGGATTGGAAAGTATTGTCTCCATTTCTGCTGATGACATGAAGTTGTACAAGGTCATTTAAAAAAAAAAATAATGTACTTTCCCTCCAAAGCGATTTGCATAAAATGAAAAATGGGCGACTAAATGGCAGATGAGACTTAATACGAATAAATGTAAAGTTATGCATTTGGGAAGGAAAAATAGCTATGCAATTTATAATCTTAATGGAGCAAATCTAAGGGTATCAGATATTAAAAGGGATTTGGGAGTGCTTGTGGACAATCACCTAGGTTACAGTGCTCAAAGCCAAGCAGTAGCTGCAAAGGCAAATACAATATTAGCATGTATTAGGAAGGGTATAGAAGCAAGGGAAGCAAATAAAATTCTGCCACTATAAAAATCCCTAGTATGCCCTAATTTGGAATATGGAGTACAATTTTGGGCACTACTACATAAAAAGGAAATTTTAGAGCTGGAAAAAGTACAGAGAAGGGCAACAAAACTAATAACGGGAATGGAGGCCATAAGTTATGAAGAAAGACTTACCAAATTAAACTTATTTTCTCTAGAAAAAAGGTGTCTAAAAATGGGATATGATTACCTTATATAAATATATCCAGGGTCAATACAAGGCTCTGTCAAGTGAGCTCTTTGTGACAAGAGGTTTTCAACTGACAAGAGGACATCCTTTGAGATTAGAAGTAAAAATATTTCACCTTAAAGAGAGAAAAGGGTTCTTCACAGAAAGGGTGGTTAATCTGTGGAATTCTCTGCCAAAGGAGGTGGTGACAGTGGATTCGATAGATAACTTTAAAAAGGAATTGGATATATTTTTAAATAAAAAGGGCATTCAGGGCTATCCTGGATAATTAGAGAGGGAGTATTCATCCAGGAAGAAATCCTGTCGCCAGTATCTGGAGTCAGGAAGGAATTTTATATTTTTTCTGGCAAAGTTTCACTTGGGTTTTATTTTTGTTTGCCTTCCTTTGGATCAATTAACAATTAATCAGATCAGAGGAGATCTAAAAAGGATAAAAGTATTTTTTCAACCTCAATTACTATGTAACTATGTAACTTCAGGGAGCTATGTGCTTTGCTCAAGGAGCTCTAAACATTATAATCCTTTTCGCAAAAGAATAGCGTGACAAATTCAAATTGAAGCTCAAAATGAGGAGCTTTCGTTCTACTGAATCAATTTTCAGATGTTAAATCCTGCACTTAATGATGGTTATTACATATATAGTTCTCATAAGCGCAGGCTTGCCAGAATCCGTTGGTAATGCAATGTTAAAACTGCGTGCTCGTGAGGGCCGCAGTTGTGGCCAGGCAAGGAGCGCCGAAGGTGCTCCTTGCGCTGGTGGACATGAGCGCGGTAGCACTTGAAAAAATCGCCTCAAAAAAATTAACACTTACAAAAGGAATCCGCCATTTAGAAAAAAAAAATACGAGCTGCAAAAAATACGATCTTAACGGCCGAACAACGCACAGCGAAAAAAGCGAAAAACACACAAAATACAAAAAAGAAATCACACACACCAAAGGGGTACAGCCAGGATGTCTAAGAGTGAGGTTACACGCAAATTTAAGTTACATTTCAAGACTTTCGCCACTTGAAAATCCCCTAAGCGAGAGAAAAAATGGCTGCTGAAAAAACCCAAAACAAGGCTACATGACCCCTAAGCACGCAAAACCACCAGGCACATACGACTTTTACACAGGACCGTACGACGTATAAAATACACTATTAGGAAGGACGCAAAATGCTCCACACCCACGTAACACATACACAATCGCAGCCATTTTACAACAATATCTTGCAACTAATAACATTACCATTACAAAATACCGAACTACACAGCTAAACAAACGGTTTACCCTCACTCATGCAGCCTATTTACACTACACGCTGCACACATTGCTGACACATACACCACAGCTCGCCAACACTGCAAATCTATATTGTATGCTGCAGGTACATCAAAACAGATTGTTAGCTCTTCAGCATATTGCTTCCTGCATGTATTAATTATAAATAGGTAAAGTATATTAATTTATGATTTTATTAATTAATTAATTATCATTAAAAAATTCATAGACAGAAAAAAAAAAAAGACGAAATATTCGCAATAAACACCAAAGACGCACAGCACGCTCCTCACAACGAGCGCCAACGGTGTTTAGAGGACCAAAACTACAGCAGGGGAGAGGCTTGCAATGAGCGCCAATGGGCGATCAGTGCAAACCTTGCAAAACTAGCACAATATAATTTTATACCACCGTGTCAGATTCAAATAAACATAAAAACAGAAGTAAATGCAAAATAAATCTTAGAGGACTGAATGAGATTTTACACCCTACAACAGTGGATTCTAAACCAGTTGTCTGCAGAAGCCTCTAAATAGTTGAAACAGCAAAGAATGACTATATGTTTTAACTTATCATTTTTTAACTTAGCATTATCTTTAGTAATTTTCTTATTGTTAATTATAAAGTACCACTAATCTACTTTTGATATAGAGCATATGAAAACTGATTTGGTAATTGAAGAGTAAGTGTCATATAACATAGTTACATAGTAATTGAGGTTGAAAAAATACTTTTAGCCCATCAAGTTCAACCTTTTAAGATCTCCTCTGATTTGCAATATGTGGATTAGTTGTTAATTGATCCAGAGGAAGGCAAACAGAAAAAAAAAACAAAGTAAAACTTTGCCAATTGTCTCAAAATGGAAAGAAAAATCCTTCCTGACCCCAGATACTGGCAATCAGATTCTTCCCTGGATCAGTACTCCCTCTCTAATTAACCAGGATAATCGTGAATGTCCTTTTTATTCAAAAATATATCCAATCCCTTTTTAAAGTTATCTATTGAATCCTCTGTCTCCCTTGGTAGAGAATTCCACAGATTAACTACCCTTGCTGCGAAGAACCATTTTCTTTCTTTAAGGTGAAATTTGTTTACTTCTAAACCTCTTAGCACAAAAAGCTCCCTTGACAAATCTTTACCCTGGATGTAATTATATAGGATAATCGTTTGCCCCCGTAGACACCTTTTTTTTTTTAGAGAAAATAAGTTTAATTTGGTTAGTCTTTCTTCATAACTTAGCCCCTTCCTCCATTCCCCAGTTTTGGTGTCCTTCTCTGTACTTTTTCCAGTTCTAAAATGTCCTTTTTATGAAGTGGTGCCCAAAACTGTACTCCATATTCTAAATGTGGGGGTACTAGGGATTTGTATAGTTGTAGAATTATATTTGCTTCCCTGGCTTCTATACCCTTCTTAATACATGCTAATAATGTTTTTGCCTTTGTAGCTGCTGTTTGGCATTGAGAACTGTTACGTAGGTGGTTGTCCACAAGCACTCCCAAATCCATTTCAATATCTGATACCCCTAGAGTTGCTCCATTAAGATTACATATTGCATGGTTATTTTTCCTTCCCAGAGGCATAACCTTACATTTATTCATATTAAATCTCATCTGCCATTTAATTGCCCGTTTCTCTAATTTATGCAAATCCCTCTGATTGAATTACCTTGCACAGCTTCGTGTCACCAGCAAAAATGGAGACAATACTTTTCAGTCCTACTTCTAAGTCATTAATAAATATGTTAAAAAGGTGAGGACCTATATTTACAACAACCTTTTGCTTCCTGTCTTTTAGCCAGCTCTCAATAAATGTGCATATATTTACAGCAATTCCTGTATCCCTTAGTTTGCACAATAGTCACCCATGTGGCACTGTATCAAAAGCCTTTGCAAAATCTAAAAACACTACATCCACTGAGTTGCCTTGATCCAAGTTCCAACTAACCTCCTTATAGAAACTAATTAGATTTATTTGACATGAGCTATCCCTCATAAATTCATGTTGGCTTCTACTTATAATCCTGTTTGAATAGACATATTCTTGTATAATATCCCTTAACCCTTCTAAAAGCTTTCCCACTACAGAATTGAGGCTCACTGGTCTATAATTCCCAGGATTTGCTCTTGCTCCCTTCTTAAATCTAGGTATCCCCTCTACTTCTTGCAAGTCATCTGGTAGCAACCCTGTCTTGAGTGAATCTTGAAAAATTAAATATAATCTTTTGGCTATTACTGAACCCAGTTCCCTCAGTACTCTGCAATATATTCCATCAGGACATGGGGACTGAAATAAAAAAAATAAGAATATATTGACAAACTATGTATTTTTGGTACAATACACAGGTCTACATGGAGAATGATAATACAACGACAGTCACAGAATTCTTTCTTCAAGGATTTCCAACTCTTCTGGAAATGCAAATTCTTCTTTTTGCATTCTTTTTATTTACTTACATCCTCACTGTATCAGAGAATGTAGTAATTATTAGCATTGTACAGCTGCATTCCAAACTTCAGAAACCCATGTACTTATTCCTTAGTAACTTATCCTTCTTAGAAATCTGTTACATTTCAGTCACTGTTCCTAATTTTCTAGTTAATGTTCTTAAAGAGAATAAGAACATTTCTTTCTCTGGTTGCATGATCCAACTATATACATTTATATCTTTGATGTGCACAGAATGTGTTCTTCTTGCTGTCATGGCATTTGACCGATATGTTGCCGTTTGCCATCCACTGCACTACGTTAATATTATGCACCATGACTTTTGCTGCCAGCTAGCTGCTTTTTCATGGATAACAGGATTTGGTATTAGCTTGATTAAGGTCTGTTTTATATCAAAGTTATCATTTTGTGGCCCCAACATCATTAACCATTTTTTCTGTGATATCTCTCCAGTTCTGAACCTGGCTTGTATAGATATGTCTCAGGCAGAATTAGTAGACTTCATTTTAGCTTTGGTGATTCTCCTCACTCCTCTGCTTGTGACTGTTGCTTCTTACCTTTGTATCATTCGTTGTATTCTACGAATATCAACCACTACAGGAAAGCAGAAGGCGTTCTCCACCTGTATTTCCCACCTTACAGTAGTGATAATATTTTTTTCCACAACACTCTTTATGTATGCACGTCCAAAGAAGGCTAAGTCCTGGGATGGATACAAACTGATTTCTCTATTGTATGCTGTATTTACTCCACTGATAAACCCTTTTATTTATTGTCTTAAAAACAAAGAGGTACGTGAAACTCTAAAAAATTATTTATGCTGCAAGGCAGCTTTTATTGGAAATCACTAAATTGACACACCATTTTTTAAATTAAACATGTCTATAATCTACTATGAAATGAGGCATCATTTTTTAACATTTGATTATGTCAAAAACACAAACAACAAAAGACAAATCACTTTTCGCCTTTTCATAGTGACATATGAAATCTAGTTGTATTTGTTAATCAAGTTGTACTATAAATGAGAATGGGCTATGTTCATCTTTTTAGAAGTGTACACATTTCACATCTTTTTTTGCTGTCAGGGAAAGGTACCATTTGCATTAGCTCTACTTAGGAAGAACCTAACTATACAACTGCCCAACATAAAACTGATAGTGAGGTCCTTTCATAATAGACTTAATGCAAATTGTACACTTCCTTGGCAACTAAAAAAAAACAACAACAAAAAAAAACACACTTTCATCTTTACCACAGCATCACTGGTACTTTTTCCTGACATTCATCCAAGGAGGTATACCTAATCATGTGCATTAAATCCTCAGGATTATATTTAAACGATAAAGAACCAACATAAAATAAATTAATTCACAATATTTTAATATAAACAATAGTATAACAGCTACAGCCATTACAGAACACTTTAAAAATGGACACAACACCAAGAGTTGCAAATTAGATGGGAAACTACAAGAAATAAAGAGATAAGAAAATATGTCATATAAATTCATACAAAATGTTGTAAGGAATGGCTTGAATTACTACAGAGAATTCACATCACACTACCCTACATAATTACAATGTTTGACTCTGTGGGTCGTTAGCTTTGTGATCAAAATCATTATGAATGGTCCCAAAGCTTAGGACCCACGGAGTCAGAAACACAACAAACAGATCAAATAGCCACTCTCTAATAGTGATGTTAATATTATCTCATGTAAAATATTTGTAATGTTTCATTACAGTATGGGCAGATTGTCTGTACTTCTTACATCTGCTACAGCCTTTTTACTCACCATTTATGTCTAAAATAGTATGGGAATAAGGTTTCCAACTTAATTTTACTTTTGTTTGCTGTATAAGCAGGGCCGGATTTCCAGTACATTTTTGGAGCCCCTAGGCAGTGAACTCTAAGGCGCCCCAACTGTTTTTTGCTTAGTGAATGCTTACATACATCACATACATACATCACACATACACCACACACATTACACATACACACATCACATGCACACACCACGTACACACTTATAAATGATCATATACACACAAATACACACACACCACATACATACCCACACACCACATACACACACACCACCATACACACACACCACATACACACACATCCCATGCATACATACATACATACATACATACATCACAGACATGCACCAATATATACACACGCACACACACATGCACACCACAAACACACATACACAAAAACACACCACATATATACACACACCACATAAATGCACACTTATACACAATCATACACAACACACACACAGAACACATACATACTCACACACCACATACATAAACGCGTACACCCACCAAATATCTATACATACACATGACACACAATACATAAATACACATTTATACACATACACACACCACAGACATATATACACACTCATACACCACATATATACACACACACCACATATATACACACACCACATACATACACACAAACAGCATACACACACACCCCATGCATGCATACATACATCACAGACATGCACACCAAATATACACACACTTGCACACCACATACATACATAGACATCATACATAAACACACCACATATATATATATATGCACACACCACGTACATGTACTCTTTTACACAATCATACACATCACACATAGAGATGTCGCGAATAGTTCGCCGGCAGACTGTTCCCGGCGAACATAGCATGTTCGCTTTCATGGCGAACTGTGAACATATGCGATATTTGACCCACCCCCTATACTTTATCATTGAGCAAACTTTGACCCTGCATGTCACAGTCAGCAGACACATTCCAGCCAATCAGCAGCATACACTCCATTCCAGAGCCTTCTACCTCATGGACAGCAGCCATTTTGGAATCATAACTAACACCCCTCACCCTAACACCTAACCCTAATACCTCCTTACACTTATCCCTAACAGCCTTTACCCTAACACCTAACCTTAACACCCCTTACCCTAACACCTAACCCTAATACCCCCTTACACTTATCCCTAACAGCCCTTACCCTTACACCTAACCCTAACATCCCTTACCCGAACACACATCACACTTATCCCTAACACCCCTTACCCTAACACCTAACCATAATACCCCCTTACACTTATCCCTAACAGCCCTTACCCTAACACCTAACCCTAACATCCCTTACCCTAACACCCATCACACTTATCCATAACACCCATCAACCTAACACCTAACCCTAACATTCTCACACTTATCCCTAAGACCTAACACCCCTCACACTTATTCCTAACATGCCTCACCCTAACACCCCTTACACTTATCCCTAACACCCCTCACCCTAACACCCCTCACACTTAGCCCTAACACCCCTCACCCTAACACCTAACCCCTCACCCTTATCCCTAACACCCCTTACCCTCACCCTAACACCCCTCACACTTATCCAGAACACCCATCAACCTAACACCTAACCCTAACATTCTCACACTTATCCCTAAGACCTAACACCTCTCACACTTATTCCTAAGATGACTCACCCTAACACCCCTTACACTTATCCCTAACACTTCTCACCCTAACACCTAACTCCCTCACCCTTATCCCTAACACCCCTTACCCTAACACCCCTCACACTTATCCCTGTGTCTCTTCTCCCCCTTATCATCAAGGGAGGGGGGAGGATGATGAGGGAGGGGGCAAGAGACACAGGGGAGGATAATGAGGGAGGGGGGAAACAGACACAGGGGAGGATGATGAGGGAGGGGGTAAAGAGATACAGGGGAGGGTGATGAGGAAGGGGGGAAAGAGACACAGGGGAGGATGATGAGGGAGGGGGGAAGAGACACAGTGGAAGATGATGAGGGAGGGGGAAAAGAGACACAGGGGAGGATGATGAGGGAGGGGGGAAAGAGACACAGGGGAAGATGATGAGGGAGGGGGAAAAGAGACACAGGGGAGGATGATGAGGAAGGGGTGAAAGAGACACAGGGGAGGATGATGATGGAGGGGGGAAGAGACACAGGGGAGGATGATGAGGGAGGGGGGAAACAGACACAGGGGAGGATGATGAGGGAGGGGGTAAAGAGATACAGGGGAGGGTGATGAGGAAGGGGGAAAAGAGACACAGGGGAGGATGATGAGGGAGGGGGTAAAGAGATACAGGGGAGGGTGATGAGGAAGGGGGGAAAGAGACACAGGGGAGGATGATGAGGGAGGGGGGAAGAGACACAGTGGAAGATGATGAGGGAGGGGGAAAAGAGACACAGGGGAGGATGATGAGGGAGGGGGGAAAGAGACACAGTGGAAGATGATGAGGGAGGGGGAAAAGAGACACAGGGGAGGATGATGAGGAAGGGGTGAAAGAGACACAGGGGAGGATGATGATGGAGGGGGGAAGAGACACAGGGGAGGATGATGAGGGAGGGGGTAAAGAGATACAGGGGAAGATGATGAGGGAGTGGTAAAGAGATACAGGGGAGGGTGATGAGGAAGGGGGGAAAGAGACACAGTGCAGGATGATGAGGGAGGGGGGGAAGAGACACAGGGGAAGATGATGAGGGAGGGGGAAAAGAGACACAGGGGAGAATGATGAGGGAGGGGGGTGAGAGACACAGGGGAGGATGATGAGAGAGGGGGGATATAGACACAGGGGAGGATGATGATGGAGGGGGGAAGAGCCACAGGGGAGGATGATGAGGGAGGGGGTAAAGAGATACAGGGGAGGATGATAAGGGAGGTGGGAGGATGATGAGGGAGGGGGGATAATACACAGGGGAGGGTGATGAGGAAGGGGGGAAAGAGACACAGGTGAGGATGATGAGGGAGGGGGTAACGAGATACAGGGGAGGATGATGATGGAGGGAGATGTTAGGTTATTTATGCCCTTTATGAATTAAAACCAGACTCTGCATCAACTATGTAATTTTCCGTGGGAGTTTTGACATGGATCACCCTCCGGCATGCCATAGTCCAGATGTTAGTCCCCTTAAAACAACTTTTCCATCACTATTGTGGCCAGAAAGAGTCCCTGTGGGTTTTAAAATCCGCCTGCCCATTTAAGTCTATGGCGGTTCGCCGGGTTCGCCGGTTCGCGAACATTTGCAGCGGTTCGCGGTTCAAGAAACCGAAAATGTTATGTTCGCGACATCACTAATCACACACACTCCACATACATAAATACACAAACACACACCACATACATACTCACACATACACACACATCACATAAATGCACACTTATACACAATCATACACAGCACACACACAGAACACACACCACATACATATACATACACATGTTACACAACACATAAATACACACTTATACACATACCACATACATATACACACACTCATACACCACATATATACACACACCACATACATATACACACACATATACACACACACACACCATATATATATATATATATATATATATATATATATATAAACTCTTACAGACTTATTAAATTGCTATTCAGTACATTTAAAAGGGCTCTATTTAAGCACACAGCATATTTTTTTACAGAAGTTTTTAGTTAGTGAACTTCTATCCAAAAGCAAGGTCTTCACTAACTAAAACTTCTGTAAATAAAATATGCTATGTGCTTATATAGAGCCCTTTTCAATTGGTTGAATCACAATTTAATAAGGCTGTTAATTTAATAAGGCTGTAAGTTTACGAGTTCTCAAACTTGTGTCATTGCCTTGGAAACGAGCTCTATGGACATTTGATTCTAAGCTCAAAAACAGGGCCCTCCATTCTTTATAAGGTGTTAAGTTTGTTTTTTGCCATATACTCAACCCCTGTACAGTGCCACAGAATATGTTGGCGCACTATAAATAAAGATAATAATATAAATAAAGATAATAATATATATATATATATATATATATATATATATACACACACATGTACACACACACCACATGCATACATACATACATCACACACATGCACACCCATACATACACACACATGCATCACATACAGGGGCGAAACTACTGCCGGTGCAATGCACTGAGGCACAGCTTGGCATGGGGGGGGGGGGGGTGGCCCAGTCCTGTCCAATTTGTTTTCATTCATTCATTTACAAAAGCGCCTGAGGGCCCCCTGACACCAGTCCATCCTGTCACCTCCACCCTTCCCATTATCAGCCTTGATGCCACCCCCTACCAGCTGCAGCGCACGCTTTACTGTCTTGTCTGCGCATCTCTATGCAGTGATGTCATTCAGATTCCCCGCCCCTGCCTAGTGATGCACTGACAGGACAGTAAAATGTGCGCTGCAGCTGGTAAAGCCCACAGAACCCGGAAATGGTGGTTGGGCACCAAGGCTTATAATGGGCAGCAGGGGCCTGGATGGGGGGCACAGGATGGACTGGTGTCGGAGGGCCCCCAAAGGCTTATGTAAATTAATGAATTAAAAAAATTGCACAGCACATAAATAGATATATTCTAAGGAGTATGCTATAAAGCCCCAAATATAATTAAAATGAGGAAATACAATTATTGTTACAGATTGGAAATGCAGCGAAGCACGCGCAAGTTCTAAAAATGGGAGATTTTAATTACCCTGAAATAAACTGGATAAATGAGACCTTCAGCTCAGCTAAAGGGAGCAGGTTCTTGAGTACACTCAGAGATCATTATCTGGCCCAGGTTATACAAGAGCCTACTAGAAATGGGACCATCTTAGATTTAGTCATCACAAGTAATATTGATATAATATCAAATGTTAAAATAGGGAAACCCTTCGGGAACAGTGATCACAACACAGTCTCATTTGAGATTGAATACAAAAAAACAGAGTTGTAAGGGGCCAACAAAAACTCTAAATTTTAAAAGTGCTAACTTTAATGGGCTAAGGGCAGTAATACTACATATAGACTGGGACAAAGAACTTACAGGGAAAAATACTGAAAATAAATAGACAACATTTATGTACCATGTGAAAATAAAATGAATAGGAGTAAATCAACAATGACTTAAAGATCATGATAAGGAAAAAGAAACATGCATTTAAATTATACAAGAAGGAGGGAACACAGGCAGCTTTATGTGACTATAAGAAAATCAACAAGGCTTGCAAAAGGGCTATTAGACTGGCTAAAATACAAAATGAGAAGTCAGTTGCAAAGGAAAGTAAGACTAACCCTAAAATATTTTTTTAAATATATTAATGGAAAGAAGGCGAGGAAAGAAGCTATAGGAACATTACAATGTGACACAGGCCGTCTGATAATTAGTGACCAGGAAAAGGCAGATGAGCCAAATAGGTTATTTTCGTCGGTATACACAAGGGAGGTACCAGTGGTTGGGACACCGCAACAAATTGGGGCTACACTACCATCACTAAATAATTGGTTAAAGCAGGAAGAAAATAAATGTTCATAAAGCCCCAGGTCCTGATGGAATACATCCAAGGGTACTGAGGGAGCTGGGTTCTGTAATAGCCAAACCATTATATCTAATGTTTCAAGACTCACTCACCACAGGGTCTCTCCCAGATTACTGGAGAAAAGCAGAGGTGATACCTATATTTAAGAAGGGAGCAAGAGCAAATCCGGGGAATTATAGACCAGTGAGCCTCACATCTGTAGTTGGGAAGCTTTTAGAAGGGTTAATAAGAGCCAGAATACAAGAATATGTCTATTTGAACAAGTTCATAGGTAGCAGTCAACACAGATTTATGAAGGATAGGTCATGTCAGACCAATCTAATTAGTTTCTATGAGGAGGTTGGTAGGAACTTGGATCAGGGCAACTTAGTGGATGTAGTCGTTTTGGATTTTGCAAATGCTTTTGATACAGTGCCTCATGGGAGACTTTTAAGAAAACTAAGGCATACAGGAATTGCAGTAAATATCATTGCAGTAAATATCTGTTTATGGATCGAGAGCTGGCTAAAAGACAGGAAGCAAAGGGTTGTTGTTAATGAAACATACTCAGATCGGACTAATGTGGTAAGTGGGGTTCCTCAAGGTTCAGTATTAGGTCCTCTCCTTTTTAACATATTTATTAAAGACGTAGAAGTAGGACTCGAAAGTAGTGTCTCCAATTTTGCTGCTGACACTAAGTTGTGCAAGGTAATTAAATCAGATAATGATGTACTTTCCCTACAAAGGGATTTGCATAAATTAGAGAAATGGACGGCTAAATGGCAGATGAGATTTAATACAAATAAATGCAAGGTTATACATTTGGGAAGGAAAAAAAGCCATGCAATTTATAATCTTAATGGAGCAAATCTAGGGGTATTTGGGCGTAATAGTGGACAACCACCTAGGTAACAGTGCTCAATGCCAAGCAGCAGCTGGAAAGGCAAGTAAAATATTAGCATGTATTAAGAAGGGTATAGAAGCAAGGGAAGCAAATATAATTCTATCACTATACAAATCCCTAGTACGCCCTCATTTGGAATATGGAGTACAATTTTGGGCACCACTTCATAAAAAAAAGACATTTTAGAGCTGGAAAAAGTACAGAGAAGGGCAACAAAACTAATAAGGGAAATGGAGGGGCTAAGTTATGAAGAAATACTAACCAAATTAAACTTATTTTCGCTAGAAAACAGGCGTCTACGAGGGCATACGATTACCTTACTTAAATACATCCAGGGTCAATATAAGGCTTTGTCAAGTTAACTTTTTATAGTAAGAGATTTTCAACTGACAAGAGGACATCCCTTGAGGTTAGAGGGAAAAAGATTTCACCTTAAACAAAGAAAAGAGTTCTTCACAGTTAGGGTTGTTAAACTGTGGAATTCTCTACCAAAGGAGGTGGTGACAGCGAATTCGATAGATAACTTCAAAAAGGGGTTAGATATATTTTTGAATAAAGAGGGCATTCTAGATAACTAGCAAAGGAATATTGATCCAAGGAGAAATTTGATTGCCAGTTTCTGGGGTCAGGAAGGAATCTTGCTTTTTTTCCTGATGAGACAATTGGCATAGTTTCAATGCTTTTTTTTTTCTGATTGCCTTCCTCTGGATGAATTAACAATTAATAACAAATAGTCCACATATTAAAAAGATCAAGAGAGAACTAAAAAGGTTGAACTTAATGGAATAACAACCTCAAATACTATATTATTATTATTAATTAACAACTAATTAATTAATAACTAATATGCATATTGCAGATCAGAGGAGATCTTGATGGATTGAAAGTCGTTTTTCAGCCCTAATTATTAAGGCCCTCATTCAATTGCGATTTGGCCAATTGAATAAGGCTCTAAATAAGCACATAATATATATTTTTTAAAGAAGTTTTTAGTTAGTAAACATCTATCCAAAAGCAAGCTTTTCACTAACTAAAAACTTCTTAAAAAAATATATGCTATGTGCTTATTTAGAGCCTTATTCAATTGGCCAAATCAGAATTAATCAGTCACATTCCAAATCGTGTTAAATAGGAGTCAGCATACACCTGCCATCATTTAAAGTGCCTCTGATTAAACCCAAATAAAGTTCAGCTGCTCTAGTTGGTCTTTCCTGACATTTTCTTAGTAGCATTCCACAGCAAAAGCCATGGTCCACAGAGAGCTTCCAAAGCATCAGAGGGATCTCATTGTTAAAAGGTATCAGTCAGGAGAAGGGTACAAAAGAATTTCCAAGGCATTAGATATACCAGGGAACACAGTGAAGACAGTCATCATCAAGTAGAGAACATATGGCACTATAGTGACATTACCAAGAACTGAAGCTCCCTCCAAAATTGATGAAAAGACGAGAAGAAAACTGGTCTGGGAGGCTACCAAGAGGCCTACAGCAACATTAAAGGATCTGCAGGAATATCTGGCAAGTACTGGCTGTGTGGTACATGTGACAACAATCTCCCGTATTCTTCATATGTCTGGGCTATGGGGTAGAGTGGCAAGACGAAAGCCTTTTCTTACAAAGAAAAAGATCCAAGCCAGGCTATATTTTGCAAAAACACATCTGAAGTCTCCCAAAAGCATGTGGGAAAAGGTGTTATGGTCTGATGAAACCAAGGTTGAAATTTTTGGCCATAATTCCCAAAAATATGTTTGGCCAAAAACCACACTGCACATCACCAAAAGAACACCATACCCACAGTGAAGCATGGTGGTAGCAGCATTATGCTTTGGGGCTGTTTTTCTTCAGCTGGAACTGGGGCCTTAGTTAAGATAGAGGGAATTATGAACAGTTCCAAATACCAGTCAATGACAACGACCCAAAGCATCCAAATCAACAAAGGAATGGCTTCACCAGAAGAAGACTATAGTTTTGGAATGGTCCAGCCAGAGGCCAGACCTGAATCCGATTGAAAATCTGTGGGGTGATCTGAAGAGGGCTGTGCACAGGAGATGCCCTTCCAATCTGAAAAATTTGGAGTGTTTTTGCAAAGAAGAGTGGGCAATCTTGCCAAGTCAAAATGTGCCATGCTGATAGACTCATACCCAAAATGACTCAGTGCTGTAATAAAATCAAAAGGTGCGTCAAAAAGTATTAGTTTAAGGGTGTGCATACTTATGCAACCATATTATTTTATTTCAGTCTGTTTTTTCAATTGAGTTGCATAGTTTATAGGTCACATTAAAGGTGAAAAAAGTTCTGAAATGATTTATCTTTGTCTCATTTTTTTACAGCACAGAAACCTACCTGACATTTTAAAAAGGGGTGTGTAGACTTTTTATATCCACTGTATACATACATATAATTTTTATATATATTTATATTTAAATATATATGTATATATATATATATATATATATATATATATATATTTATTTAATAATAAAAAACAATATATATATATATTATTTTTTTTTGCACTGGGCCCTCCATTCACTAGCTCTGCCACACACACACCACATACATACACATCACATAAATACACACTTATACACACACACACCACATACATATACACATACACACATACTCTCAGCACATACATATACATACTCACACACACACCACATACATACATACATAGCACACATGGGCACACATACATATACGCATGCACAACAAATATACACACACCACATTCATATACACACACATACATACATCACACACATACACATCACACACTTAAACACACCGCATAGTTATACACACACACAACACATACATGTACACACATACTCACACATACACACACCATATACATATATGCCTAATTGATGATCCGGCCCTATATGTAAGCCTACTAAGTCAGACATTAAAAAGTGTTGTATGTATGCATCCTTTGATTAGGTAAGTTTAACCCAATTTATCTACTATAATAAATGTGTAAACATTATACCTAAATCAATTCATCACATTTTTAAATCCAAAAATATTCTGTTATAATAGCTAAAAAAAAAATTTAGATATTCAAATTCATGTGTAGTATAATGATATATGTTTAATAATAAATATTCTGAGAAAAGTGTATTATGGAATTCTTTCCATTTTTATTTCAGTTAAATAGTGAATATGTGTACACTATGAATGTTGATGGTACAGGATTCAAACAACCATCTAAATATATTGTGAAAGTCTCCATGTTTATTCTCACTATACATTTACCGTATTTGTTGATAAAGTCTTAAATCACTCAGTGCAAAAAGTTCTAAAGGGTGTGAAAAATAGTTTGCACACTATCAGCCTCATTAAATTACACCTCTTTGTTCCATCGCCACTCGCTAAAAGCCTCGTAGAGCTGTTAGCGAAGGCCAAATCCTCAAAATGTTCCTCGCAGCAGTCTTAGCGGGATTATGGCCAAAAACAGCCGAAAATAGCTCAGGGGAGAGCTACGTACAACACGCAGACATTAATCTATGGGGTGAACCTGGTCCCTCGCTAATATCCCAATAAGCACAAAAAAGTGCCCGCTAGCTCTACGAATGCCTATACGTGCTGCCTCGCAGCAGCCCGACCCATCATTCTCCTGCTTCCCCCTGCACCCTAAACACACCCCCATGCTGCAGGGGTCTCTATAGGGCCACCGTAGCTCCCCCACATTAACCCTTGCAGCAGGGGTCGCTGATCAGCATTGATCAAGACCCCTGTTGCATTTAAAATATTAATATTTCCCTTACGGACCCGCGGCACACTATTAGCCAATCCCGGCCGCGGGGGCATTGTAAGTACCCCCGTGGCACCTAACATTAAACCCCCTCTATGCTGGAGGTCCCCATCGGGACCCCTGAAGTGCCCCCACATTAACCCCTTACAGCAGGTGTCCCCGATTGGCAGCGATCACACCCTCGCTGCATGTACCATTTGAAAGGCCCCATGCTATAAAAAATATTAACCCCTGCCGCAGGTGTACTATAAATACCCCCCTGGCATCTAAAATGAACCTCATCACTCATAGGGCTCCATACAGAGTCCCATGAGCCGTTAATTAACCCTGTCACTCATGGGGCTCCTATACAGATGCCAATGATCCCTTAATTAACCCTGTCACTCATGGGGATCTGTATGGATACCACATGAGCCCATAACTAACCCTATCAGTCTCATAAGGGTCTATACAGACCCTTATGGGACACTAATTAACCCCATTAGGCCAATAAGGGTCTATATAGACCCACATAGGACACTAATTAACCTCTATAATAACACCATAAGTGCCATGAGGTTCCTCCCGGACCCTCAGGACACAAAGTCTAAACACTACACTATTAACCCTAACTATATCCCATTAACTCCATAACCCTAACTATACTGATTAACCCTATCTGGACCCAATAACCCTAACTGGGCCTATCTAATCTTATCTAGTTCTCTTTAACCCTAAGTGGGCCTGTTTAACCCTATAACTTATGGGGGTCTATACAGACCCCCATAAGCCTCCATTTAACCCCTTTACATATGGGGTCAATACAGACTTTAACCCAATCAGTCCCATAATGGTCTATGAAGACCATCATGGGACAATTTGAACTATAATATTAACCCCATAAGTACCATGTGGGTCTCCAGGACCCTCATTACACTAAGTACAAACACTACAATATTCTCCCCCAATAAACCACTAAATCTAAACTAACCCCCCCATTACCCCAACCTATTAACACCTACACTACCTACCTAACCCATATTAACCCCCCACATCACTAATTACACAAAATAAAAAAGCTAAGTTACAAGAAATACAACAAAACATTGCAAACCAACCCAACTACAAAAAATAAAAAAGGACATTCCAATAGCACCACTACAAAAAATAAAAAATAAAAAATTACAACCCCCACACTACAAAATATAATAAAAGAAAATTACAACCCCCCCACTACAAAAAAGAAAAAAAGAATTACACACCTGCAAAGAAAATACATACACATATATATGATTACAATACAGAAATATATACATTACAAATATATACTATTAACCCCCTAACTACAATACATTTCCCCTTATCTACATTACATATCCGCCTAGAAAATATTCCCCCATCTATAAAACGTTATCCCCTATCTATTAAACATTATCCCTATCTACATAAAAGAACCTCCTATCTATAATACATTTCCCCCTATCTATAATATATTAAAACCTAAACCTAACCTAAAATAGAATAAATAAGACCACTTATCTTTGCAGATGTCCCTTCAGATTGCACCCCTAGAAAAAAAGAAACATCAAATTAGTACAAAATTAAACACTACATAGAATAAATAAACATTCTAAATACAGTATTAAACTTACCTTTTACCAAACATTTAACAAACAATGTATTTTCTGAATATTGGTATGACACATCTGGCAGTTAACTGAAAGACTAACTTTTTTAATAAAATGTTTTATTCATTTTTCATTTTGTCCACTTTAGATGATGAAGTGTTAATATAATATGTTGCATTTAGTTTAATGTTACTTTATTTTAGACATATGTGACACAACCTTGTTCAATCAAACCACTTCTATAGGAATATACACTTAAAAAAATAAAACATACAATATGGATAAAAAAACTATTTTACAAAAGAGATGTTACAATCAGTTACTCATTTTTATTAAAGTACGGCAATGGTATATTTTCTATATCAACCTCTTGATGTTTACTAAGAGTTTATATGGAACATAAATATCCTGTGACAAATGTCCATTAATTCCAAAATGTTCTTCTAAAAGATTGCTGAACTTCCTTGTTTCTTAAACAGTAAATGATTGGATTTAAGAGTGGGGTCACTACAGAATAAAAAATAGTCACCATTTTGTTCCTGTCAAAGGGATTTGCTTTTTTTGGTCTTGCATAGATGTATAATGTAGATGTATAAAATATAATAACAATGGTAAGATGGGAAGCACAGGTAGAAAATGCTTTTTGTCTCCCTTGATTATTAGGGATCCTCAGTATAGTCCAAATAATGCACAGGTAGGTTGCAATTATCACTACTAAAGGAAGCATAATAACTACCATAGCCAGAATAAAATCCACCAGCTCTGTGAAGGCTACATCTGTACAAGACAAATTGAGTAGTGGAGAAATGTCACAGAAGAAATGATTGATCACGTTAGGGCCACAGAAGGTCATCCTGAAAATGAAAGAAGCCTTGACCATTGCTATGGTAAAGCCAGTAATCCAGCATCCAAAGGCGAGTTGCAGACAGAAACTATTACTCATAATAGCAGAATAGCGTAAAGGATTACAAATTGCAATACACCGATCAAAAGCCATAACTGCTAATAATACACATTCAGTGCAGGCCAAAGATATAAAAATATATAACTGTGTCATGCAAGCAAAATATGTAATTGTTTTTTTCTTCATAAAGTTTCCCAATAAATTAGGTATAGTGACAGAAACATACCATATTTCTAAGAAAGACAAGCTGGCCAGCAGGTAGTACATTGGTTTATGTAGTTTATAATCAAGTTTAATTGATATAATAATGACCATATTTTCCAAAATTGTTAAGATGTATATTATGAGAAACACAGCAAAAAGAACAAACTGAAGTGCCGGAGTTGTGGGGAACCCGATCAGGATGAAGTCAGTGATGTTATTAATATGTTGATTTTTCATCTGAGAGATTATCTCAACTGACGAGCCAGTGCACATTTTTTGATGTTATAAAACATCTATTGTTGGAATTTTGGTGTCCCATACCTTAAATATTGTCTGTAGAGTGAAAAGAAAATATTAAGTGAAAAAGGGAGTGGTTAAAGCCTTATCTGGTCAGAAAGTGATAAAATATTACTGCATCAAACTAGTTGGTATTGCACATATCTTGTGCAATGTTGCTGTGAAGGCTGCACAGATAATTTGATGAGGCACTGAGGAGCTTTACAAATGTATGAGCACGCTGCTATGGGGAGGCTGGTGGTTCCAAAGAAAGAGTAAGCAGGGAGCAGTTGTGTTTGACTAGTTGTGATGTATGTCGTGGAACTACAGTAAAGATAGAGACAAAGAGAGATAACACTAGAGAGACCCTGGGGTATATTTCGCACACAGGGATGAAAGTGGGGTTAAGTAGAGCTAAGTGGGGATAAGTGGAGCTTAAATATAAAACAACAAGTCTAGTATATTTATGAAGTGGGGATAATCTTTAAATCAGATAAGTGGAATAGTTGGCAATAAGCATGGGTAAGTGGAACTTGATAAATATACCTAATAAGTCAACAGCAAAAGAGTGAAAACATAAAATACATACATTTTCTATTTTTTTCTAGGGGAGATACACTTTAACTCTGTTTGATAAATAGCTTCTATAGAAAACATAGGAAATATAGAAAATATGGAAAATCAAGAATATTTAAAACCAGCTTTTTATCTCTACTTTTATCCCCACTTGATAAATATAACCCAGTGAGTCAAAAACAACACAAATAATATTACATCTTGGCCCTAATGTAGGTCTTTATTTTAAGAATATGTCATAGCAAGTGTCACATGTATGCTTCTTTCTTTCTTTTCTGATTAACTTTCACAGATCACTTCAGAAAATGGTGGCTATTAAAGTTAATTATGTTTGGGAATCCTAACTATTTTGCTAAAAACACATTTTAGTAGACATCACTTATATTAGCATATTAGTGTATGCCTACTTCTTAATAAATAAAAATATATATTTGAGTTACCAATGCTTTTTTGTTCTCTCCACATGGTTTAACATTTAGAATCCCCATCTTCTTACTTGTGTCCTCCAAATGCATCAGTCCATGGTTTATAAGTAATATCAATGGAACAAAAGAATTCTGAACACTTTTGTGTGCGGGTGCCTTTATTTACTGGTACACAAGCAGCAACTGAAGAAATATCAAATAAAAAAAGCAAAAAACAATGAGAAACATTATGTTAAAATAAATAGTTCACACATACCAAACAAATCATATTTTCATTACAAAATTAAATTAACATGTTAGATGAAATCAAAGCTCAAGAAAATAATAATTCTTTTTTTATCATTCAGTTCTTAATAGCAGCATTCAGAGCACGAGTTAGTCTAGGTAGATTTCCCACTGCTATTTCAAGCCTTATGTAAATGAAGAATTTTCTCTAGAGTTAAAAACTAAACTCAGGGGGACACTACTTGCCTTTTGGCTAGAGTGAACACAACTCTGCTGTTCTGTTCCCTACAACAGAAATCACATTATTTTAACTGTATTTTATGTATTAGTACATGGGGCAATATATAATTAATGAATAACATGTATGGTATAATAATCATTTAAGGGTGTTAAAATTAAGGTGCTATTGATATTACTACAATGTGTAAAATGTATTCATATTATATATGAAGCCTTATTATTGTATCCCCTGATGTTTTCTCTGGTGCCCCCAACTGTCTTTCTGTCTGTACCTTGGATATCTTTGTCTCATGCCAACCCTCATCTTCTGCATTTATCTTGAATAACGTCAGTCCCTGCCCCTTATTAAATGTTGACCATTCTACTGCTATCCAAAACTACAGCCTTATTAAATTGTGATTCAGCCAATTGAATAGGGCTCTATATAAGCACATAGCATATTTTATTTAAAAAAGTTTTTAGTTAGTGAAGACCTTGATTTTGAAGTAGATAGAAGTTCACTAACTAAAAACTTCTGTAAAAAAACTATACTCTGTGCTTATATAGAGCCCTATTCAATTGGCCAAATCGCAATTTAATAAGGCTGCTAATCTCTATTCTGTCTTGAAATACAGAGGGATATTTGGACTGAAAATGCATATGATGGTTGGAAATTGGAGACAAATCCAGAAGTCCTTCCCTAGCCTATAAGTCACTTTAGAACTAATTTTGTTCTGTTATTTTGGCACTGAATCATTTTCACAATTAAGGTTTTCCCTTTATAGTATGCACTTAGGAACCTGACACGATGATAGGGAAAATAGTGTAAGAAAGTTTAAGATATGAAAATAAATACAGCCTAATTTTAACTTTTATATACAATTATACTTCTGTTCCTAAAAAACTGCCCTTAATCCATATCTCTCCCACATACTCTCACTCCCCTTTTCTGTCCCCTTATGTACCTCACCCTTAACTTTTCTTCTTACCTTTTATCTTTTTGTTTTATTATGACCTAGTTTTCAGTTATCATCTGCCCTATATATCAACAAGTGGTTTAATTAAAAAAAAATATGCTATTTTCCAGATGTTCTCAGTCTTATTATTAGCATGTAGACAAAGATACAATTTATTTTTCTCAACATTTGTTGCTTTGCAATAATATAAACTTATTTTAAGAAGTAGGAAACTATATACACAGACAAGTGTACAAACAAAGAGACTCCTAGTTAATTTGTAAGTGAAAAGTAGTGACAAAACTTCTGGATGATACAAACCTAAAGTGACTCTCTCATCCCAAAAGCAATTTATTTATAACCCTTCCACTGTTAATGATGAGTTAACACATAGCTTTGATGCTACTATTAAGTGGTAGTTAATGGTCATCAATAACAGTTTAACGCCTCCTGAGAAAAGTGCAGCGAGTGTGGGGAAACACCATCAGCCCTATTAAATTCGAAGTTCGTAGCAGCATCAGCAAGCACGCAAAGCCTGCAGGCTTTAAATTCGGCTGTGTTACAGATCTATTAAATTAGACCATGCAGCAAGTTACAGGCAAACCCGTAAACCATTTTCGAAAGTTGGATGTGCGGCCGTGAACATGATCAATTAGTCAAACCCGTAGTTACGGGTTTAGATGGAGCCAATGGCAAAAGAAATCGTCATCATTACGTCACTGAAAAATGGAGGTTGGATTTCAAAGCCTTATGGGCTTCAATTACAGGTTTCGATCCCACCCACATTTCAGAAATAATGCAATATTGATAAATCCATAAATATGATATTCTCATCCATGCAAGTTCCATTATATGTATTAACACATTAATTGCCAGGATCGATATAACACGGAAATTAAACAGAAATAAAATTATTTTATATTGCAGATTTGCGAGCTTGAGAATGTTGTGCTATTAATTTTAATACCTAACATCACTTTCCCTTTAATTATATGTACAGTAGTGTGTATATATTTTGCATTTACAGTGCTACAGATTAGACTTTAACCCCCTAGTGTGTCCTCTCTCGTACCCGTTCGCTTTCTGGCTCCATTTGCGGGTTAGGGTCTTGAATACCAGTGAATTTGTTGCAATTTAATAGTGTGATTGGAACGTAACAGTTATTGGCTTGACAGATCAAAGGAGTTCAAATTTACTTTACCCTGCAAGTCGTTGGTGGGTTTCTCTACGGAGCCAATTTAATAGCTGCAACCTATGTTACGGGCCACGGTTTTCAACGTTGAGGGAATTTAATAGTGCTGTATATCTAATTTGTTAGGGCCTCATTCTATTACCGGCCGCAGCCGCTGCGGGGCCGCAAGGACCGGCCACAAGCTTTCCACCTATTCTATTCACCTCCGGCCGGGGACTCCGGCAGGCTTGCGGCCGGCGCCTTGCTATCTCTTGCGGCCGATCGCGCCGGAGGAAAGCCTTTGATCTAAAACGGCTGCAAGGAAATCGGCGGTAAGAAAAGCCTGGTTGCTATTCTATTGCTCCGGGAACCCTGTCTGCAAGGCTAAAAACGAGCCGCAGCTTACTTGCAGCAAACAGGTACCGCTAGCACCAATTAAGCACATAAAATAGCTCAAATAAAGCCATCCTGCACTTTGCGGAGTCTATAAAGTGATATTCGGTGTTAGAAAAAATAGCACATAATTACCCTATACTCAAATCCGTAAAATAATTATTTTTTAATATACGTAAAATATCCATGTAAAAAGTCCATAGGCCTTGGAGCACTTCAGACACGCCCACGCCGCAGCCGGAAAATAAACAGTTAATTTGAACTCGGGTTTGGGCTGATGTGCAAGCTTGAGAGTGGGTTACTTTTAATCCTCATGTACCCCAATATGATCCCTAGCATTTACAGAGCTGTACAGTGCAGGCTTGATTTTATTTTTGCGTTTTTAGATTTCAGAGCTTTCGGCCGGTTTCAAGATATGCGGCTGGCCGTAAGGGGAGATCCTTGCGGGGCCGTATAATAGAATCGCGAGTTAACTGAACCCCCGCAAGGAATCGCAGCCTTACGGCTGATTTACGGACGGTAATAGAATGAGGCCCTTAGTCAGCTAATGTGCTTGTAGACCTCTGATGCCATGACTGAAGCACGTCTGTCTTCTGAATCACTATTTACTGGGTTTACAACATATACCACATAATAGAACGAATATTAAACCAAGGGTTGACAAATTGGCCTTTTATAGTATATTATATCTGGAGTTTGTCACAGCCCCACCTGCTGTTAGTAAGGAATATGTCACACCACAAATTAGAGAAAATAATTGCAAATTAAATTAAAAACATATTAGTAGCATTGGTGAAAAAAAGTCATGGTGGGGGGATACCGAACAGAATACTCCATCTATAGCCCACTGGGAGGTAAAGTCGCACATAATCACAGTGGACAAAGTCAGGTGGTACTCTGCCCAGATACGGGAGTGCACCAGTGCCCAGAACATGGCCTTTTCACGGTAGTGAAAAATCCTCTACCAAACACTGCATCCTGGACTTATAAACAGCTTGGTTAATGCCAGGTGCAGGTTGAGAAAGAGATAGTAAGAACCAATAATTTTCTTAACTGATCTGAACCCTCAATAAACCCCACAGTGGTGCCAAAAAGAAAAACATAATCCCATAAAATGAATAATTTTTAAATTGTTGTAAAAAAATAAATATGTACCTGAAAAACATGATGAAACATGAAAACAAGAAACTGATATTATACTTCTACTAGGTTTATGACCTAAATCTCAGGTTAGAACTTTTATACCATGAGGTGTTACGTTCTATGACTATTAAGTATAATAAAGTCAATTCACAAAAGACAGAGAACACCTTTTTTGTGGTTTCTACAATTTTTATTGCCACAAACTAAATTAATTCATTCTAAAATCCCTCTTTATTATAGTGTAATACAATCTTAAATTAATATTGAATATTATTAATGACAGTCAATTTTTAACAAGGTATATTCCTTTTAAGACTTTAAAGATTTAAACATTCAAATTTGGCACCAAAGCACTATAATAATTTAAATAAGTCAAAACAATACAAATAAAGACTTTATAAAGTCACGTTAAGGCACAATAAATTAAATAAGAAAAAAACATTTAAAAAGACTATACCCTGTTAAAAGTTGACTATCATTAATTATATTAGTAGATGCTAGGCAAAAAAAATTAACAAAATTCGGAGGATATATTAGAATATATAAGAAAAATAAATTAAAGTTAAATAAAGGCTTAAATAGGTGACGCCAATAATAATGAGAATAATAATCTCAGATTTTTTATTAACAGTATTTTAATTTAAGATTTTAATATACTATAATAAAGAGACATTTTAGAATGAATTAAAGGATCTAGTTTGTGGCAATAAAAATCGTAGAAATCACAAAAAAGGTCTTTTGTGAATTGACTTTATCAATTCATTAGTACAAGAAACATATATTAGTTTAAGATTTTCTACCATAATTTCTCAAACTTGTCAAAGAAAATAAAAAAAAATGATAAATATAGAGTATTATAAAGTATAAATTGTATACATAACAAGAACATGGACTATATAACTATAATTCACTTTAAATCTTACATGTCATAACTAAAAATAAAACAGACAAATTAATAGATTCACTTTAAATGTATCCTCTGTACATTTGCCAATCACTTTCTCCTGTGTACTCATTGCACATGTCCCCTACATGTCTGTGGGTATGAAGATTACAATAGGAGGTTAATAGTCTCCTGAAACTATACTGTTCTCAAGCTATGTTAGATGGCAATATATGAAGTAACTTTCTGCTGTTGTGAATGCTGTTTTACTGATATCACACATCTTATCACAAGAGACCTGTATCAAATGTTTACGATGTATAAGCGCTTGTTTCTTATTGGACCTTATGGTTAGTTCTTTGCTATGATTCTTTCAGTTAGGACATGGCAATTTCAACTGAGTAACAAATTTAAACATTTAGAGACAGAATTGGTTATTACTCTGAACTACAGCATATATCTCTATTATTACATAGTTACATAGTTACATAGTTACATAGTATTTAAGGTTGAAAAAAGACTTTCAGTCCATCAAGTTCAACCTTTTAAGATCTCCTCTGATCTGCAATATGTGGATTAACTATCAATACTGCCCCTCCAATTATCCATGATAACCCTGAATACCCTTTTTAATTAAAAATAAATCCAGTCCACTTTTAAAGTTATCTATTGAATCCGCTGTCACCACCTCCTCTGGTAGAGAATTCCACAGATTAACCACTCTTACTGTGAAGAACCCTTTTCTTTCTTTAAGGTGGAATCTTTTTACTTCTAACCTCAAGGGATGTCCTCTTGTCAATTGAAAACCTCTTGGCACAAAAAGCTCCCTTGACAAATCTTAATACTGACCCTGGATGTATTTATATAAGGTAATCATATCTCCTCTTAGACGCCTTTTTTCTAGAGAAAATAAGTTTAATTTGGTTAGTCTTTCTTCATAACTTAGCCCCTCCATTCCCCTTATTATTTTTGTAGCCCTCCTCTGTAACTTTTCCAGCTCTAAAATTTCCTTTTTATGAAGTGGTGCCCAAAATTGTACTCCATATTCCAAATGAGGGCGTACTAGAGATTTGTATAGTGGCAGAATTATATTTGCTTCCCTGGCTTCTATACCCTTCTTAATACATGCTAATATTTTATTTGCCTTTGCAGCTGCTGCTTGGCTTTGAGCACTGTTACCTAGGTGGTTGTCCACAAGCACTCCCAAATCCCTTTCAATATCTGATACACCGAGATTTGCTCCATTAAGATTATAAATTGCATGGCTATTTTTCCTTCCAAGATGCATAACTTTACATTTATTCATATTAAATTTCATCTGCCATTTAGATGCCCATTCCTCAATTTTATGTAAATCCCTTTGGAGGGAAAGCACATCACTATCTGATTTAATTACCTTGCACAACTTCGTGTCATCAGCGAAAATGGAGACACCACACTCCAATCCTAACTCTAAGTCATTAATAAATATGTTAAAAAGGAGAGGACCTAATACTGAACCCTGAGGAACCCCACTTACCTCATTAGTCCAATCGGAGTATGTTCCATTTACAACAACCCTTTGCTTCCTGTCTTTTAGCCAGCTCTCAATCCATGAGCAGATATTTACTGCAATTCCTGTATCTCTTAGTTTGCACAATAGTCTCCCATGTGGTACTGTATCAAAAGCCTTTGCAAAATCCAAAAAGACTACATCCACTGAGTTGCCTTGATCCAGGTTCCTACTAACATCCTCATAGAAACTAATTAGATTTGTTTGACATGACCTATCCCTCATAAAACCACGTTGACTCCTACTTATAATCCTTTTCAAATAGACATATTCTTGTATATTATCCCTTATTAACCCTTCTAAAAGCTTCCCCACTACAGAAGTAAGGCTCACTGGTCTATAATTGCCCCGATTTGCTCTTGCTCCCTTTTTAAATAGTACCCTTGGATGTATTCCATCAGGACACGGGGCTTTATTAACATTTATTTTTTTCATCATCTTTTAGATTACTTCCTGTGTTAACCAATTATTTGGCAAAGGTAGTGTAGCCCCATTATGTTGCCATGTCCCAACCACTGGTAGCTCCCTTGAGTATGCCTTTTCTTGGTCACTAATTATCAGACGGGCTGTGTCACATTGTAATGTTCCTATAGCTTCCTTCCTCGTGTTCTTCCCATTAATATACTTAAAAAAATATTTTAGGGTTAGTCTTACTCTTTTTTTCAATTAATTTTTCATTTTCTATTTTAGCCAGTCTAATCGCCCTTTTGCAAGCCTCGTTGATTTCCTTGTATTCCTGTAAAGCAGTCTCTGTCCCCTCTTGTTTGTATAATTTAAATGCCTGTGTTTTACTCCGTATCTTGATCTTTAAATCATTATTAAGCCACATTGGATGGGATTTACTCCTTTTACTTTTATTCCCACACGGTATATGTCGATGTGTATGTATATTTAGTAAGGATTTAAATGTTGTCCACTTGTGGTCAGTGTTTTTTACCTGCCAGTTCTCTTTCCTAGTCTATACTTTGTATTGCTGCTCTTAGACCGTTAAAATCTGCCCTTTTAAAAGTAAGAGTTTTTGTTGGCCCCTTAAAATTTTGTTTTTTTAATTCAATCTCAAACGAGACTGTGTTGTCATCACTGTTTCCCAAAGGTTGCCCAAGTCCAACATTAGATACTATATCAATATTATTTGTGATGAGTAAATCTAAGATAGCTTCATTTCTAGTAGGTTCTTGTACAGCCTGGGCCAGATAGTGATCTCTGAGTGTACTCAAGAACCTGCTCCCCTTAGATGAACTGCTGGTCTCATTTATCCAGTTTATTTCAGGGTAATTAAAATCTCCCATTATTAGAACTTGACCATGCCTAGCTGCACTTTCAATCTGTAACAATAATTGTATTTCCTCACTTTCAGCTATATTTGGGGGTTTATAGCATACTCCTACTAATATTCTTTTGGAATTTGCTGCTCCGCTATTTAACTCTACCCACAAACATTCAGCTTTATCACTAGGTCCACCATAACTATCTTCTCTGACTATAGACTTAAATTCAGGCTTAACATACAGACAAATCCCTCCTCCTCGTTTACCATTGCCTCTATCTTTCCTAAATAGGTTATAACCATCCAGATTAACAGTCAAGCCATGAGATTCATCCCACTATGTTTCAGTAATGCCTATTAAATCCCATTTGTCATTAATTGCTAATAATTCTAACTCTCCAATTTTTCCTGGCAAGCTCCTGGCATTAGCAAGCATACACCTTATGTTATGAATCTGTAGTTCTGAAGTACCTGCCACTGTACTTGAATTACTTAGTACTACCTCCCTATTGACTATACTACCCCTCCCCACATCTCCCCCCCTATGAGTTGTTAATTCATCCCTTATACGCTCTACACTTTCTACCAGATTACTTATATCTAGTCCCTCTCCCCCACCTGCTAGTTTAAAACTCTTCCAGCCTTTCTACCATCCTATCCTCTAGCACAAAATCTCCTGTAGAGATTGTACCGAAGTGAGAAGTCAGCCCAGTGCTCTAAAAACCCAAACCACTCCTTAGTGCACCACATCTTTAGCCACACACTAACCTCCCTAAGCTCCTTCTGCCTCCCTGGGCTAGCACTTGGCACTGGTAGTATCTCAGAAAATACTACCTTGGAGGTCCTTGCCTTCAGCTTATTACCTAGTTCTCTGAAATCATTCTTTAGGACACTCCATCTTCCACTAACTTTGTCATTGGTACCAATATGTACCAAGACCGCTGGTTCATTTCCAGCCCCTCCCAATAATTTGTCTACCCGATCCACAACATGATGAACCCGAGCACCCGGGAGACAGCAAACTGTTCGATTGCTGGGATCTGGGTGACAAATCACCCTGTCTACCTCCTAATAATAGAGTCCCCTACCACCAAAACCTGTCTGTTGCTCTGCCTATGCTGCCCTCCCACTCCTTTAGTAGAACTGTTCTCCCGGCTGTTAGAGGGAACAGCTCTATCTGGCATTGCCATTCCTGAATGGACATCCCCAACAGTTTCACTCAATCTGGCAAATCTGTTGGTGTTTGCCAACTCAGAACTGGCCTGCTTCCTCCTGTTCCCCCTGATCCCCCTTCTAACTGTAACCCAGCTACCTCCCTGGACATCCTCACTAGCCCCAGCTCCGCCCTCCATGCTAGGCCCAGCTAAACTGTGGTCAGTGAGCACCAACCCCCTTTCCAGTGGAGCAATATCACTAAGTGCTGCAATTCTCCGCTCCAGATCTCCAATTTGAGCTTCCAGAAAGGCAACATGCTCACACCTGTCACGAGGTATGGACCCTGGATCATCTGTTCCAGTATTGCATACATATGACAGGCTGTACACTGAGTGAGGTTGCCAATGGACTGACACAAATAAAGAATATAAAATAATATATTTGTATAAAGTTTTCATCCTTTGCACTATAAATCTGCCCTCCCTTTTCTTTGAAGTCCCTACCCCTATTTAAACTCCTACACTTCACTAGAACTGCACCTGATACCGGAAATGTTCGCAAGCTCAAAAGTTCGCCCCTTCTCCCATTTATACTAACTTCTGCCTTCTCACCTGGGCACAATTAGTGCACTCTGCAATTTATCAGCCTTTATCTGTAAAGGAAAATCCACTTGTAAACAGGCCCCAAAACAGCTCACAAACCTTTTATATTAGTTAAACAGACAAGCCACACCCCTCTCACCTGGGCACAATTAGTGCACGCTGCAATTTATCAGTCTTTACTTGTAAAGGAAAATCCACTTGTAAACGGGCCCCAAAATAGCTCACAAACCATTTATGTTAGTTAAACAGTCAAGCCACACCCCTCTCACCTGGGCACAATTAGTGCACTCTGCAATTTATCAGTCTTTATCTGTAAAGGGAAATCCACTTGTAAACAGTCCCCAAAACAGCTCACAAACCTTTTATACTGGTTAAATAGTCAAGCCACAACCCTCTCACCTGGGCACAATTAGTGCACTCTGCAATTTATCAGTCTTTATCTGTAAAGGAAAATCCACTTGTAAACAGTCCCCAAAACAGCTCACAAACCGTTTATACTTGTTAAACAGTCAAGCCACACCCCTCTCGCCTTGGCACAATTAGTGCACTCTGCAATTTATCAGTCTTTATCTGTAAAGGAAAATCCACTTGTAAACAGGCCCCAAAACAGCTCACAAACCTTTTATATTAGTTAAACAGACAAGCCACACCCCTCTCACCTGGGCACAATTAGTGCACTCTGCAATTTATGAGTCTTTATTTGTAAAGGAAAATCCACTTGTAAACAGGCCCCAAAATAGCTCACAAACCATTTATGTTAGTTAAACAGTCAAGCCACACCCCTCTCACCTGGGCACAATTAGTGCAATCTGCAATTTATCAGTCTTTATCTGTAAAGGGAAATCCACTTGTAAACAGGCCCCAAAACAGCTCACAAACCTTTTATACTGGTTAAATAGTCAAGCCACACCCCTCTCACCTGGGCACAATTAGTGCACTCTGCAATTTATCAGTCTTTATCTGTAAAGGAAAATCCACTTGTAAACAGGCCCCAAAACAGCTCACAAACCATTTATACTGGTTAAATAGTCAAGCCACACCCCTCTCACCTGGGCACAATTAGTGCACTCTGCAATTTATCAGCCTTTATCTGTAAAGAAAAATCCACTTGTAAACAGTCCCCAAAACAGCTCACAAACCGTTTATACTTGTTAAACAGTCAAGCCACACCCCTCTCGCCTTGGCACAATTAGTGCACTCTGCAATTTATCAGTCTTTATCTGTAAAGGAAAATCCACTTGTAAACAGGCCCCAAAACAGCTCACAAACCTTTTATATTAGTTAAACAGACAAGCCACACCCCTCTCACCTGGGCACAATTAGTGCACTCTGCAATTTATCAGCCTTTATCTGTAAAGGAAAATCCACTTGTAAACAGGCCCCAAAACAGCTCACAAACCTTTTATGTTAGTTAAACAGTCAAGCCACACCCCTCTCACCTGGGCACAATTAGTGCACTATGCAATTTATCAGCCTTTATCTGTAAAGGAAAATCCACTTTTAAACAGGCCCCAAAACAGCTCACAAACCTTTTACACTGGTTAAACAGTCAAGCCACACCCCTCTCACCTTGGCACAATTAGTGCACTCTGCAATTTATCAGTCTTTATCTGTAAAGGAAAATCCACTTGTAAACAGGCCCCAAAACAGCTCACAAACCTTTTATATTAGTTAAACAGACAAGCCACACCCCTCTTACCTGGGCACAATTAGTGCACTCTGCAATTTATCAGCCTTTATCTGTAAAGAAAAATCCACTTGTAAACAGTCCCCAAATCAGCTCACAAACCGTTTATACTTGTTAAACAGTCAAGCCACACCCCTCTCGCCTTGGCACAATTAGTGCACTCTGCAATTTATCAGTCTTTATCTGTAAAGGAAAATCCACTTGTAAACAGGCCCCAAAACAGCTCACAAACCTTTTATGTTAGTTAAACAGTCAAGCCACACCCCTCTCACCTGGGCACAATTAGTGCACTCTGCAATTTATCAGCCTTTATCTGTAAAGGAAAATCCACTTTTAAACAGGCCCCAAAACAGCTCACAAACCTTTTATACTGGTTAAATAGTCAAGCCACACCCCTCTCACCTGGGCACAATTAGTGCACTCTGCAATTTATCAGTCTTTATCTGTAAAGGAAAATCCACTTGTAAACAGGCCCCAAAACAGCTCACAAACCTTTTATATTAGTTAAACAGACAAGCCACACCCCTCTCACCTGGGCAGAATTAGTGCACTCTGCAATTTATCAGTCTTTATTTGTAAAGGAAAATCCACTTGTAAACAGGCCCCAAAATAGCTCACAAACCATTTATGTTAGTTAAACAGTCAAGCCACACCCCTCTCATCTGGGCACAATTAGTGCACTCTGCAATTTATAAGTCTTTATCTGTAAAGGGAAATCCACTTGTAAACAGGCCCCAAAACAGCTCACAAACCTTTTATACTGGTTAAATAGTCAAGCCACACCCCTCTCACCTGGGCACAATTAGTGCACTCTGCAATTTATCAGTCTTTATCTGTAAAGGAAAATCCACTTGTAAACAGGCCCCAAAACAGCTCACAAACCATTTATACTGGTTAAAATAGTCAAGCCACACCCCTCTCAAATGGCACAATTAGTGCACTCTGCAATTTATCAGCCTTTATCTGTAAAGAAAAATCCACTTGTAAACAGTCCCCAAAACAGCTCACAAACCGTTTATACTTGTTAAACAGTCAAGCCACACCCCTCTCGCCTTGGCACAATTAGTGCACTCTGCAATTTATCAGTCTTTATCTGTAAAGGAAAATCCACTTGTAAACAGGCCCCAAAACAGCTCACAAACCTTTTATATTAGTTAAACAGACAAGCCACACCCCTCTCACCTGGGCACAATTAGTGCACTCTGCAATTTATCAGCCTTTATCTGTAAAGAAAAATCCACTTGTAAACAGTCCCCAAATCAGCTCACAAACCGTTTATACTTGTTAAACAGTCAAGCCACACCCCTCTCGCCTTGGCACAATTAGTGCACTCTGCAATTTATCAGTCTTTATCTGTAAAGGAAAATCCACTTGTAAACAGGCCCCAAAACAGCTCACAAACCTTTTATGTTAGTTAAACAGTCAAGCCACACCCCTCTCACCTGGGCACAATTAGTGCACTCTGCAATTTATCAGCCTTTATCTGTAAAGAAAAATCCACTTGTAAACAGTCCCCAAATCAGCTCACAAACCGTTTATACTTGTTAAACAGTCAAGCCACACCCCTCTCGCCTTGGCACAATTAGTGCACTCTGCAATTTATCAGTCTTTATCTGTAAAGGAAAATCCACTTGTAAACAGGCCCCAAAACAGCTCACAAACCTTTTATGTTAGTTAAACAGTCAAGCCACACCCCTCTCACCTGGGCACAATTAGTGCACTCTGCAATTTATCAGCCTTTATCTGTAAAGAAAAATCCACTTGTAAACAGTCCCCAAATCAGCTCACAAACCGTTTATACTTGTTAAACAGTCAAGCCACACCCCTCTCGCCTTGGCACAATTAGTGCACTCTGCAATTTATCAGCCTTTATCTGTAAAGGAAAATCCACTTTTAAACAGGCCCCAAAACAGCTCACAAACCTTTTATGTTAGTTAAACAGTCAAGCCACACCCCTCTCACCTGGGCACAATTAGTGCACTCTGCAATTTATCAGTCTTTATCTGTAAAGGAAAATCCACTTGTAAACAGGCCCCAAAACAGCTCACAAACCTTTTATATTAGTTAAACAGACAAGCCACACCCCTCTCACCTGGGCAGAATTAGTGCACTCTGCAATTTATCAGTCTTTATTTGTAAAGGAAAATCCACTTGTAAACAGGCCCCAAAATAGCTCACAAACCATTTATGTTAGTTAAACAGTCAAGCCACACCCCTCTCATCTGGGCACAATTAGTGCACTCTGCAATTTATAAGTCTTTATCTGTAAAGGGAAATCCACTTGTAAACAGGCCCCAAAACAGCTCACAAACCTTTTATACTGGTTAAATAGTCAAGCCACACCCCTCTCACCTGGGCACAATTAGTGCACTCTGCAATTTATCAGTCTTTATCTGTAAAGGAAAATCCACTTGTAAACAGGCCCCAAAACAGCTCACAAACCATTTATACTGGTTAAATAGTCAAGCCACACCCCTCTCAAATGGCACAATTAGTGCACTCTGCAATTTATCAGCCTTTATCTGTAAAGAAAAATCCACTTGTAAACAGTCCCCAAAACAGCTCACAAACCGTTTATACTTGTTAAACAGTCAAGCCACACCCCTCTCGCCTTGGCACAATTAGTGCACTCTGCAATTTATCAGTCTTTATCTGTAAAGGAAAATCCACTTGTAAACAGGCCCCAAAACAGCTCACAAACCTTTTATATTAGTTAAACAGACAAGCCACACCCCTCTCACCTGGGCACAATTAGTGCACTCTGCAATTTATCAGCCTTTATCTGTAAAGGAAAATCCACTTGTAAACAGGCCCCAAAACAGCTCACAAACCTTTTATGTTAGTTAAACAGACAAGCCACATCCCTCTGACCTGGGCACAATTAGTGCACTCTGCAATTTATCAGTCTTTATCTGTAAAGGAAAATCCACTTGTAAACAGGCCCCAAAACAGCTCACAAACCTTTTATGTTAGTTAAACAGTCAAGCCACACCCCTCTCACCTGGGCACAATTAGTGCACTCTGCAATTTATCAGCCTTTATCTGTAAAGGAAAATCCACTTTTAAACAGGCCCCAAAACAGCTCACAAACCTTTTACACTGGTTAAACAGTCAAGCCACACCCCTCTCACCTTGGCACAATTAGTGCACTCTGCAATTTATCAGTCTTTATCTGTAAAGGAAAATCCACTTGTAAACAGGCCCCAAAACAGCTCACAAACCTTTTATATTAGTTAAACAGACAAGCCACACCCCTCTCACCTGGGCACAATTAGTGCACTATGCAATTTATCAGCCTTTATCTGTAAAGGAAAATCCACTTGTAAACAGGCCCCAAAACAACTCACAAACCTTTTATGTTAGTTAAACTGACAAGCCACACCCCTCTAACCTGGGCACAATTAGTGCACTCTGCAATTTATCAGTCTTTATCTGTAAAGGAAAATACACTTGTAAACAGGCCCCAAAACAGCTCACAAACCTTTTATGTTAGTTAAACAGTCAAGCCACACCCCTCTCACCTGGGCACAATTAGTGCACTCTGCAGTTTATCAGCCTTTATCTGGGCACAATTAGTGAACTCTGCAATTTATCAGTCTTTCTCTGTAAAGTAAAATCCACTTGTAAACAGGACTTTATCTGATTATTATTATTCATCTGGTAGACTTTTGTTTTGGTTTCTACTTTCATCCTGTTATGCTATCTTATAGGTTTTTGATCACATACAGAAGATAGGAGTTTGGTAAATTTAGAGAACAGTAATTTATTACTTTTTATTAATGATAATATTAATTTATTAATTTATGGTAATTATGGGGCATAAAATAGGCACAACTTATTAACTATCATAGTTGTCTTGAGTGCAAGTTGTCACCCCTAGGATGTGAGTGTGCCCCCGCTGAGGGGCATGGCCTGGCTCAGTCACGCCGGAGCTTGGAGAACGCGCACAGTGAGTGGCTCCTGAGGACGTACAGGCCGCAGGTTCTACCCCGGGGCTCTAGCACCCCGCCTGGCCTCAGTCCCAGGCCTCTCCTCACTCACTGTTGGCCATGCCGGTCCGGGCTGTGTGATGAGCCACAGAGCCTCGGGGAATCGGCTGAGTGGCGGCATTAAGCAGTATCAGTGAGCTGGAATGACTGGCAACCCAGGTGAGAGCGTGCCCTAGGCAGGGACACAGGCCCTGGGGCACCGAGCGCAGCCTGTGGCTTGCAGAGAGCCAGGGGCTGGCTGGGGCTGATACCAGGGGGACTTGGATTGTGGTATATAGAGATATGAGGGGCAAATGGGGCTGGGGTATTAATTGTATTATTATGTATCAGACACAGGGCCTGGACTTGGGTATATAGAGAGAGGGCAAATGGGACTGTAGTGTTAGTATTATTAGTATTGTTTATCACACGCACAGGGCCTGTACATGGGTAGAGTGAGACTGTGGTAATAATATTGGTAGTATTACTATTATCATTATGTATCACACAAACATGGCCCGGGACCAGGATATGGATAGAGAGGGGCAAATGGGACTGTAGTAATAATAGTATTAATATTAGTATTATTAATATAATCATTAGGTATCACACATGGCCTGAACATGGATATAGAGATAAGAGAGATTGCTTGGATTATAGTATTAATATTAGGATTATTATGTACCACACAGGGCCTAGATAGAGAGGGGCTGTTGGGTCTGTAGTATAAGTAGTGGATCTATCCTGTTTTATGTGCTCCTTTGTGGAAGTGCACAGACGCCGACTCTAGGAACGCGACCGCACTCACGTCACCATCTAATTGCGAAAAATAGATAGTACACCCCAAACCCCTAACCTGCTAACCTTAACCCTAACCCTCTAACCCCTAACCACTTAGCGGGCGTAGTAGATCATGCATAGCACTAAATGGCTCTTGGAGCACGCATGTCCCAAGAGTAGGCAGGGGACGTTGTTCTGGCAGGGGCGCGCTGTTCTGGTGAACAGCATTGGACACAAAACGGGATAGGACCTTAGTAGTAGTATTATTATATACAGTGCCTTGCAAAAGTATTCACCCTCCTTGACCTTTTACCTATTTTGTTACATTACAGCCTTAAGTTCAATGTTTTGTTAATCTGAATTTTATGTGATGGATCAGAACACAATAGTCTAAGTTGGTAAAGTGAAATTAGAAAAATATAATCATAAAACTATTTTTTAGAAATAGAAAACAGAAAATTGGCATGCACATATGTATTTACCCCCTTTGTTATGAAGCCCATAAAAAGCTCTGGTGCAACCAATTACCTTCAGAAGTCACATAATTAGTGAAATGATGTCCACCTGTGTACAGTCTAAGTTTCACGTGATCTGTCATTACATATACACACTTTTTTTGAAAGGCCCCAGAGGCTGCAAAACCTAAGCAAGAGGTACCACTAACCAAACACTGCCATGAAGACCTAGGAACTCTTCAAGCAAGTAAGGGACAATATTGTTGAGAAGTACAAGTCAGGGTTAGGTGATAAAAAAAATATACAAATCTTTGATAATCCCCAGGAGCACCATCAAATCTATCTTAACCAAATGGAAAGAACATGGCACAACAGCAAACTTGCCAAGAGACGGCCGCCCACCAAAACTCATGTACCGGGCAAGGAGGGCATTAATCAGAGAGGCAGCACAGAGACCTATGGTAACCGTGGCAGCAGAGACTGGAGTATCTGTACATAGAACGACAATAAGCTATATGCTCCATAGAGTTGGGCTTTATGGCAGAGAGGCAAGAAAAAAGCCATTACTTTCAGCAAAAAACAAAATGGCACGTTTTGAGTTTTGCAAAAAGGCATTTTGGAGACTCCCAAAATGTATGGAGAAAGATGCTCTGTTCTGATGAGACTAAAATTTTACTTTTCGGCCATCAAAGAAAACTTGTTTGGTGCAAACCCAACACATCACATCACCCAAAGAACACCATCCACACAGTGCAACATGGTGGTGGCAGCATCATGCTGTGGGGATGTTTTTCAGCAGCTGGGACTGGGAAACTGGTCGGAGTTGAAGGAAAGATGGTGCTAAATACAGGGATATTTTTGAGCTAAGTTATGAAGAAAGACTAACCACACTAAAATTATTTTCTCTACAAAAAAAGGCGTCTAAGAGGAGATATGATTACCTTATATATCCAGGGTCAGTATAAAGATTTGTCAAGGGAGCTTTTCGTGCCAAGAGTTTTTCAACTGACAAGAGGACATCCCTTGAGGTTAGAAGTAAACAGATTCCACATTAAAGAAAGAAAAGGTTCTTCACAGTAAGGGTGGTTAATCTGTGGAATTCTCTAACAGAGGAGGTGGTGACAGCGGATTTGATAGATAACTTTAAAAGGGGATTGGATTTATTTCTAATTAAAAAGGGAATTCAGGGTTATCATGGATAATTAGAGAGACAGTATTGATCCAGAGAGAAATCCGATTGCCAGTATCTGGGGTCAGGAAGGATTTTTTTTTTCTTTGAGACGATTGGCTAAGTCTCACTTGTTTTTTTTTTTCTTTTTGTCTTCCTCTGGATAAATTATTAATTAAAAAAAATAAAAATAAATTAAATAATTGCTTAATAATTAATTAACAACTAATTAATTAATTTTTAATCTGCATATTGCAGATCAGAGGAGATCTTAAAATGTTGAACTTGATGGACTGAAAGTCTGTTTTCAACCTTAATTACTATGTAACTATGTAACTATGTAAAACCTGTACAACTCTGTGCGTGATTTGAGGCTAGGACAAACGTTCACCTTCCAGCAGGATAATGACCCCAAACACACTGCTAAAGCAACACTTGAGTGGTTTAATAGGAACATGTAAATGTGTTGGAATGGCCTAGTCAAAGCCCATGCCTCAATCCAGTAGAAAATCTGTGTTCAGACTTAAAGATTGCTGTTCACAAGCACAAACCATCCAACTTGAAGGAGCTGGAGCAGTTTTGCAAGGAGGATTGGACAAAACCCCTAGTGGTAAGGTGTGGCATTACAGGTAGGCCAGCAGGTATTATTGTTGTTACCCAAACCTCAAAACAAGCTCCACATAAATATGCTGAGTCCATACCAAGTAATGTCTATATGCCTAGCAGAAGGGTAACCCATCTGCTATTCTCTTATTCTGACCAACTTGGCCCCTGACCAGTATTAGCAGCTTGAGGGGATTCTGGGACACCACACAGGCTTGGTCTTGATCCAACCCAGTAGGATGGGCCTAAAGGTCCATGAGGTCCTTACCCCCTGACACCTCACTACACTACTGAAGCAATCCTCTTATTACCTCACCAAGACTGTGAAGGGGAATATAAGGAGGGAGCTGTAGTGTTGGTCCTTAAGAAGTATTGTACAACAATTTTATAAGAGACTATAAGAGGCTAAATAACAAAACAAATGACGCTTACCCTATGCCCAAGATAGATTACTTTTTTGTCATCCTGTTCATATATATCCTTGTGCGTTTCAATAAAGTGCATTCACCCCTTTCAAAAGTGTACAAGCTTGTAAGCTGTCTTTCTAAGGGGTGGGAAACATTTTTTAATTACTTTGCTCCAGTCCATTTCTGCTAACCAGAGATCCTGAAGCAAGCCTCCTTCCAAGAGAATCCCTAGCACCTATACACACAGAGGAGAGAACCTAACCATTGGTGTCTATTCATGGGCGGTCCAGCTTGTTGCTCCTTGCAACATTCTTGTCCTCAATCTTCATGCCTTGATAAACGGCTTACACCAAAAAATCCTCTTTCTATGTAAATGTAACATAGCTAACAGTGCTCATTCTTTGATGGGGTTTCCACTATGGACTAACTGCTTTGTGACAGAACCGACACCTTATATACTGTTATGGCTTCTGATTTGCTCAAATATGTGCACATCATATTTCAGCCAATATAAATCCAATATTTGAATATAGCAACTCTGATTGGTTACTCACTAAAATGTCAACCAATCAGAATGCAGTGATTGATATTTTTGCATTCATATTGGTTAGCTTTTAACTAACTAGAGGGCTCTAATTTCTCCTAATCCGGTTGGCTGAAAAGACAGCCAATCAGAATAGGGCTTCAAAGTGACACAAACCTTTGTCAATTAAAAGAGTCAAATCATAGAAGAAATTGTAAGCTTATGTAAGTCTTTTTTATTTTTATGTAGTTGTTTGTTTTTTGTAGACCCCCATGGGAGATAGGGTCCCTATGATAGTAAGTTGGGTGCAATGGGGGTTCATAAGGATCCCAATGGTTATAGATTAGATTATCATTGGGAATCCATGTTAACCAGTTAATGGTAAGTTCCATCCAAAACTTTATAACTAAAGGCCCCATTGGGTTTTTAATTTTACTACCTGAGATGTTGATATTCATATTGCTGCTTTCAAACCCTGTATAGCAGTATATCTTATATTAAAATAAGTATAATAAAATAATAAAACTAATATTCACATATTTATATACAACATGCACTGCTATATGTAACATCTAGGAGAATATGTTTATTATTAATGAATGTATATTGGTTATATTATTTTAGTTAAATATAAAATACTAGCGACTTGCCTGTCAAAAATGAGGGAGCAATAACATTTGAAGCAATTTCAGTGCTGTTTGCCACACAATGTGAAGGTTTTTGTTATATGAGGACCTTCGGGGCTCATTGCGAGCCTCGTGCGAGCCTGCGCTCCTCTCGTGTACTTTTGCTCCTCTGAGCAGTCTACGTTCATCAGAAAGACAGATACATATGTCTATATTTTTGTAAATAATAATCAATGAATTAGTTACTTAATGAATTAATATACTTTACCTATTGCTAATTAATATATCGCTCAATCAATAGGCTGAAGCGCTAACAATTTTTTTTCATTTTCCTGCAGCAAATAATGTCCAGTTGGACTGTTGCTGGCCTGTGGAGATAGTTTTATGAATGTCCCAACTATGCATCTAGTAGGCTGCTAGCGCGAGGGCAAAGCGTTGGTTTATTTGTGTAAAGCGATACTGTAGATGCGTAATTTTGTGATTTGCAAGTTCGGAGTGTAAAGTAGCGTTGTTTGTCAGAAAAGTCTTACAGGATTCAATTACGAGTTACGATCGGACCCACATTCCAAATATAATGCAATATTGATAAAGCTGTATATATTATATTATATTACATGCAAGTTTCATTATATGTATTAACACATTGATTGCCGGGATCGATATAACACAGAAAATATTGTTTTGGGCCGATTTGCAAGCTTGAGAGTTTTGTGCTATTAATTCTAAGACCTAACATCACTTTACGTGTTCATAAAAGTACAGTAGTGTGCTTATAAGAGCATTTAAGGTGCTACGGGTTGGACTTTACCCCCCTTGCGGGTTCTCTCTAGCACTCATTTGCTTCTTGGCTCCATTTGCGAGTTGCGAAGATGAACACCAGTGATTTTGATTCAATTTATTAGCGCAATTGGAACATAGCAGTTACAGGCTTGACAGATCAAAGGATTTGTGGACTTGCAAGTCAAATTCACATGTCCCGCAGGGTTTTCTCGCTCCTACCCCGTAAGTCGGCGCCAGGCTGGTTTAAGAGGACAATTTAATAGTCGTAAGTCTTGCGAGCTACGTTACAAGCTATGTTTTTACACGTTAGGGGAGTTTAATTGGGTTGCAAGTCAAGTAAATGCGGCTGCATATTACTTAGCCAGCAGTATAGACTTAGGTAATTTGCAGTCCCTTATGGGTGACTCCTAAGTGGAAGGCCCAGTATATGAACTGTGGCCCCAATATCTGACTTGTACCGTGCACAGGTTTTAAATCTTTCTAGTATGAGAGAATAATAATAAATGTAATTTAGCATTATAATCCTGGCTATATTAAATAAATATCCCAAATAAACCAATGCACATCATGGCATTTATACCTAATCCTCTAAGACTTCCTTAAATAATTATAGCTAGCATCCCAAACTGGCAAATTAAATAAGCTACTATCCTCCAATGCAATCTAGTGGGGCATCTACTTTTATGTGTTACGTAGCCGACATATGTTTTGAAACCTTTTGTGGCTTCATCACAAGGACCAGTCTCACCTGTCAAGCAAGTGCTAAAATCTATCAAAATAAAAAAAAATACTATAATGACTTTGATAGTTCTGTATTCTCTAACTTTCACTTAGTATATTTAATATATTATATTCATATAAATACATGTATATTGTAAATAAATAAATATAATATATTAATTTTGCATTCTAGCAGAAACATTTGATGCCTGTCCTGCTTTTTTTACCATCTAATTCAGAATAAATGGTGTTGATACCAAGTAAGTGAAATAAATATAATTTAAAATAAGCAGTATCACACTATTGTCTTATTCATAAATATGTACATATCAAGATCAGACCAATGTCACACTCTTTTATTATTTGTTCATGTATACTTATAAATAAAATCTACCTACCAAATAAATACAAAAATGCTTTTAGAAAAATATCATAATGTTGCTTTTAAATCTATATGGACACATTTAGCGAAATATGTATTTATGATTAATGAACTATGCTATAAAGTAACAGCAGGTTATAATTTCTATAAGTTAACAAATATAACCCTGCAGCAAAGATGTGGACTTCAATATTGAGGCTTATAAACTGTGTTTCCTGGAAGGAGGACACCATAATTGCTGTCTCAAATTGGAGTATAATAAAGCAATGGCTTCTGATAGAACTGAGTTGTTGAACAGTAAAATACAGAAAGTTTACAACCAAACAATGAGGAAAGCCAAGTCTGATGTATTTTTGATCTATGGAGATAACTGGAAGGAGAATTATTGAGATGTGATAATGATATAAAAGAGTGTCTTACTAGAAATGCCTCTTACACATTGAAAAGGATGAAACCTACATGACTCACTAGTTTGGAGCCACTCTCAACTATTACCAGTTATGGATATGTATCACCCCCCATCCGAACTACACTGGAAACATTTGCAATGGAAAACTTCTTTAAATGTAGCACTATAGGAATATTCTACATGATTACATGGATTTGTAATAACATTTACATGGGGAAACGAGAAGGATCTTGAAGCATGTGTATTCAGTAAGAATAGATTTTGATAACCCAGTACTGTGGCAGAGATAGTGCATGGGGGGCTACGGGGAAAAAAGAACATTTGAGCCCCGTCACCCTCCGCCAAGAAGGGAGTGGGCACAATTTTTTTTGCACTTCCTGGACCCCCTTTAACTGTAACTCACACAGTACATATATATATATATATATATATATATATATATATATATATACATTTACACATATATATTGTGGTGTACTGCCCCCCGGTGAATGGTGCAAGTCACACAGTAGGGAGAATATCTGCTCCAGGATACTTGGAGTTAATCCCTGGAGCTGGACTAATTGGAGCTGCAGGTGCAAAATACCATTTTAAAAGACACACATACAGAGATAAAGGGCTGCTGATTAGGCTCTGGCCTGAGTGCTGTGAGGAGTCTGTGTGGAGCTGCAGTCTATGTGAGAAGTTGTGATGTGAGACAGTCAGGAAGACTGGATCCTGAGAGCTGAGCTGAGATAAGCTCTGAATTAAGACAGCAGAGAAGACTGCTTAAAGGACAGATAGACACTGGCAAGTAAGTTGGATTGCCTGGAGAATACAGCCAGCAGCTTAAAAAGAGACACTGAGGGCCCTATTAAATTCCAGCCTCGTAAATAAGAGGCTTCTACTTAAGACCTACGTACTGCAAAGTTTCTCTAAGTTACAATGCTATTACAATCGCCCCGCTGCGAGCAAAGTATGAGCTACGCAGCAGAGACGTACGTATCAACACTGTGTAAATGTACATGAGGAGTGACAGCCTGTGATATGATATTGCAGGCTCCCGCACCTCAAAAAGTAGTGCAGGGGTCCTAAACGGCACCTCCGCGGCAGTCCCCCACATAAGCCCTCCCTTGGGGGGTATTCCAACTACCCCCCCGGGCACCTAAAATTAACCCCCCTCTATGCGGGGGTCCCCATCGGGACCCCCGAAGTGTCCTCACATTAACACCTTACTGCAGGGGTCCATAGGGACCCCCACAGCTGCCACACATTAACCCCTTTCAGCGGGGGTCCCCGATCGGCACCAATCAGGCCCCCGCTGCATTTAATATTTTTTAATTCCCCGCCGCGGCTCCTTAAAGGGCCCGCGGCACACTATTACGCAAACGCGGCCGCAGCACCTACAATTAACCCCCCGCTATCCTGGGGGTCCCCATCAGGACCCCCCAAGTGTTCCACATTAACCCCTTGCAGCCAACAGAGGATAGGAGGTCGAATATACAGGAGAAATATCAAATATCAAATCTCGCATTGACAGAAGGTGTATTGGGAAAACAACGCTCATCAACAGAGAATGCATTTTTCTTTCCCTTTACACCCTACCTATTCCTTCTTTCTTTTTTATAAAAGAATCCCATATATCTATCTATCCCCCTTTTTTTGAGCTTGCTTGACCAGATGACCTTAAGTCAAACTCTATTTTTAGTAACCACCCTAGCTATTTCTAATATAGATGGAAGTACATTTTCTTTCCAATATTTACACATTAGCACTTTAATTACCAACAGGATATGAGATAGTAAAAAGTATTGTTTTGGAAATGTCTCCTTGAGGTTAGGGTGGAGTAATAACACATCTGGATTAAAGGGGATTTCAGCTTCTGTTATCATCTCCAGCCATAGGCAACATTTCCTCCAAAAGGCCTTCACTTTGGTGCATTCCCACCAGACATGTTTAACATCCGCTCTCAGACCACACTCTTTCCAACATAATACTATATCCTTTTGGGAAAATTTATTAATTGAGTCCGGTGTACGGTACCACATGTTAATTATTTTGAAGTATGTTTCATAATTAGCAGAGGATCTAGCCGATATTTTAACCATTTTTATAGTTTTAACCCACTCTTCCATACTAATAGATAATGATAAACTTTCCTCCCATTTCACCATCTCTGAGGTTTTACTATTCTGGGTATTTAGGGAGATAATCTCCTGACATTTAGAAATCCTATGACGGGTATTAGTATTATATAGTAGGAGTTCAAAGGGAGTTAACCTATCTATAATTTCCTTTTTAAAGCCTCTCCTTTTTAGAACACTCTGCATATTCATATAATGTAACCACAGATTTTTATCAAGTTTAAATTTGGCATGTAGTCTTGACCAACTAAGTAGTGTACCTTCCTTATAAAAATCTAATATACGATAAATACCTTTTTCTATCCATTTTTCCAAGGATATTATCTTAAGATCTGCCTTAAGTATTTCTACTGGTGCGGCCAAAGATAGATATACTGTCAGTTTCATCTTGGGTCTGATTTTCATCCAGAATTTAAGCAGAGATTTAATATGCTTTGGCACTAATTTATTCTTTACCAAGTCCATACTCGAAGACCAAATTATGGCATTTATAGGGGTGGGATCCAAGAATACTTTCTCCATCTCTTTCCAATTTGGTTTTACTGATGGAAGATTCCATGGGATAATCTGGGCTAGAGATATAGCTGTTGAAATATCTTTTATACATGGCAAGGCAAATCCTCCAAACTCTATTCTTTTTCTAGTAATCATACCAGCTATCCTCGCTCTTTTATCTTGAAGGATATAAGTGTCTATTAGCTGTTGAAATCTCTTTATCCAATAGAGCATGGGGATATCAGGAATAGATCTAAGAATGTATGTTATTTTTGGAATAACGATCATTTTTATTACGGCTATTCTCGCCGTCCAGGATAAATGGATTGATCTCCACTCTTGGATAACTTTTGATATAATTTTGTATATGTTAGACAGATTATTTTTTAAAATATTTTTAATATCGAAAGATAAATGTATTCCCAAATGTCTAATTTGTTTTACGTTCCAATTATATTGATATCTCTCTCTTAGCTTTGACTTAATTTCTGGGGATAAACCTCTAGTGATTACATCTGTCTTAGATGTATTCACTTTAAAGTAGGAGACATTACTGAAGCTGTTTAATATCGCTTCTAGATTAAATAAAGATTTTTCGGGATCAGTAATTTAAGAGCAAAAGTAGTGGGGACAAATTTTGAGACAAATTTTTTTAGTATGACGAATGGTATCCCCTATCTATCTAACATACAATCTATTTAATATAAAATAAATCCTAACTATATCAAATACATCCCCCTATCTATCTAATATACAATAAATACTAACTACATACACAGACCCTAATTCTAAGCTAAAATAACATGATTACAGTCCTAACTACACAGACCCTAATTCTAAGCTAAAATAACATGGGGGATATTGGGGTGTATCCCATCCTGATTGGCTCACACATTGACGACTTCTGATTGGCTGAAATTGATAGACAGCTTTTTCAGCCAATCACAAGCCGCCATTGCCAATTTCCTCCCGGAAAAGACTCCGGGAGGCTCATTAGCGTCGGGGAGGTCTGCAAATGCAGATTTCGTTTTTTTTTTTTTTTTTTTTTAGAGCGTGCATGGTTTCGGGTCCCAGCCGGGGCTGAAGGGGAGGAGGCCGGGGACATCGCGGGGAGGTAAGTTAAATGTATATTTAGATGTTTATATGTTTATTTTATTTCTTGTTTGTATATTGTATTAATGTATTGTGTTTTTTTAACAGGGCCGTGCCGGAAGAGCTGAACAATGACAGGATATGCTGGAAAGGTGAGTAGAATATTTAGAATGTATATAATGTTTATTTATTTCATGTTAATGTTTTGTACTAATTATTTTGTTTTGTTTTACCCCTGAATGGACATCTTAAAGGTAAGTGGTCTTAATAATTTTATTTTAGCTTAGAATTAGGGTCTGTGTAGTTAGGACTGTAATTATTTTCTTTTATCTTAGAATTAGGGTCTGTGTAGTTAGGACTGTAATTATTTTATTTTAGCTTAGAATTAGGGTCTGTGTATGTAGTTAGGATTTATTGTATATTAGATAGATAGGGGGATGTATTTGATATAGTTAGGATTTATTTTATATTAAATAGATTGTATGTTAGATAGATAGGGGGTATATGATTTGTATTATATGTAATATATTATATGTAATATATTATATGTAATGTATGTAATGTAATGTATTGTATGTAATGTATTATATGTAATATATTATATGTAATATATTATATGTAATGTATGTAATGTAATGTATGTAATGTAATGTATTATATGTAATAAATTATATGTAATGTATGTAATGTAATGAATGTAATCTAATGTATTATCTGTAATGTAATGTATGTAATGTATTATATGTATGTATGTATTGTATTGTGGATGTCTGTCTTTCCTTTTCAGGTGTGTAATTTTTTTATTTTCTGTAATGGGGCGGGGTAGGGGGTTGTAATGTATTTGTTTTTTTTCTGTAATGTAGGTTTTTTTTCTGTACTGTAGTCTTTTTTCTGTACTGTAGGATTCTTTATTTTTGGTGACTTAGGTTTTTTTATTTTCTGTAAGGTAGGTTTTTTTATTTTTTGTAAGGTCGTTTTTTTTATTTTTTGTAAGTAGAGTGGTGGGGCTGTTTATTAGGGGGTAGGTAGTGTAGGTAGGTAGTGTAAGTGTTAATAGATTAGTGTAGAGGGGGGTTAGTTTAGATTAAATGGCTTATTGGGGGTTAGAGTGTAGTATTTGTAGTTAGTGTCATGATGGTCCTTGAGGACCGTCATGTCACTTATGTGGTTAATGTTGGGTTGTAACAATGGTCATAATATACCCTTATGGGACTGATGGGGTTAAATAGAGGCTTATGGGGGTCTGTACTGACCTTCATGAATTATATGGTTAATTAAGTGCTTATGGGGGTCTGTATTGACCTTCATAAATTATAGGGTTAATTAAGTGCTTATGGGGGTCTGTATTGACCTTCATGAGTGACAGGATTAATTAAGTGCTTATGGGGGTCTGTATTGACCTTCATGAGTGACGGGGTAAATTAAGGTGTTATGGGGGTCTGTATTGACCTTGATGAGTGACAGGGTTAATTAAGTGCTTATGGGAGTCTGTATTGACCTTCATGAGTGACGAGTTGATTAAGTGCTTATGGGGGTCTGTATTGACCTTCATGAGTGACAGGGTTAATTAAGTGCTTATGGGGGTCTGTATTGACCTTCATGAGTTATAGGGTTAATTAAGGCCTTATGGGGGTCTGTATTGACCTTCATGTGTTATATGGTTAATTAAGTGCTTATGGGGGTCTATATTGACCTTCATGAGTTATAGGGTTAATTAAGTCCTTATGGGGGTCTGTATTGACCTTCATGAGTTATAGGGTTAATTAAGGCCTTATGGGGGTCTGTATTGACCTTCATGAGTGACGGGGTAAATTAAGTGCTTATGGGGGTCTGTATTGACCTTCATGTGTGACAGGGTTAATTAAGGCCTTATGGTGGTCTGTATTGACCTTCATGAGTGACGGGGTTAATTAAGTGCTTAATTAACGACGGGGTTACTTAAGTGCTTCATGAGTGACAGGGTTAATTAAGTGCTTATGGTGGTCTGTTTTGACCTTCATGAGTTATAGGGTTAATTAAGGCCTTATGGGGGTCTGTATTGACCTTCATGAGTGACGGGGTAAATTAAGTGCTTATGGGGGTCTGTATTGACCTTCATGAGTGACAGGGTTAATTAAGGCCTTATGGTGGTCTGTATTGACCTTCATGAGTGACGGGGTTAATTAAGTGCTTAATTAACGACGGGGTTACTTAAGTGCTTCATGAGTGACAGGGTTAATTAAGTGCTTATGGTGGTCTGTATTGACCTTCATGAGTTATAGGGTTAATTAAGGCCTTATGGGGGTCTGTATTGACCTTCATGAGTGACAGGGTTAATTAAGTGTTTATGGGGGTCTATATTGACCCCCATGAATTATAGGGTTAATTATAGTTGCCTGGGGTTAATATTTTTAGTGCAAGTCCTTTCAGGAACGTTACAGTCATTTAAGGATCTGTGAGGCGGGAAATTTAAAATTGAAATGCAGCAGGGTCACGATCAGTGCCGATCGGTGACCCCCGCTGCAGGGGGTTAATGTGGGGGGGCTGCGGGGGTCTCTATGGACCCCTTCAGCAATGTGTTTATGTGGGGACACTTTGGGGGTCCCGATGGGAACCCCCAGCATAGAGGCAAGTTAATTGTAGGTGCTGCGGCCGGGATTGGGTAATAGTGTGCCGCGGCCCCTTTAAGGAGCAGCGACAGGGAATTCAAATTTTTTAAATGCAGCGGGGGGCCTGATCTATGCAGATCGGGCACCCCCCGCTGCAATGGGTTTATGTGGGGACACTTCGGCGATCCCGATGGGGACCCCCAGCATAGAGGGGGGTTAATTGTAGGTGCTGCGGCTGGGATTGGGTAATAGTGTGCCGCGGCCCTTTAAGGAGCCGCGACAGGGTATTTAAAACTTTTAAATGCAGCGGGGGGGCTGATCTATGCAGATCGATAGAGACCCCTGCAGCATGGGGATGTGTATGGGGAGCAGGGGGGAGCCTTACAGTGATGTTTCGGGCTGCTCCGAGGTAGCATGTAGAGGCTTTAGGATCCCATGCGGGCACCATTTTTCGTAGTCATATCGAAAAGCAGGCTGCGAGAAATTCGTTACTCGCAAACAGCAAAAAAACTGCCTTTTGCGAGCACCGAGAGAACTACGAGGGAGAATTTAATAGACCCCTGAGTGTTTCAGCGTGATCTGAGAGGAGAAAGAGACAGGACCTGGCAGGATTTACAGAGAAGCATGGGAAGCTGCCAGTAAGAGGATTAGTCTGCGTGACTGCAACAATACTTACCTGAGAGACTGTTTGCTCTAAAAGTAGAGGACCTGCAGAGGATCCATTGCAGCTGAAAAAAGCTGGGAGAGAGAGACTGGACTTAAAGGGACCACCCCTCTGTGTGAAAAGGAATTTTTTTAACCTGCAGACCGAGAAGCGTTCTCAGGGCTAGTGAGGGTGTTCCTGTAAATAAGTAAGCCTGGTTATTTAGATTTTTCTTTTCATGCTGAAATTAAGGTATTGTTCGTTTTGTATTCTTTATTAAAAGCAAACATAAAGTATATGGTGGCGGCTTATGTGGAAATTACAGGAGCAACCGGTAGCCAAAGGCCGGCCCGGTCACACTGGTGTTAGAAGTGGGATTCAAAGTGTCTGAGTTTAAGAGGACAGCCCACGCCCCTGAAGATGGAGTAGGCAGTTAAAGCCTTATTAGATGCAACACAGCGAGTAATGAACATGCAGCAGGCAGAAATGAACAGAGTACTGGCTGCTAAGTTTGGCCAGAGCCAGTCAGAGAAGAGAGCGATGATTGCTGTGGATAGTGTCCAAGCTGCAAAAGAGGAAGATAAAGTTTTTGGAGAGGCTGCTGCAAGATTAAGAGAGGCCACCGAGAAATGGCAGAGACAAATGGAAGTGGACAGAGTCCAGCTGAGAGAAATACAGAAAGTACAGCCACTGATTGCTGAAAGCAATACTGTGGCTTTAATCTCAAGGGGAAGCATTAAGTCAAATTTCTTCTTAAAGAAAATGTACCGGGCATGGGCTGTCGAGGTTGCTCTGCAAGAGGCTGCAGCTTGTCTGGGATATGCTGTAGTTGCTCAACAAGAGAGCAACAGAAAAGGGGCTATCCAGTTAGCTCAGAAACAAGCTACCCTGAAAAAACAAATGGAAGATGCAGCAAGAGTTAGAACCAATGAACTTCTCCTAAAACTGACTAAGGAGGATGATGTGAAAATATACCTCACCATATTTGAAAGAACGGTCATTAGGGAGGCGTGGCACAAAAGGTACTTAGTCAGCCTCATAGCCCCATATTTGAATGGTGAAGCTCAGAAAGCTTACATACGCCTGGATAAAGGAAAGGCGATGAACTATGATGACCTGAAATCAGAAATCCTGTGCCGAGTTGGAGTTAACCGGGGTGTCAGAGCACAGAGATACTGTACACCAAAACGTATGAACAAAGAGCCCCTGCATTGTACCAAGGAGAAGCTACTGTACAGAGGGGAAGTCTCACAGTTCGGACAGCCACCTTCCTGTATATGGGGAAAATATGACCATGATGGAACATAGAATCCTGAGGAACAGCATGCTCATCTCTACCCCAGATCAGGATTCGGGTACCCTGTCGAGAGATTGAGGAAGTACTCCCAAAGAGACCAGAAGGCTTACTTCACAGCTAGCATAAAGAGAATGCTGGTGTAGCTAAAGAACCGTTACCCCGGGAGCAAATTGCTGATGAGATAAAAGTAGCTAAAGATGTGAGCAAAGGTCAAGGGAAAAAGGGCAAAGTGTTGTCACAGACTGAGTGCAAAACCAGCCTCAGTAAGAAGCATGCTGATAAAGTCATTGGTGAAGATCTGAATCCAACCCGATGTACCAATCTTATGAGTAAGCACAATGAAGATGCCTCCTTAAGAAGGCTGGACAGACACCACCAGCTGTCTTTGGTGAATACTCCTGAGGTGGAGACTACTAGAGAAAGGAAGTGCCTGAAAAAGATCTCTGACCCAGAGAAAGGAGAGATCAAGTGGATAAATATAGCCAGTGTACTTACAAAGAAAGAATGTCCTAAAATTGATGAAGACACTGGAAACCTTACTAAAGTGGAAGATACGGAAGAAAAGAGTCTGGAGATTGAGATGGTGAAAGACGAACCACCATCCCTTAGAGAAAACAAGACGCAGAATAAGGAGATGTGTCCTAAAAAGAATATAAAGTGTCCCAAGAGAGCTCTGTCTCAGATGACAATTTAACAAAGTGCTCTGGACAAGGAGAGGCAAGATGGGAAACAAGTAAAGCAGGAAGTACGGATGAACTCCATCCCAGTGCGACTGAAAAAGCCTACAACGGAAGACAGGCGAGTTGCAGTTACAATGAAGGGTATCAGGACAATGCCAGATCATATTCCTGAATGGAGAAGGAAACTGTGCATGAGGACAATGGAGTGTCCTCTAGTAAGAAGACACAGATTTCTATTTGGGAGAAGAGGAAGAGACTGCCCAAGTAAAACACAATTGAGGAAGATATGCAGAAGCTGCTGCCCAATGGCGAACAGATAAAGCAAAATTTACTTCCTAATCATTTAGCTCCGAGGATGAGTGACTTCTCTAAGAGAGAGGCACCAGTGAAGTCTGAGGAGCAAGGAAAGAAATCACAAGATGCCCAAAAGGGGATAGAATGCATGTTAAAGTAGGAGCATCTCCACTGCGAGCAGGAAAAACGAACGTGGCACATCCAAGTAGATGATCTACACTATCAGCTACAAGAGGCAGAGAGTAAAACCACTCTCATAGCGAAGAAGATGCTGATGCATAGTCCACAAGAGCAGAGGATGAATGATCTGTCTGATATGGAGATACAGTTGGAACAGGGTGATGCATGTCTGGAAGAGACCAACCATGATCTTCAGGACTGATATACACCAGAAGCTGTGTTGAACACAGAGCTATGTCCAAAGAAAGTTCCTATGCATGGCATAGTGACTGAGCTTGTAAACAAGAAACAGAAGGATGAAGAAAGGGTGGTGGAGCTGCCAGCGAGATCCAGGGGGGACCTGCAGAAAAAGAGGGAGGAAGTTCTTCCTCTGGATATACAGCCAGAAATTCAGTGTCAGCAGAGTGAACTGGATTAACAAGTTAAAGGCGAGTAAATACAGCTGAAGAGAGTAAAGAAAGATGCAAAGATGGAAGCCTTGGATGCAAAGCAAGCAGGAAAGCAGAGCAAAGATGAAGAGAAGCAGTTAAAAGAAGATGATTTATGGGTGAAAGCTGAGGATGCTGAAAAAACAAGCTTTCTTAAGAAACCACAAATTCTAAAGGCTTCTAAGATGTGTACTGGCCTATGGGTTGAGCGTAAGCCTGAAGTTGCTGTACTGCTAGAGATATTCCAGCAAGATTAACAGTTTGAGAGATTTGTCCTGACAGAGAAAGAGAGTCTCAGATCTTGCAGGATTGAAAGCACAGTGGAGCAGAGGATACTTGCTGTGAACAGTGAGAAAAATTAGCTGCAAGTCCAAGGGCCAGGAGCTACCCTGAGAGAAGACATGCTTCTGGAGTTTATAAAGGTCCATGTACCAGATCTGAAGCAAGATGGCCATATGAATCTGACACCTTTTGATGAGAATAATGAGCCAGACAATTGGAGCACCTGGAAGAGAGAGAGAGCCAGGTTGTCTATCCTTGTGAACCACTGACCCAAGACTGATTGTAGAGTGATGGAGTCAGCTGTGAAAGAGAGTGGGAAGACTCGCCACCCAAGTTGCGGTTCCATAGTGAAGGACAGGATGACCCAGGTGAGGTCGAAGCATCTAAAGAGGGAGGATCGGAGACCCTACAGAAAGTGTTGCAAAAGGGGGCCCAACAAGCTCAAGGTGTCCAAGTGTTTTTTAGAGAGTTACCCCGAGCAATAGCAGGATGTCAGCTGCTATTGGAGTCCGACTCTAACCCCCCTTGTGTTGTCTCAAAGGAGATACTTAGTGATGTGAAAGGGCTTGAGAGAGAGAGAGACAGAAGTCAACACTCAGAAGATGGAGAAGACCAGAAGAAGGGTTGAGAAAACTGAGGATAAACTTCTGGAAAAGAATGAATGTTTAACGGAAGGACTAAAAGAGCAAAAGAAAGCCAAGCGTGAAGAGGACAAATTAAGGCAACACCAGTCCCAGACTCTTGGACTGCAGATGAGGCATGAATACTCCCAGAGTGACTTGGCACAGACAAAGAGACACCATCTAGCCCCAAACTTGCAGGAAGAATCCAAGCCAGAGAGTGAATTGACAAACCTCGGCTTTTCATTCATGTTACGAAAAGGATAAATCAGAGCCGCGAGAGAGGGATGAGGGTACTGCAGCAAAAGAGAAATCAGGTGGAAGACAAGGTAACGGAAACCGATATTGTCTGTGATTTATCCCCGGGGAAGGGACTGTATGAAGAAACACATTCTCCTAAAGAAGTATGAAGAGTACTTGTCAAGTGTCCCTGGGGTGGGGGCACTCGGAGAGATGGGTGGGCCAGTGCCCTACCCGCTATGTTTTAGAGAAGTAGGCAGAAATGCCAAAGTTCAGTACGAAGACATGGAGGATGAGACGACTTCAAGAGCGGTAGCGTCGGCAGACATAAGAATGTCCCATTGGTGTCAAAGCGACAAGAAGAATCCTGGACATCAAGAGAAGAAGGATCCATGAGTGGGCCTCCAGGCACTGCATGAAGCCTTGAGGCAGATGGCACCGGGGAGGTCGAATGTGCATGATGGAGCAGTCCTGTCGGGTGAATGGTTCTACGGAATGCTGAGGCTGTGGCACGACGGGTGGCAATGTGTCAACCTGGAACCACAGTGCCATCTGTGCCATGTGGTAGCCATGTGCACCGTTTACGGCCCTTTTGGCAAGTCGCTCAACCTCATGTTGTTGAGCTGAGGGGGAGGGTGTGTGGTGTACTGCTCCCCGGTGGATGGTCCAAGTCACCCAGTAGGGAGAATATCTGCTCCAGGTAACTTGGAGTTAATTCCCTGGAGCTGAGCTTATTGGAGCTGAAGGTGTAAAATACCTTTTTAAAAGACACACACACAGAGATAAAGGGCTGCTGATTAGGAGTGCTGTGAGGAGTCTGTGTGGAGCTGCAGTCTATGTGAGAAGTTGTGATGTGAGACAGTCAGTAAGACAGTATCCTGAGAGCTGAGCTGAGATAAGCTCTGAAGTAAGGCAGCAGAGAAGACTGCTTAAAGTACAGAGAGACACTGGCAAGTAAGTTGGATTGCTTGGAGAATACAGCCAGCAGCTTAAAAAGAGACACTTAGTGTTTCAGCATGATCTGGGAGGAGAAAGAGACGGGACCTGGCAGGACTTACAGAGAAGCATGGGAAGCTGCCAGTAAGAGGATTAGTCTGTGTGACGGCAACAATACTTACCTGCAAGACTGTTTGCTCTAAAAGTAGAGGACCTGCAGAGGATCCATTGCAGCTGAATAAAGCTGGGAGAGAGAGACTGGACTTAAAGGGACCACCCCTTTGTGTGAAAAGGTATTGTTTTAACCTGCAGACCGAGAAGCGTTCTCAGGGATAGTGAGGGTGTTCCTGTAAATAAATAAGCCCGTTTATTTAGATTTTTCTTTTCATGCTGAAATTTAGCTATTGTTCGTTTTGAATACTTTATTAAAAGCAAAGATAAAGTATATAATGACTCAGCGGTTTATGTGGAAATCTTATAGACATATATATATATTATAGACACACACGTATATATCACATGTGTTTGTCTATATATATATACGTGTGTGTGTGTATTAGTGATGTCGCAAACATCAAATTTTGGATTCGCGAACAGCGGACGCAAACTTCATTAAATGTTCGCGAACAAGCGATCATCGGCGAACCGCCATAGACTTTAATGGGCAGGCAAATTTAAAAACCCACAGGGACTCTTTCTGGCCACAACAGTGATGGGAAAGTTGTTTCAAGGGGACTTACACCTGGACTGTGGCATGCCAGAGGGGGAACTATGGCAAAACTCCCACGGAAAATTACATAGTTGATGCAGAGCCTGGTTTTAAGCCAAAAAAGGGCATAAATCACCTAACGTTCCTAAATTCTTTGGAATAACATGCTTTAAAACATCAGGTATGATGTTGTATCGATCAGGTAGTGTAAGGGTTACACCCGCTTCACAGTAACAGACCAATCTCCCTGTTTAATGCACCGCAAACAACCGCAAACAGTCCCTTTGCACAGCCGCAAACTCCCCATTTGCACAAGGTTGGATACCAAGCTAGCCATGTCCCGTTCCTTGTCCTCACTGATGTCATTGAAGGTCTCTTCCTCCACCCAGCCACCAAGGGTCCCCGAAAGGTGACAACAAGCCCCCTGGGACGCCTGCTGTGTTTGGTCTTCCACCTCCTCAAAACCACCTTCCTCCTCTGACTCCTCTTCTTCAGACTCCCAGAGTCTGGGGGCTTCCACTGCCCAGCATGGAATATTATACACAGGTTAGAGTCTGGGGGCTTCCACTGCCCAGCATGGAATATTATACACAGGTCAGAGTCTGGGGGCTTCCACTGCCCAGCATGGAAGATTATAAACAGGTCAGAGTCTGGGGGCTTCCACTGCCCAGCATGGAATATTATAAACAGGTGAGAATCTAGGGGCTTCTACTGCACAGCATGGAAGATTATACGCGTTGCCGATGTCTGCGTTATTATAAGGTGTGTACTGTTAAGTAGTACTATTCCTATCGGTTTAATCCCTGTTACATCCCCTATTAGGCATGGATTTTTGGCTTGGGTTTTTGGAAGCGGGAGATGTAAAAAGATGCTTGGATTTTTGGCATGGATTTTTTGAAGCGGGAGATGGAAAAAGATGCCTTGTTGGTCCGCCCACTTCAAATTTGGGGCACTGCGCGAGCAATCTAAGGTGCCACCAGATATGAGTGTCACTGTGCACTGGCAAAAGTTGGCAGAGTAGATGCAATAGGCTTCACACACACGCCTGAAGGCAGGCAACTGATATTCAATCTATTACAGTCAAAAAAGTGTTGTTTTATTTCACTGAGCACAATATAAGCTGTTAGGTGTTAGCCTGTCACACACACGCTGGCAGGCAGGCATATACAATTAGATTACACAGAAAAAAAATATAAAATAAAATAAATGATGTTCTAGCCCTAAAAAGGGCTTTTTGGGTTGCTGTCCTTCAGATGGAAGGCTCTGGAAGGGAGTGTATGCTGTTGATTGGCTGGAATGTTTCTGCTGACTGTGAGGTGCAGGGTCAAAGTTTCCTCAATGATAAAGAATAGGGGGCGAACCGAAAAGCGCATATGTTCGCCGTTCGCTGCGAGCGCGAACATGCCAAAATCACTGCGTATAGTCCGCGGGCGAACTGTTCGCGACATCACTATTGTATATATATATATATATATATATATATATAAACACACGCATATATATATTATTTTGCAGCACTGCCTTAACACTCATGCGCATGGAGTTCACCAGAGCTTCACAGGTTGCCACTGGAGTCCTCTTCCACGCCTCCATGATGACATCACAGAGCTGGTGGATGTTAGAGACTTTGCACTCCTCCACCTTCCTTTTGAGGATGCCCCACAGATGCTCAATAGGGTTTAGGTCTGGAGACATTCTTGGCCAGTCCGTCAGCTTTACCTTCAGCTTCTTTAGCAAGGCAGTGGTCATCTTGGAGGGTTTTTTGGGGTCGTTATCATGTTGGAATACTTTCCTGCGACCCAGTGTCCAAATGGAGGAGATATTTAGTAAAAAAACATATTAGGGCAAATCTCTGTAAGACAACTTTTTAAAAAGACATGTCTTCAAATAATTACATTTTTCAATCTTAATAAATAGGAGCCCTATTCTATTCCCTATACCACAAAGTTACATGGTCAAAAAGTGCAAAGAAATATCCCTAGCTATTCTATTCATACCTCGCACCATCCATGCGAGAGAGCTATCCCGACTGACAGCAAATTACGGCAATCTTTTCCATACGTTTTTTCACTGTTGAAATATTATGAGTGACTCTATCTGCCTTTTAAACCAAAACCCTATAAAATTGAGACTTTACTGAGCACTTTACTGAGCACAAATTACAGCAGACATTCAAATTTATGGGTACTAAAGAGCACATGGTTTCAAAATGATTACTGAGAGCTGGAGCAACGCTTAAAAGGACAGCAAAGCATTTAAATTGTTTTAAAAAAAAAGCATGGAAGTTCATCAGATTTTAACACTTAACTTTTCCATAGACACCTATGTGGAATTAAAACATATGAGATTTTTATTATGTCAGTGTTATTATACAACATCTAGCATAACACACAACTCAGAGGTCAATAACTATTAGTAAACCCACATGGACTATAAACAGATGCTCTAATGCAAGGCATATATATATATATATCACATATATAGTTGTGAGCGTACGAGTTGTTGCTAACGCTGCGGGCTCGCGTAGCGAGCCGCGGCCCTCGCGAAGCGAGGGCCGGGGCTCGCGTAGCGAGTCGCGGGCCTTGCGTAGCGAGGGCCGCGGCTCGCGCAGCGAGTCGCGGGCCTCGCAAAGCGAGGGCCGCGACTCGCGCAGCGAGTCGCGGGCCTCGCGTAGCGAGGGCCGCGGCTCGCGCAGCGAGTCGCGGGCCTCGCAAAGCGAGGGCCGCGACTCGCGCAGCGAGTCGCGGGCCTCGCGTAGCGAGGGCACTGTGCCAGGTTCTCAGTTGCTGGCAGGGAGCGCCGAAGGCGCTCCTTGCCAGCAACTGAGGACCCTCGCGAAGCGAGGGCCTCAGTTGCTGGCATGGAGCGCCGCAGGCGCTCCTTGCCAGCAACTGAGGACCCTCGCGAAGCGAGGGCCTCAGTTGCTGGCATGGAGTGCCGCAGGCGCTCCTTGCCAGCAACTGAGGACCCTCGCGAAGCGAGGGCCTCAGTTGCTGGCTTGGAGCGCCGCAGGCGCTCCATGCCAGCACCTGAGGACCTCGCAAAGGGAGGTCTTCAGTTGCAGCAACTGCGACCCTTGCAAAAAAAAATTTACGTCGCAACACATTACGACACTCGCAAACAACATACGACACACGTTCACACACATTACGACACTCGCAAACAACATACGACACACGTTCACACACATTACGGCCTCGCAACACTCGGACGCAACTCGCGAACATTACAAAATTACAAACACAATACATACACACAGCACATACATAAAAAACTTACCTACACAAACAGGAAGCACCCAGGACCTCAAAAATGCAACTTACAACTTCATTGCACTCAAAATAAAAGAGTTTAGACACTAAATACTTTGTTAAGCGACACAAAAAATGGCCGACGAATAAAACGAAAACGAGGCTACACACGCAAACACCATACGAGACACGTTACTACACATTACGACTTCGCAAACATCGGACGCAACACGCCGACATACAAACATTTAAAACTTAACAAAGACACACAACAAACACATAAAAAGCTTACCTACAGCAAGAGGAACCAGCCAGCACCTCAAAAAAAAAAGTTACACCTACATTTAAATCAAAAGAAACACTTTAGACACTAATACCATCGCTAAGCGAGAGAAAAAATGGCCGACGAACAAAACGAAAACGAGGCTTTAGACGTAACTACACTACACTTACTCGCAATAATGAAACACATACTATGCGGAACGTATCACAATCATATTAAACACCATTTTGAACAGTAATACGCCTAAAATGGCGGATGGAACGCAAATTGTAAGCTGGAACGCAAATAGCGCATGCGTATTGCGTTCTAACGGTCTCACTTTCCAGAACTTTCTACAAGTTTATAAATACTGCCTATTTCCAAATAAAAAATACATTTCTCCTCAGGTGATCAACGGAGTGACTTCTGCTTTTACTTGAGAAGACAATTCTTTACTAATTTACTACTTTACATTGTGCAAATTACAACTGACAGGTAAGCTATAATATATTACATTTTATTATCAGGTCAGGTCAAACAAATAAAAAAATAAACTAGGATTTATGTAGTCATCATGTATTGCACATTTATGTGTATAGGCTCACAAAAAAAAAAAAACTGAGCTTTATGTATAGTGACCTCTGACACGCACATATATGTCTATAATGTATAGTCACATGTGACACGCACATATATGTCTATCATGTATACTGACATCTGACACGCACATTTCTGTGTATTGCCCCTTCATAGTGACATGTGACACGCACGTATATGTGTATAATGTATAGTGACATGTGAGACGCACATATATTATGTCTATAATGTATAGTGACATCTGACACGCACATTTCTGTGTATTGCCCCTTCATAGTGACATGTGACACGCACGTATATGTGTATAATGTATAGTGACATGTGACACGCACATATATGTCTATAATGTATAGTGACATCTGACACGCACATTTCTGTGTATTGCCCCTTCATAGTGACATCTGACACCGACATATATGTCTATAATGTATAGTGACATGTCACACGCACATTTATGTGTATTGCCAATGCAACAAAATTAGCTTACAACAAAATCAGTAAACAACTACATTTAAATGACATTATATCTCATGTATACTGATATGTGACACGCACATATATGTGTATCATCTATAGTTACATCTCACACACACACATTTATGTGTGTTACAAAAAAATAAAAAATAAGGTTAATTTAACCATTTAAATTTGACTCATGTATACTAATATGTCACATGTACACTTCATGTATGTGACATATGTGTGTAGACACCAACAAAAAATAAGGTTAATTGAATTCATTTACTGCAATTCAATAGATCATATAAAGCTGAATCTTTCTATTTCTTTTAATATTCAAACAGACTCTGCATCAACAGCGTCTCTCAACAATTTGCACCGTGCACTGTGAAGCACAATCCCTTTTAAAGAACACCAACAAATTTGAAGAGGTAAGATACAACAAGACATTACATGCTCAAAAGGCCATGCTTTGCTAGATGAAAAATTATAAATATACAAATAACTATTTCACTTTCTTTTTCAAACAGACACTACAAGAACACCGGCGGATTAAGATTGGCAGGAGGGGACCGTCTGTCATTCAAAACTTCTATCAAGGTAAAGTATTAAGTATAAACAAGAAAGAACCATGAGCCTTATTCAATTGCAACTTTCTCAATTGAATAGAGCTCTATATAAGCACATAATATTTTTTTATACAGAACTTTTTAGTTACTGAACTTCTAACCACAATGAAGGTTTTCAATAACTAAAAAGTTTGCTCAAGAAATAGGTTATGTGATTATATAGAGCCCTCTTCAATTGGCAAAATTGCAATTCAATGAGGACCTATATATCTTTAATGGCCAAGGGCCTCACTCAAATGTGATTTGCCCATTTCAATAGGGCTCTATATAAGCACAGAGCATATTTTTTAAAGGAAATTTTTCTTTTGTGAACACGTTCCTTTTGGATACAAGTTCACTAAATACAATATTCCGTAAAAAATTATGCTCTGTGCTGATATTCAGCTCTATTCCATTGGTCAAAACACAATTGAATGACGAGCTCACAATATAAAAAATGCAGTAACCAAAGGCCCTCATTCAATTGCTATTTTGGACAATTAAATATGCCTATAAATAAGAACTTTTAGTCCCTTACTCTATTTTAACAAATATATGTCATGTGCTTATTTACAACCCTATTCAAATTTATACATTGCAATTCAATTACGGCCTTAGAGTACTATTACATTGTAAAATATGCAATTGAATGAGGGCCAAACTATGCAACATATGGTACACACAAAGGCCCTCATTCAATTGCAATTTGCCCAATTGAATAGGGCTCTAAATAACAACATAACAATTGCTTAAAACTAAGGTTTTACTTAATAAAAAAATATCAAAAATACAGTTTTTCAATGACTACAAAATGATTTCAAATAATATGCTATGTGCTTATTTAGGGCACAATTCAATTAGCCAAATCGCAATTCAATAACACACAAACTGCTACACACAAAACAGATTTTCTTATTAAATGTTTAACAACCTATAAGCCTTACAAAGAAGCCAAATTAAGAATAACAAAAGTGTTGCGCACCTAATAGCATTGTACAAAAAATCACACAAACACATAGGAAACTACATTAACATTCTTCTTTAATGTTTAACAACCTATAACCTGTACAATGAAGAAGAAATAAGTTTTGCACAAGTGATGCCCACCAAACAGGATTGTCAAAAAGTAACACAAACACATAGCAAACTACATTAATTATATTATTTCATGTTTCACTAACTATAACCATCCCAATAAAGGTTAAATAAGTATACCACAAGTGGTGCGCACAAAACAGGATTGTACAAAAACTAACATAAACACATAGCAAAATAAATTCATATTCTTATTAAATATAATTACAACCCACAAGCCTTACTAAGAACCTTAAATAAGAATAACAAAAGTCGTGGGATTGTACAGAAAGTTACAAAAAATATTTTTGAAAAAAATAACCATAAATGATACAATACAGCCTAATTCATACATTTTTAACTTATTTAAAAGACATTTCACTCAAACAACATTTTCTATTTTACATTACAACAGATACTGCGTGAAGACAATCGGACGAGGACTTTTGCCACAGGACCGGACCATCGGACGAGGACTCTGACCAGACCAGCAGACGAGGAATTTCAACACAGGACCAGACCAGCAGACGAGGAATTTCAACACAGGACCAGACCATCGGACGAGGACTTTCACCAACGGACCACAACATCGGACGAGGGATATCGCTACAGGACCACAATATCGGACGGGGGCTATCGCCACAGGACCACACCATCGGGCGAGGACTTCCAACAGAGGACCACACCATTGGACAACGATTTTGAAACGAGGACCAACAAACATTCGGATTTAAATCACACTTCAACCAAGGTAAACTATAATAAGTACTAAAGTATAAAACTAAAGAAACTGCTTTCAGTTGCATCCGTGTCAACAGAAAAATAAAATAATTAATTTACTATCTCCCTTATTTTATTTAAATTGCTACTATGCAATACATAGCTCAATAACCACATCACTTTTTTTTTAAGCAAACAAGTTTTGCAGTCGTAAATATGTATCCACAAACAAAGTTTTTAATAAATAAAACCATTATTTTAAATAAATATGTTACATGCTTATTTACAGCAGTATTCCATTGCCCAAATTCTGAGCCACTGAAGACAGGAATTATAAATTTAACTAAATATCAATGATACATTCATGATTTGCCTTTTATTTCAACAATTGTGCACAATAATCTTTAACAGGAATTACAAATTTAAATATACACAATTACATTTATTTGTTTCCGTTTACAGATTAATATGGCTGATAACGAGACCAAAGAAGACAAGAAAAGACGTCAAACTAGAGAAAGACAAGAGAGATGGGCCGCCCAGCAGACACCGGAGGAGAAAGAAATTCGAAGAGAAAAAGAACGCAAAAGACTTGCAAATAAAAGAATATCAGCTGCAAAAATGAAAGATAGAACCAAAAAAAATAAAAAAATAATAAAGCATTTACAAACTGTTCCTAAAACATCAGATGACATTTTACAACATACCAGTCAAGACAGACCAAAAAAAACAACTACAAAAACAAAGCATTTACAAACTCTTACTAAAAACTTACAGGACATTTCAACCGAACAAGTCCAACATATACCAAGAAAAGCTACGAAAAAAACTAAACATTTAGAACCTGTTGTTGAAACATTTCAGGACTTTTCATCTGATGAATATCAAAGTCAACATCCAATATGCGTTGCAAATTGTCCTTTAATGAAGTCTTTAGCAGTAGAGGTTCATAGTTGTGGGGACATGACTACTCAATGTCAATTTTGTGAGGCTTATTATTTTAAACAGGAGAGACCTCGAGATGGACAATTTATTAGTTGTTGTCAAAAAGGAAAGTTCAAACTTCCACAAAGGAAACAATTTCCAACCTATTTACTAAATATTATGACTCAACCTACTTTTCCAAATTACAACAATTTTAAGACAAACATAAGATCCTACAATAGTGCCATATCATTTGCATCTATGGGGGCAACATTGGCTGCTAATGTACCAGGACATGGTCCTTACTGTTTTAAAGTCCAAGGACAAATTTATCATCGCACTTCACATTTACATCCAGAGGAAGGAGAGCAAAGAAAATTCGCTCAACTATATGTCCTAGATACAATGGAAGCTGTTGACCAACGTATGCAGATGGAAGAAAATAAAAAATGCTTACCCAGTGTTTTTATAGAGCTAAATAACATTATGGACAACAATCCCTACAGTAAAGCTTACAAAAAATTGGCAGAAGTAGAAAATGAACAACTACTTCATGCACAAAGACATCAATTACCCATGCCAAAGGTTAATATGGTGCTTAAAAGAGACAGACATACTGATAAACGTCGTTATAACTTGCCAACATCAAATGAGGTTGCAATGGTCTTTCACAATGATGAAGGAGAACCACCATTTCAAAGAGACATTAGAGTATATCCCAGAAATCAGGACCAACCATTTATTAATATTAATATCTTAAGTCCAAATTTAGATCCAATGACATATCCCATCTTTTTCCCACACGGAGAAGCAGGTTGGCAACCAAAATTAAGCCTTCCCAGTTACCCAAATGCTAAAGCCAGAATCCGAAATAATGTTTCTATGCTTGAATTTAAAGTTGCTCAAATTGCCATTAGAGATGATTTTAATCCCATTTTATGTGGTGGAAAACTAACACAACAATGGATTATTGATTCATATTTGCAAGTTGAGGCAAATAATTTAAACTTTATAAAATATCAACAAGATAAACTACGTGTAGAACAATATTGTGGACTCATGGACTATGTTGCTGACGTGGCTACAAGCAGAGACATGACAGCTGGCAAAGCCATCATTTTACCATCTTCCTTTCAAGGATCTCCTCGAAATATGAGAGAAAGATACAATGATGCTATGGCTATTGTGACTAAATTTGGAAAACCCGATTTATTTGTGACATTTACATGTAATCCACAATGGCCAGAAATTCATCAAAATCTACTTCTTGGACAAAGTGCTTCAGATCGACCAGATTTAGTAGCCAGAGTTTTTAAGATAAAATTAAATGAATTAATACGTGACTTTACTATAAATCAGTTATTTGGCAAATGTCTTGCTTATGTATATACCATTGAATTTCAAAAAAGAGGCCTTCCACATGCACATCTTCTCATAATACTTCAAGAGAAAGATAAATTAGATACTTCGGCCAAAGTGGATGCAGTCATAGTTGCTGAACTACCGGATCCAGAACTATATGGTAGACTATATGAGATTGTTACTCATCGCATGATTCATGGACCCTGTGGAGACCTTAATCCACAATCACCATGTATGGAAAATAATCAATGTTCCAAAGATTTTCCCAAAGATTATAGAGACAAAACATATGCCAATTGTGATGGATATCCACTTTATAAAAGAAGAGAAGGAGATAGTGCCATTATTCGTGGAAAAAAAGTGGACAATAGATATGTAGTACCCTACAATCCACATTTACTCATGAAGTACAACGCCCACATCAACGTAGAAGCCTGCACTTCCATCAAATCAATTAAATATGTCTACAAATATATTTACAAAGGTTACGATGCAGCTACTGTAGTCGTCAAAAGTGCAGACAACCCTGAAAGTAGTGAGTTAGTACATGATGAACTTGCATCTCATGTAGATGCTCGCTATGTCAGTGCGCCAGAAGCTATGTGGCGGCTTTTAAAATTTGAAATGCATGATAGATCACATGCAGTATATAGGTTAGCAGTACATTTGCCACAACGACATTTAGTCTATTTCCATTCTGGAAATGAAATGAATGCATTGGCCCAAAGTGAAGATCGTCACACTACACTAACTGCATGGTTTGCATTAAATTCCACTGATGCTCAAGCAACACAATACTTATATATTGAAATTCCATATCACTATGTTTTTGTGAATGGATTATGGAGAGCAAGAAAAACAAGAGGCAATAAAATAATTCCACGAATTTACACAGTCAGTCCAAGAGATGTTGAACGATTTTGCTTACGGATATTACTTTTAAATGTTCCAGGAGCACAAAGTTTTGAACAATTAAGAACTGTTAATGACATTGTATATGAATCCTTCCATTTAGCTGCAAGAAATAGAAACTTACTCGCTGATGATACAGAGTGGGAAAGATGTTTAGAAGAAGCAGCACAATGTCAAATGCCACGACAGATGAGAGAACAATTTGCTTTTATTTGTATCTTCTCAAATGCTCCAAATGCATTAGCTTTGTGGGAGACTTTTAAAAGTAATATGGCTGAAGACTTTATGCGACGATACAATGAACCCATTGCACACTTAAAAGCCTTAATGGAAATTCAAGAAGTCTTTTTAACTCATGGATTAAGTTGTGCAAGTTTTAATTTGCCTGATCCAGGTCTAATAGATGACATTAACTTTGAAGACTATGACATTCAACTACAAGCAGAAAGAACACAAGAAAGACTTGCAACTTTAAATACACTACAATTGCAAGCATTTCATGCCATTAAAAATGCTATAGATGATGACATGGTGACAGAGCGTTATTTCTATCTTGATGGACCTGGCGGATCAGGGAAAACATATTTGTACAATTTATTAATGAGTTCAGTACGAGCACAAGGACAAATAGCAATGGCGTTTGCCACTACTGGAATTGCTGCACTTTTATTAGAAGGTGGAAGAACTGTTCATAGTGGATTCAAACTGCCAGTGCCTATTTTGGAAAATTCAGTGTCAGATATTCGCATGACATCCTTACAAGCAAAGAAATTGAAGAAATGTAAATTAATTATAATAGATGAGGCCACAATGATGTCATGCTATGCCCTCCAATGTATTGACCGTTTGCTTCGTGAAGTCATGGATAATATTTTTCCATTTGGTGGAAAGGTAATTTTGTTGGGTGGCGATTTTAGACAAACATTACCTGTCGTTGTACATGGAAATCGAACAGACATTATTGAAACATGTATAAAGTCAAGTACAGTATGGAAACATTTTACCCATCTTCAACTGCAACAAAATATGAGATCAGAAGGCCAAACTGATTTCAATGATTGGCTTATTAAAATTGGAGAAGGAAGAACAGAAAAAATACTACATTTACCTGACGACACTGTAGAGATCCCACCTCATATGATTTGTCAACAAGATATTATATCGGCTATATTTGAAGGGAGCATAAATAACGAAGAATATTCTGAGCTTGCCAACCAAGTCATACTGACGTGTAAAAATAAAGATGCATTAATACTCAATAATGAAATCTTAAAAAAAATTAATGCACCACAAAAAAATTATCACAGTGCTGATTCTGTACTTGCTGATGACAATGAAAGTCAGGCAAACTTTTCAACTGAATTCATTAACTCTTTAACTCCTTCTGGAATGCCACCACATATTTTGCAGCTAAAGAAAGGTGCAATTATCATGTTACTGCGAAATATGAACCCCAAAAAAGGCCTATGCAATGGCACAAGGTTAATTGTTCAACAATTAAAGGACCATTTTATAGATGCTGAAATTTTAACTGGGACCCATAAAGGAGAGAGAGTTTTCATACCAAGAATAGATTTAGCACCAAGTGAAAGTAGTCTCCCTTTTATACTTCAAAGAAGACAATTTCCCATTATTATGGCATTTGCCATGACCATTAATAAATCACAAGGTCAGACTTTCAAATCTGTGGGTATTTACTTGGAAGAACCAGTTTTTGCACATGGTCAATTGTACGTTGCGTTGTCACGGTGCAAAAATCCACAGGCTATTAAAGTTTACATTGAAAACAATGAAAGTCAAGGTGATTTATTAGAAGATGGACGTATTTTTACTAAAAACATTGTCTACTATGAAGTACTATAACTTTGCAGGATACAAACTAAAGCCATGCAAACATTTTGGAAAAACATTCAAAAATACAAAACAATTGGTTGTTTAATTCAGTCATAATTAATGGAAGTCATGTTTATGGATAATTCGCCTCACAAAATACTTGCCTTGCATTTCTATGAAAAATTATGTTAAAATGTGAAGTCACTATGTTAAGGTTTCATTCATGTTTATCGCCAGTTTATGTGCTCAGTAATGAATTACTTTAATTACGTACGGTTTAAGGAGAGTTTTTACTGTATGCCTTCCTCTACATTCAATGTATATTAAACTTAACAATTATTCTGATACAAATTGCATGTTAATACTGATTAATTTAAAGTTAAACTGTTTTTACATTCAAATGTTAATACTTTTAATTCAAAATTATGTTACAAAATGTATTTACTATGTTCCTGTTTATAATGTTCAAAATTACACAAATGTTTTGCAAAAATTCCAAAGTTACATAAAAAATAAAGTTCAATTTTAAAAATATATACTTTCAAGGTTATTCCTTACATATATTTTAAACTTCATGTTAAAATTCGGCACGTTGCAAAAAGTCTTTTTACTTTTTACTTTCCTCTGGATTCTATGTATATTAAAGTGAACAATTCTTCAGATACAAAATTCATTTTTAAAAACCATTACATCAACGTTTTACAAAAATACATCTTCATATCACAATACTTACAAGGGTCAAAAATATATTTAAATAACTAAACAACTTCACAAACATATACATCACATTGCCGTCATTTTTTGACGGGCAAGTCGCTAGTATATATATATTTATATATATATATATACTGTATATATATATATATATATATATATATATATATATATATATATATAAGTTCTTATTTTTTAGACATTCACACAGAATCACTATTACTGCACTATAGAATCATTACTTCTGCATATGGTATAGAGAAGCCTTTTATTTATTTCCATTAGTAGCAATTTTATTTAACTATTATCAAAATTGTTACTTGTGTTTATGGGTGCTTATACTTACTCATTGTACTTATATATGCACACTATATCATAGTATTCTCATTGCCTGTTTGTTAGTTGAGCTGTGTAATTTAAGTAAAATGCCTGTTTTGGTGGAGTTCTACACCTACTGACAAGGCATGTTTTACGGATGTCAGGCGAGATCCATAATATTGGGAGTGATCTGCATTGAATATCTGTTTAACGTACTCTTTAATATGAGATGTTTTCCCATTTTATTAGAGAATATTTAGATTTGAAATGCTAGGAAGCAATTTTATTGAAGGTTTGGTGATATTCTATAACAAAGTCAGTATTATTTGCTGTTTACTTTATAGAAAATTTCATTAATCATAAATACTTAGGCCCCCATTCAATTGTCCAAATCACAATTACTGGAGCTCGTAATGGAGCCCGTAAAAGTTACACATATTTAATTGTCAATCTATTTGCAAAATACAGGTTTAAAATCACAGTGATGGTCAAAATCGTAACTCGATCCTATCTCCTCCTTTTGATGAGTCAAGGCCGCAAAGACACATCCATATTTAATTGCAACAATTCAACAAGCCGGCAATGGCCTTCTAACATGTAAATGGCAAATGTAGCAAATAATATTACGGGTTCCAAACAGGACTCGCACATGCATTTTCAAAACCGTAAGAGTGCCCTAGCAGCCATTGAAAAGACAGTAATCCACTTATAGACAATACAAATACAGGGAAGTTAATCAGAATTAATTGCACAGTATTCTCCAATGAAGAAATAACATAAAAAATATGTATTCCTGAAAATATGTTGAACAGTAAATATGATGTAATTATTTGGAACACTGCAAGCAACAGTATGTGAACGGACGGACTATGCTCAGCCATATGACCCTGATCTGGGACCTTATGGAGCTGTTCCCTTTTGGAGCTGTTCCCTTATGAGTTGTGGGTGTATGGTGACATTTATGCTGTCTATGGCTCGGTTCCATCAATATATAATTGCTCCAATGTATGCTGATTATTACATTAATTACATGTAGGTTGTTGAAATATTATGTGGATGTTTGCTGTGAAACTGCTGGTATGTACCTAAGGAAACTAACATGGTATAGGGATGGGGTCCTAGGGATAGGGGGAACCAGCGTGACAGATGCTGGACATATGGGGTTCACTCTGCAGAGAAAGGCGTTGCCAGACATAAATATACCCATAGGAGATCAGAATAGAGGGACAGAGGCCTAATGATGAAAAGCAGGTCATGTAAGCAAATATAAATACATGTCCACAAACCATAGCCATTAAAAACACACAGAAACAGTGAAAACTGCATAACAAAACTGAGCACACTCAGAAATGCATACTACTGTGTATTAATATCATGGGTGTGGTGTGGGTGGATCCCAAAATGGCAAGAGGCTTCCTCTTTTAACCATTTTTCTTCATCTTTTCTCTGTTTTTCTACTTGCTTTGCCTCCAAGGCTTCCAGCTTGTCATCTTTCTTTGTTTCCTTCAGCTGTATATTCTCCTCATTAGCTTTTAAATCCAGTTCACTCTGCTGACACTGAATCTCTGGCTGTATATTCAACTGAAGAATTTCCTCTCTTTTTTTCCTCAGGTCCTCCCTGGATATCTCTTGCAGCTCCGCCACCCTTTCTTCATCCTTCTATCTCTTGTGTACAAGCTCCTTCACTATGCCATACATATGAGCTTTCTTTGGACAAAGCTCTGTGTTCAACATAGCATCTTGTGTATACTGGTCCTGAAGATCAGGGTTAGTCTCTTCTAGACATGCATCGTTCACAAAAACCTTGCTTCTTTTGAAATGCTGACTAAACTCTTTGCTGCAGTTCCTCATATACTCATGATATCATAAGTTTGGTAAACCCACTCATTGATACAAAGAGGACACAAAGGTCAGCAGTCATATGCAGTGTTATTTACATCAGACACAAGTATCTGTTCTCATAGTGATATTGCAGAGAGGATGACGTGCTTCACTAGTGCATGTGTTTATGCTGTCTTTGATTAAAATGCTGAGATTTTGCAAGTCCACTGCCATAGTTGTATTAACAATAATCATGTCATATAAATCTGGATATATGTTTTAATTATTATTATCATATGAGCTACATGTTTAGGAGGGGCTTTAACTGAAGGAAATTCTATCTGAGAGCCACTGTGAATATATTACAAGTACTTTATATTTGGAACAATGCTTGCAGATGAAGAAGATGCCTTCGTGGTCCTGAATTGAGCCTAAAATAAAAAAAAATATAATAATAATTAAAACAGAATAAGGCCTTAAAAAGTATAGGGACTGCAGCATCTCTTCTCAACGGCATTCTTCAGTGACCATCAACTGGAGAAATGTTCAACAGAACCCTACGTGTCCACAGAGAAGAGGATCATGGACCTTGTGATGGGCGGTAGCCATCTGCGTACAAAATATCGCCATCACGTAGGCCATGATCCTATACTCTGTAGCCAGGCTAGATTACGTAATCATTTGGACCAATAGATTGTCACTGAGGAGTGCTGTTGAGAAGGTCCAAACGTATGTGCAGCCCCTTTATCCTCCTCCACCTTGCCACAGGGCCCAAACCCCCATGGGTGCCACCTTCTCCCTAGTTGAGTGGGCCTTGCAGGGGGAAGCATTCCCCCAGGGGGCAGCGGCACCAGAGGTGACGGAGGCATTGCGGGAGTTAAAGAGTGGCCAGGCTACGGTTATGCAGGGGATGCCTCTGCGGTGGAGGGACCAGAGCGTGCCGGGTAGCATCAATGTTCACCTGGATGAGCACGCTCTGGTTTGCTGAGGACTGGTGCAGCTTGGCCAGGTAGAACTCTACCATGAGTTGATGTCTCCCCACCTCGCGATGCTGCCTACACAGGATGCTGACAATCTCTGCATGGTTGAAGGAGATATTGGCCTGAAACCCTTGCTTGATCTCCACCAGCTGCCTCATCAGGACCAGCATTTCCCCCTTGGCAGCCTCCATTGGTGGACCCTGGGATGGCTCCTCCTAATGCAACTTCCTACTACGCCGGGTCCTGTTGGGTGGGGGCTCAGACCCCAACATCCTGCTCCGATAAAGCTGCCACCCCTGCCTCTGGATCACCAACAGACCCTGTCCTCCTTTAGCTATAAAAGAGAAAAGGATGGTATATGTGTTAATTATGATGAATGATACGTTAATTTCTGTTCATTCCTAACTCTTCTGACATCTTGTGTTGAATCTGGATGTTTCACTTAATTTCTACTATGAGTACCTATCATTTGCTAGTTGTGAACTATTCCTGATTGTGAACACGGTTCTGGCAGCTGCCTGTATCTGCATACGCTGCATTGGGCATAACTATACATGGACTCTCTATCTGTTACATATAGTTACATAGTTACATAGTAATTAAGGTTGAAAAAAGACTTTCAGTCCATCAAGTTCAACCTGTTAAGATCTCCTCTGATCTGCAATATGCGGATTAGTTATTAATTAAATTATTGATTAAATAATTATTAATAGTATAGTATTGGAGGATGAATAAAGAGTTAGTCCATCAAGTTCAACCTTTTTAGATCTCTAAATATCTTAATTTGGACTATTTATTATTATTGTTAATTGATCCAGAGGAAGGCAAACATAAAAAAAAAAACCATTGAAACTTTGCCAATTGTCTCATAAGGTGAAAAAAAAGCAAAATTACTTCCTGACCCCAGAAACTGGCGATCAAATTTCTCCCTGGATCAATATTCCTTGCTAGTTATCTAGGATAGCCTTGAATGCCCTCTTTATTCAGAAATATATCTAACCCCTTTTTGAAGTTGTCTATCGAATTCGCTGTCACCACCTCCTTTGGTAGAGAATTCCACAGTTTAACCACCCTAACTTTGAAGAACCCTTTTCTTTGTTTAAGGTGAAATCTTTTTTCCTCTAACCTCAACGGATGTTTTCTTGTCAGTTGAAAATCTCTTGCTACAAAAAGTTCACTTGACAAAGCCTTATATTGACCCTGGATGTATTTATATAACGTAATCATATCTCCTCTTAGACGCCTTTTTTCTAGCAAAAATAAGTTTAATTTTGCTAGTCTTTCTTCATAGTCTTCCTTGTGTTGTGCCCACTAATGACAGTGATTTGTCAGCTTCCTGGATTTAATGACACATGAATGATTAATTTATCCCTTGTTAAATCCAGGGAGCTGACATGTCAGTGTCATTGTTGGTCAAAAGTTGCATGTGTTGTGTGTTTTCTACGTGTGTGTAATGTACATGTGGTGGCATGTTGGTGTATCTGATGTTCACCTGACATGGAGGCTGGATCCTGTTGGGCCACCAGATGCTAACCTGCCTCAGCAACTCCTTGAGCACCCTTTCCCACTCCTTTTACTTCACAGTCACTTGGGGGCCACCACATGGTGCTGCGACTGCAATGTCCTCCTTGGCCATCATCCTCACCTTGGCCTGGATGTATCAAAGCCGTGCTTAACAGACCTCACATCTCTTTTTGCAAAGCCCACTGCTGTGACAGAGACCGCTACCTCCTGCTTTGACTGCAGCCACTACCTCCTTCTCTCTTGCAAGTATAATGTGGTGCTCACAGATGGCCCAGAGGAGGACGTGCATGTATTTAGGGGCCCTGTGTCTGCCCCCAGCCTCTTACCCTCCCGACTGTGGATGGAGATCCTGTGTTCCCTCCTCTGACCTTGAGGCCTGTCCCTCCTCTTCACTACCATCCACCCCTAGGATCAGGCTGCTCCCCCTCTTACCCTGAGCTGGGAGTGCCTATATCTTTTGGCATCCCTGTTCCCCCTCTGCTACTCCTCCACTCTCCTACCCCCCACTCTCCTCCACTCCTCTCCCTTCCACTTCTCTCTCCTCCTCTCCACTGTTCACTCCTCCACTCCCAAGAGCCACCTCTCAATCCTCTCTCCCCTCCTCCTCTACTCCTCCCCACTTCTCCTCTCCCCTCTTCTCTCCACCCTCCATCATAATCCCAGAAATAATAGGATTAATCAGAAATAGTATGTATACATATTTATGAGCAAAAAAAAAGTATGTTTGATGTGTCATTTTTAATTGTTGGGGTATAGGGTGGGGGTGGGTGTGTGTGGATGTAGTGTCCTTTCTAAATGTGTATCTATGTGTGTTATTTACTCTATGTGTATTTATATTAACTGTTATCAGTTAATATGTGTTTTGCAAGATTAAGTGGCATTGGAAAAATATAAATCAATACAAATATAAGAACCTGCTCTTTAAAAAAAACAACTTTTTCTCTTAATGATCAAATCACCAGCTCCAGGACCTGCGTGGTAATTTGTGAAGATCTACAACACAGTCAACACAAGGATGGGTGAACCGCAGCTTTATTATCTCTCCCTGTCAATCATTATCTGTTGGCCTGTTTTCTATTGGTTCCAAGGGTTGTGACGCACACTGTAATTGCTGGATTGGCTTGTAACTGCGGACCCCATGTTTTCCAGCCTCCAGGTTGCTGTGACATGAAGGTTTTACAGTTTTAGCCTTGGGCCCTGTAGTTGAGGGCTTCAGCAATTTAATACATATGTAACTTTAGCAGATTTTTAACCCGCAGACATAACGCCTCCCCACTTCTCCTCCCCACTTCTCCACTCCCCTCTTCTCTCCACCCTCCATCATAATCCCAGAAATAATAGGATTAATCAGAAATAGTATGTATACATATTTATGAGCAAAAAAAAAGTATGTTTGATGTGTCATTTTTAATTGTTGGGGTATAGGGTGGGGGTGGGTGTGTGTGGATGTAGTGTCCTTTCTAAATGTGTATCTATGTGTGTGATTTACTCTATGTGTATTTATATTAACTGTTATCAGTTAATATGTATTTTGCAAGATTAAGTGGCATTGGAAAAATATAAATCAATAAAAATATAAGAACCTGCTCTTAAAAAAACCCTACTTTTTCTCTTAATGATCAAATCACCAGCTCCGGGACCTGCGTGGTAATTTGTGAAGATCTACAACACAGTCAACACAGTCAACACATGGGCGGGTGAACTGCAGATTTATTATTATTTATTATCTCTCCCTGTCAATCATTATCTGTTGGCCTGTTTTCTATTGGTTCCAAGGGTTGTGACGCACACTGTAATTGCTGGATTGGCTTGTAACTGTGGACCCCATTTTTTCCAGCCTCCAGGTTGCGGTGACAGGAAGGTTTTACAGTTTTAGCCTTCGGCCCTGTAGTTGAGGGCTTCAGCAATTTAATACATATGTAACTGTAGCAGATTTTTAACCCGCAGACACAACACCTCCCCACTTCTCCTCCCCACTTCTCCTCTCCCCTCTTCTATCCACCCTCCATCATAATCCCAGAAATAATAGGATTAATCAGAAATAGTATGTATACATATTTATGAGCAAAAAAAAAAAGTATGTTTGATGTGTCATTTTTAATTGTTGGGGTATAGGGTGGGGGTGGGTGTGTGTGGATGTAGTGTCCTTTCTAAATGTGTATCTATGTGTGTTATTTACTCTATGTGTATTTATATTAACTGTTATCAGTTAATATGTATTTTGCAAGATTAAGTGGCATTGGAAAAATATAAATCAATAAAAATATAAGAACCTGCTCTTAAAAAAACCCTACTTTTTCTCTTAATGATCAAATCACCAGCTTCAGCAATTAAATACATTTGTAACTGTAGCAGATTTTTAACCCGCAGACATAAAGCCTGTATGTAGGTAATTATGGGCTTGAAATTAAATGGGGTCCTTTTTTTGCGAAATGTGTCAATATAAATAAGAAAACAATAATAGGATTTTTTTCTGAAAGCATTGTTTCATTTATTAGATTTTATGTATAAGAATACACACAAAAAATAATAAAATAACATGATATTGGCCTGATATTGATTTGTACATGCACATGAATAAGACAATAGTGCCATACTGCTTATTTTAAATTATATTTATTTCACTTCTTGGTATCTATACAATTTATTCTGAATTATATGGTAAACAAGGTATGGCATACATCAAATATTATGATTTTGCAAGAATGCAAAATAAGAGTGATTATACTATATTACATACACTAAGTTAAAGTTAGGGAATAGAGGACTATTAGAGTCATTACAGTAATTTATTTACTTTGATACAGCACTTGCTTAAAGGGAGAACCACTCCTTGTGTTGAAGATGGCAACAAGTACATCAGCAATCTGACACATAGCAGCAGATCTCTGTCTGGACCGGATCCACATGCCAGTGGAGACAGCATGTGGGCTGTTTATGCAATATAGCCATGATTGTAACACTAAGTCACATGTTTAATGATTATTTTGCAAAAATAAAGATTTTAAAAAAAGTCACAAATCAGAAATTGCACTCATAAGGGACTGCAATTTACCTAGGTCTATAGTGCTGTCTAAGTAATATGCAACATCATTTGTTTGACTGGGTAGGATTCAGAATTGCTGGAGGTGGGATTAATGATATTTGTTTAATGGGTTGCTAATTATTCTTTGAGAATCAATTTGGGATTTTGGAATATAGACTTTTGAAAAATATTTTCCTTCCCTTCCTCTTTCCTTTCTATCCCTTTTCTTTTTCTTCCTTCTATCCTCTCCTTTTTCCCCCTCTTTTTAGATTCTTTGGCCCTCATTCAATTGCGATTTGGCCAATTGAATAGGACCTTAAATAAGCACATAGCATATATTTTTTAAAGAAGTGTTTAGTTTGTGAAAACATTGCTTTTGGATAGATTCTTACTAACTAAAAACTTCTTTAAAAAATATATGTTATGTGCTTATTTAGGGCCCTATTCAATTGGTCAAATTGCAATTGAATGAGGGCCTTTGTGTAGAACTTTAAAAAACAAATCGATTTTTGAGAAAAACATTTAGCAATACCATAGTCTGTAGAATATTCTACTTAAGAGTTAGATTCCTTATTAATATTAATTATTTTTATGCAGGTTCAGATGTTATCAACCAAGTGTTTATAAGAGTTAAACTTTTTAAAGGCTTGAAATGAGATTCAAACTTGTTCACTATGTGAGCTAAATAGACTCTGATTTATCTTTTCCCTTATTTTATCTTTTTTTCCCCCTTCTTTTTAATCTTTATAATATGTCTATTTATAGTCCATTAATAGAAATATCCTTTAGATTCATCTCATTGTAAGGTTATAACATAGGTCTTAAGTCCAGTTAGTTATTATGTAGTGTCACTTTAAATGCAGGGAAAGAAAAACACCAGTTTATGGGTAGCATTCTATCTTTTACTCACTCAGTTCTTCTGCAACTGTAGTTTCTCTGTGTTGCTGGAACTGAGACTCTTGCCGTGATAGTTCTTCAAAGAGATCAATGATCTCAACTTAGAATGCCCTCCGTCTCTCTGGTTGTCTCCAGCAGGGGAGTGAATGCTGCATTGCCTTCCAACCCCCACTATCAGGTCTTTACGTGATAATTACTTCCACCAGCGGTACTGCCCAGGGTATTACATCCCAGAACACCCTTTCAGTTTTCCTCGAACTCCAGCCACAAGGCCACATGGAACTCACAGGACGCCGATCAGAGACAGATGCATTTGTCAAGTGTGCCCAGTACCATCTGTGTGTCATTTTAAAGAATAATTCCCGGAATTCAACCTTTACAGATGAGTTTATTAAACAAAACGTTTTAGACCAGGAGTTATCATCTAATGTAAAATTAGCTTCCTGTTCCCATGTTTTTATGCTCTTTGTTTTAAAGAACTTGAAATCTGACAGTAAAGTTTCCCTTATTTTTGAGAGTATATGAATGTCAGTTCCTTTCATCATCCGTTCTAATTAATTTCCCCCCTCCCCATATTCCTAATATTGTAACCCCATTTTTTTATCATTTCTACCAGTGATGCTAACCAAGAGATATTTCTCTCGCCATATTTACTTTGCAGCACTGGTAGAGTTAATAAAGATCTGCCTTCAAATATTTAGCAAATTCTATAGACCTTAATTTTGTAAAATTTATCAACTCAGTTATATTACTATTTTCCTTAGGATTAATTTGGAAATTAACTGGGGCAGATAAAGATGGCATATGGATCCAATTTCTTTTAAGTCTATTTTTTAACCAAAATTTAATCAACGAGATTAGACCTTTTGAGAAATTTTTCAATGATTTAGCTTTGATAGCCATAATATATCATTTATGGCAGTATATCCCAATATCTGAGTTTCTATATATCTCCAGACTGTACTTCAATTTATAAAATTCCATCCACAAATATGGGAAATAGCAATCGAATCATGTAGATCTTTAATAGACAGGGAGTCCAATCCACCCTTAATAAATGTATTACCTGCTATGTTCTTTTTTATTCAGGCTCTTTTATTATTATATATAAACTAGCGACTTGCCCGTCAAAAAATGACGGCAATGTGATGTATATGTTTGTCAAGTTGTTTAGTTATTAACATATATTTTTGTCACTTGTAAGTATTTTAATATGAACGTGTATTTTTGTAAAATGTTGATGTAATGGTTTTTTAAAATGTAATTTGTATCTGAAGAATTGTTCACTTTAATATACATTGAATGAATAGGAAAGCAAAAAGTAAAAAGCCTTCTTGAAACGTCGTGAATTTTAACATGAAGTTTAAAATATATATAAGCAATAACCTTCAAAGTATATATTTTTAAACTTGAACTTTATTTTTGATGTAAGTTTAGAAGTTGACAAAACATTGGTATAATTTTGAACATTATAAACAGGAACATAGTGAAAACATTTTGTAACCTAATTTTTTATTAAAAGTATTAACATTTGAATGTAAAAACAATTGACCTTTAAATTAATCAGTATTAAAATGCAATTTCTATCACAATAATTGTTAACTTGAATATACATTGAATGTAGAGGAAGGCATACAGTAAAACTCTCCTTAAAACGTACGTAATTAAAGTCATTCATTACTGAGCACATAAACTGGCGATAAACATTAATGTAGGTAGTAATCTTAAGATAACAGACAATATTTACATTGTGACTTAAAAGGTGCTTGACCTCTTAACATCCACTTTGTAATCTGTTGAATGAAATAACTTGAAAATATATTTTTTAAACTTGTAACATTAGAAACATTAACATAGTGACTTAACATTTTAACATAATTTTTACTAACAATGCAAGGCAAGTATTTTGTGAGGCGAATCATTCATAAACAGTACTTCCATTAATTATGACTGAATTAAACAACTAATTGTTATGTATTTTGGAATGCTTTTAAAAAATGTTGGCATCTTTAATTTGTATCCTGCAAAGTTATAGTACTTCATAGTAGACAATGTTTTTAGTAAAAATACGTCCATCTTCTAATAAATCACCTTGACTTTCATTGTTTTCAATGTAAACTTTAATAGCCTGTGGATTTTTGCACGCAACGTACAATTGACCATGTGCAAAAACTGGTTCTTCCAAGAAAATACCCACAGATTTGAAAGTTTGACCTTGGGATTTATTAATGGTCATAGCAAATGCCATAATAATGGGAAATTGTCTTCTTTGAAGTATAAAAGGGAGACTACTTTCACTTGGTGCTAAATCTATTCTTAGTATGAAAACTCTCTCTCCTTTATGGGTCCCAGTTAAAATTTCAGCATCTATAAAATGGTCCTTTAATTGTTGAACAATTAATCTTGTGCCATTGCATAGGCCTTTTTTGGGGTTCATATTTTGCAGTAACATGATAATTGCACCTTTCTTTAGCTGCAAAATATGTGGTGGCATTCCAGAAGGAGTTAAAGAGTTTATGAATTCAGTTGAAAAGTTTGCCTGACTTTCATTGTCATCAGCAAGTACAGAATCAGCACTGTGATAATTTCTTTGTGTTGCATTAATTTTTTTTAAGATTTCATTATTGAGTATTAATGCATCTTTTTTTTACACGTCAGTATAACTTGGTTGGCAAGCTCGGAATATTCTTCGTTATTTATGCTCCCTTCAAATATAGCCGATATAATATCTTGTTGACAAATCATATGAGGTGGGATCTCTACAGTGTCGTCAAGTAAATGTAGTATTTTTTCTGTTCTGCCTTCTCCAATTTTAATAAGCCAATCATTGAAATCAGTTTGGCCTTCTGATCTCATATTTTGTTGCAGTTGAAGACGGGTAAAATGTTTCCATACTGTACTTGACTTTATACATGTTTCGATAATGTCAGTTCGATTTCCATGTACAACGACAGGTAATGTTTGTCTAAAATCACCACCCAACAACATTACCTTTCCACCAAATGGAAAAATATTATCCATGACTTCACGAAGCAAACGGTCAATACATTGGAGGGCATAGCATGACATCATTGTGGCCTCATCTATTATAATTAATTTACATTTCTTCAATTTCTTTGCTTGTAAGGATGTCATGCGAATATCTGACACAGAATTTTCTAAAATAGGCACTGGCAGTTTAAATCCACTATGAACAGTTCTTCCACCTTCTAATAAAATTGCAGCAATTCCAGTAGTGGAAAACGCCATTGCTATTTTTCCTTGTGCTCGTACTGAACTAATTAATAAATTGTACAAATATGTTTTTCCTGATTCGCCAGGTCCATCAAGATAGAAATAACGCTCTGTCACCATGTCATCATCTATAGCATTTTTAATGGCATGAAATGCTTGCAATTGTAGTGTATTTAAAGTTGCAAGTCTTTCTTCTGTTCTTTCTGCTTGTAGTTGAATGTCATAGTCTTCAAAGTTAATGTCATCTATAAGACCTGGATCAGGCAAATTAAATCTTGCACAACTTAATCCATGAGTTAAAAAGACTTCTTGAATTTCCATTAACGCTTTTAAGTGTGCAATGGGTTCATTGTATCGTCGCATAAAGTTTTCAGCCATATTACTTTTAAAAGTCTCCCACAAAGCTAATGCATTTGGAGCATTTGAGAAGATACAAATAAAAGCAAATTGTTCTCTCATCTGTCGTGGCATTTGACATTGTGCTGCTTCTTCTAAACATCTTTCCCACTCGGTATCATCAGCGAGTAAGTTTCTATGTCTTGCAGCTAAATGGAAGGATTCATATACAATGTCATTAACAGTTCTTAATTGTTCAAAACTTTGTGCACCTGGAACATTTAAAAGTAATATCCGTAAGCAAAAACGTTCAACATCTCTTGGACCGACTGTGTAAATTCTTGGAATAATTTTATTGCCTCTGGTTTTTCTTGGTCTCCATAATCCATTCACAAAAACATAGTGATATGGAATTTCAATATATAAGTATTGTGTTGCTTCAGCATCAGTGAAATTTAATGCAAACCATGCAGTTAGTGTAGTGTGACGATCTTCACTTTGGGCCAATGCATTCATTTCATTTCCAGCATGGAAATAGACTAAATGTCGTTGTGGCAAATGTACTGCTAACCTATATACTGCATGTGATCTATCATGCATTTCAAATTTTAAAAGCCGCCACATAGCTTCTGGCGCACTGACATAGCGAGCATCTACATGAGATGCAAGTTCATCATGTACTAACTCACTACTTTCAGGGTTGTCTGCACTTTTGACGACTACAGTAGCTGCATCGTAACCTTTGTAAATATATTTGTAGACATATTTAATGGATTTGATGGAAGTGCAGGCTTCTACGTTGATGTGGGCGTTGTACTTCATGAGTAAATGTGGATTGTAGGGTACTACATATCTATTGTCCACGTTTTTCCACGAATAATGGCACTATCTCGTTCTCTTCTTTTATAAAGTGGATATCCATCACAATTGGCATAGGTTTTGTCTCTATAATCTTTTGGAAATTCTTTGGAACATTTATTATTTTCCATACATGGTGATTGTGGATTAAGGTCACCACAGGGTCCATGAATCATGCGATGAGTAACAATCTCATATAGTCTACCATATAGTTCTGGATCTGGTAGTTCAGCAACAATGACTGCATCCACTTTGTCCAAAGTATCTAATTTATCTTTTTCTTGAAGTATTATTAGAAGATGTGCATGTGGAAGGCCTCTTTTTTGAAATTCAATGGTATATACATAAGCAAGACATTTGCCAAATAACTGATTTATAGTGAAGTCACGTATTAATTCATTTAATTTAATCTTAAAAACTCTGGCTACTAAATCTGGTCGATCTGAAGCAGTTTGTCCAAGAAGTAGATTTAGTGTAATTTCTGGCCATTGTGGATTACATGTAAATGTCACAAATAAATCGGGTTTGCCAAATTTAGTGACAATAGCCATAGCATCATTGTATCTTTCTCTCATATTCCGAGGAGATCCTTGAAAGGAAGATGGTAAAATGATGGCTTTGCCAGCTGTCATGTCTCTGCTTGTAGCCACGTCAGCAACATAGTCCATTAATCCAGAATATTGTTCTACACGGAGTTTATCTTGTTGATATTTGATAAAGTTTAAATTATTTGCCTCAACTTGCAAATATGAATCAATAATCCATTCTTGTGTTAGTTTCCCACCACATAAAATTGGATTAAATACATTGCGAATGGCAATTTGAGCTACTTTAAATTCAAGCATAGAAACATTATTTCGGATTCTGGCTTTAGCATTTGGGTAACTGGGAAGAGTTAATTTTGGTTGCCAACCTGCGTCCCCGTGTGGGAAAAAGATGGGATATGTCATTGGATCTAAATTTGGACTTAAGATACTCATATTAATAAACGGTTGCTCCTCATTTCTAGGATATATTCGAATGTCTCTTTGAAATGGTGGTTCTCCTTCATCATTCTGAAACACCATTGCAACCTCATTTGATGTTGGCAAGTTATAACGACGTTTATCAGTATGTCTGTCTCTTTTAAGCACCATATTAACCTTCGGCATTGGTAATTGATGTGTTTGTGCATGAAGTAGTTGTTCATTTTCTACTTCTGCCAATTTTTTATAAGCTTTACTGTAGGGATTGTTGTCCATAATGTTATTTAGCTCTATGAAAACACTGGGTAAGCATTTTTTATTTTCTTCCATCTGCATACGTTGGTCAACAGCTTCCATTGTATCTAGGACATATAGTTAAGCGAATTTTCTTTGATTTCCTTCCTCTGGATGTAAATGGGAAGTGCGATGATAAATTTGTCCTTGGACTTTAAAACAGTAAGGACCATGTCCTGGTACATTAGCAGCTAATGTTGCCCCCATGGATGCAAAGGATATGGCACTATTGTAGGATCTTATGTTTGTTTTAAAATTTTTGTAGTTTGGAAAAGTAGGTTCAGTCATAATGTTTTGTAAATAGAGAGGAAATTGTTTCCTTTCTGGAAGTTTGAACTTGCCTTTTTGACAGCAACTAATAAATTGGCCATCTCTGGGTCTCTCCTGTTTAAAATAATAAGCCTCACAAAACTGACATTGAGTAGTCATGTCCCCACAACTATGAACCTCTACTGCTAAAGACTTGAGTAGAGGACAATTTGCAAAGCATATAGGATTTTGACTTTCATATTCATCAGGTGAAATGTCATATAATGTTTCAACAACAGGTTCTAAATGCTTTGTTTTTTTCGTTGCTTTTCTTGGTATATGTTGTATTGTTTGAGGTAAAATGTCAAATTTTTGTAGTTTGGAAAAGTAGGTTCAGTCATAATGTTTTGTAAATAGAGAGGAAATTGTTTCCTTTCTGGAAGTTTGAACTTGCCTTTTTGACAGCAACTAATAAATTGGCCATCTCTGGGTCTCTCCTGTTTAAAATAATAAGCCTCACAAAACTGACATTGAGTAGTCATGTCCCCACAACTATGAACCTCTACTGCTAAAGACTTGAGTAGAGGACAATTTGCAAAGCATATAGGATTTTGACTTTCATATTCATCAGGTGAAATGTCATATAATGTTTCAACAACAGGTTCTAAATGCTTTGTTTTCTTTGTTGCTTTTTTTGGTATCTCTTGTATTTTTTCTGGTAAAATGTCATCTGATGTTTGAGCAACAGGTTGTAAATGCTTTATTTTCTTTGTTGCTTTTTTTGACATATCTTTAATTTCTGCAAGTGACAGTCTTTTGCTTGCAATTCTTTTGCGTTCTTTTTCTCATCGAATTTCCTTCTTCTCCGGTGTCTGCTGGCTGTCTGCTCTCTGTCGTCGTTCTCTAGCTTGGCGTCTTTTCTTTTCTTGTTTACTCTCGTTATCAGCCATGTTAATCTGTAAAAATAAAATAATGTACCATTAGTTTATTTTGAGATGTTAAGTTGTTTTTCATGACAAATTGTTATCAATAGTGTGTTTACATTTTATACTTAATCAATTTCAATGCGGTCAATTGAATAAAAGTCTAAATAAGGCCATCAGATAATTATTTAAAGAAGTTTTTATTTATTAAACATGTATCCAAAAGCAAGTGTTTCAGTAACTAAAAAGGTAATTTCAAAAAGATGTTATGTCCTTATTTACAGCACTATTCAATTTGTCAAATGGCAATTAAATTAGGGTTTAGGACTGGAATGTTACAATGACAAATTGTATAGATTCTGTGTTTTTAGACTTTTTTGGACTATGCCAATTTTTTTTTTAAGTTTACATTGAAGTTTGTATTTACTGTTAAAGATTATTGGCCCTAAAAGACAAATAAGAGATAGATGAAAAATGTGTTAGTTATATTTTCTCAACAGTTATAGTTACCGGTGGTTTATTTTAAATTTTATTTTCAGTTGACATGGATGCAAAGCTAAGATCTTTATTTTTTTTTTCTCTTTTTTTACTTTTTATACTGTACCTTGGTTGAAGTTTGATTTCAAGCAAAATTATTTGTTGGTCCTGTGTTGAAAGCCTTCGTCCGATGGTCTGGTCCTGTGTTGAAAGTCCTCGTCCGATGGTGTAGTCCTCTGTTGAAAGTCCTCGTCCGCTGGTCTGGTCCTCAGTTTAAACTCCTGTTCCGATGTTCTTGACGCAGTATCTGTTATAAAATAAAAATGAAAATGTTATGTTATTTGAATGTCTTTGTATTAATGAAAAAATGCCATTATTTCTGTGTTTTTCTACAATCCTTTTTGGTGCGCCGCAATTTTGATATGCTTCTTTAGGCTTTTTTCTAAGGCTTATAGGTGGTTAAACATTAAAGAAGAATATTAATTAATTTTTCTCTTTTTTTACTTGTTATACTGTACCTTGGTTGAAGTTTGATTTGAAGCAGAATCTTTGTTGGTCCTGTGTTGAAAGCCTTCGTCTGATTGTCTGGTCCTGTGTTGAAAGTCCTCGTCCAATCGTCTGGTCCTCTGTTGAAAGTCCTCGTCCGATGGTGTAGTCCTCTGTTGAAAGTCCTCGTCCAATGGTCTGGTCCTCTGTTGAAAGTCCTCGTCCACTGGTCTGGTCCTCAGTTGAAACTCCTGGTCCGATGTTCTTGATGCAGTATCTGTTATAAAATAAAAATGAAAATGTTATTTTATTTGAATGTATTTGTATTAACTAAAAAATGACATTATTTCTGTGTTTTTCTACAATCCTGTTTGGTGCCCACCACTTTTGGTATGCTTATTTAGGCTTTTTTCTAAGGCTTATAGATTGTTAAACATTAAATAAGAATATAAATGTAGTTTGGTATATGTTTGTGTGAGTTTTCGTACAATCCTGTTTGGTGCGCACCACTGTTGGTATGATTATTTATGTTTTTTTTTAATGCTTATATGTTGTTAAACATTAAATAAGAATATAAATGTAGTTTGCTATGTGTTTGTGTGAGTTTTCATACAATCCTGTTTGGTGCGCACCACTGTTGGTATGCTTATTTAGGCTTCTTTCTAAGGCTTATAGGTTGTTAAACATTAAATAAGAATCTAAATGTATTTTGCTATGTGTTTGTGTGAGTTTTCATACAATCCTATTGGTGCGCACCACTGTTGGTATGCTTATTAATGTTTTTTTTTAATGCTTATATGTTGTTAAACATTAAATAAGAATCTAAATGTATTTTGCTATGTGTTTGTGTGAGTTTTCATACAATCCTGTTTGGTGCGCACCACTGTTGGTATGCTTATTTAGGCTTCTTTCTAAGGCTTATAGGTTGTTAAACATTAAATAAGAATATAAATGTAGTTTGCTATGTGTTTGTGTGAGTTTTCATACAATCCTGTTTGGTGCGCACCACTGCTGGTATGCTTATTTAGGCTTCTTTCTAAGGCTTATAGGTTGTTAAACATTAAATAAGAATCTAAATGTATTTTGCTATGTGTTTGTGTGAGTTTTCATACAATCCTGTTTGGTGCGCACCACTGTTGGTATGCTTATTTAGGCTTCTTTCTAAGGCTTATAGGTTGTTAAACATTAAATAAGAATTTAAATGTAGTTTGCTATGTGTTTGTGTGAGTTTTCATACAATCCTGTTTGATGGGCACCATTTTTGTTATACTTATGTAGTGTTTTTTCTAATGGTTAAAGGCTGTTAAACATTGAAAAAGAATATGAATGTAGTTTGCTATGTGTTTGTGTGAGTTTTCGTACAATCCTGTTTGGTGCGGACCAATGTTGGTATGCTTATTTAGGCTTCTTTCTAAGGCTTATAGGTTGTTAAACATTAAATAAGAATTTAAATGTAGTTTGCTATGTGTTTGTGTGAGTTTTCGTACAATCCTTTTGATGGGCACCACTTTTGTTATACTTATGTAGTGTTTTTTCTAATGGTTATAGGTTGTTAAACATTGAAAAAGAATATGAATTTAGTTTGCTATGTGTTTGTTACAATCCTGTTTTGTGTGTACCAGTTTGTGTGTACCATATGTTGCATACTTTGGCCCTCATTCAATTGCAGTTTGGCCAATTCAATAGGGTTCTAAATGTGCTTATTTCGAGCCCTATTGAATTGTCCAAAATATCAATTGAATGAGGGCCTTTGGTTGCTGGATTTGTTATATTGTGAGGGCCTCATTGAATTTCGTTTTTGGCAATGGATTGGGCTCAATATGAGCACAGAGCATCTTTTTTTACAGAAGTTTTTAGTTAGTGAACTTGTATCCAAAAGCAAGGTCTTCACTAACTAAAAACTTCTGTAAAAAAATATGCTCTGTGCTTATATAGAGCCCTATTGAAATGGGCAAATCACATTTGAATGAGGCCCTCGGCCATTAAACATATTTAGGTCCTAAATCAATTGCGTTTTGACCAACTGAATAGGGCTCTATATAAGCACATAACATATTTTTGACAGAAGTTTTGAGTTAGTGAAGACCTTGATTTAGTATCGAAGTTCAGTAACTAAAAATGTCTGTCTAAAAAATCTGTTATGTGCTTATATAGAGCCCTATTTAATTGGCCAATTCACAATTGAATGAGGCTCATGGTTCGGTTCTTTTTTATACTTAATACTTTACCTTGATTGAAGTGTGGAATGACAGAGGGTCCCCTCCTGGCAATCTTAATCCGCCGGTCTTCTTGTAGTGTCTGTTTGAAAAATAAAGTGAAATAGTGAATTATATATTTTTATATTTTATTTAGCAAAGCATGGCCTTTTCATCATTTAATGTATTTTTGTATCTTACCTCTTCTTCTTTGTTGGTGTTCTTTAAAAGGGTTTGTGCTTCACAATGCACGGTGCAAATTGTTGAGTGACGCTGTTGATGCAGAGTCTGTTTGAATATAAAAAAAAGTAGAAAGATTAAGCTTTAGGTGATCTATTGAATTGCAGTAAATTAATGTCATGTAAATATACTTCTGTAATTATTTTCAATTAACATTATTTTTTGGTGGGGGCTACACACATATGTCACATACATGAAGCACATTTCCATAGTTGAACGTAATTTTTTTGTGTATGTGTGACATATCACTATACATGAATCATATTTTAATTGTTAAATTAACCTTATTTTTATTTTTGGCCAACATACATAAATGTGTGTGTGACATGTGACTATAGATGATACATATATGTGCGTGTCACATATCAGTATACATGACTCATATTTTAATAGTCCCAACTTATTTTTTTCTAATGTAATTTAAATGTAGTTGTTTAATTAGCTTGTTTTAAGATAATTTTGTTGCAGGGGCAATACACATAAATGTGCGTGTGACATGTCACTATACATTATACACATAAATGTGGTTGTGACATGTCACTATACATTACACACAGAAATGTGCGTGTCACATGTCAGTATACATAAACCTCTTTTTCTTATTTAATTTTTTTTTTGATTTCCTGTCTTGATAATAAAATGTAATATATTATAGCTTACCTCTCAGTTGTAATTTGCACAATGTAAAGTATTAAATTAGGAAAGAATTGTCTTCTCAAGTTTTAGCAGCAGTTATGTCTGAAGTCACTCTGTTCATCACCTGAGGAGAAATGTATTTTTCTCTGTCAAATAGGCAGTATTTATAAACTTGTAGAGCATTCTGGAAAGTTAGACCGTTAGAACGCAATACGCATGCGCTATTTGCGTTCCAGCTTACAATTTGCGTTCCATCCGCCATTTTGTGCGTAGTAGTGGTTAAAATGGTGTTTAATATGAGTGTGATCCGTTCCGCATAGTATGTGTTTCATTATTGCGAGTAAGTGTAGTGTAGTTACGTCTGGAGCCTCGTTTTCGTTTTGTTCGGCGGCCATTTTTTCTCTCTCTTAGCCAATTTTCGTCCGTTTAAACTCTTTGTTTTGGACTTAAATGGACGTGTAAATGAACTTTTGGAGGTGCCGGATGCCCCCCCGTGCTGTAAGTAAGCTTTTTATGTGTTTGTTGTGTTTATTTCTTGTGTTTGTGATGCTTTGATGCGCGGCGGTTGGAATGGGTCTTTCGCGGCCGTATTTTTTTCCGATGCGGCCGTATTTTGTTGCGATGTTGCCGTATTTTTTTGCGATATACGCAGTTAGCTTTTATGTGTACGACGCAGTGTATTTGTTTCTAAGTCGTGCGTATGTGTGTTAAGAGCGTGTGAGGGGCCTTTTTTACTGTTTTTTTGTTAAGTCTTGCGTCTGTGTGTCTGGGTGTAAGCGGGTGTGAGGCGACTTTAAGTTTTTTTTTGTTATGAAGTTGTGTGTGTGTGTTAACACAGCCGATGTTGGGATGCTCCCACCACCGCAAATGCGGACCCTCGCTTCGCGAGGATCCGCATTTGCGGGGACGTTGTTGGGTTTTTGTTGGCTGGGCGGTTGAGTTTATTCTGTTAAAAAGTTGTGTGTGTGTATGTGTGTGTTAACACAGCCGACGTTGAGCCTCCACCTCCGCAAATGCGGACCCTCGCTTCGCGAGGATCCGCATTTGCGGGGACGTTGGGATGCTCTATCACCGCAAATGCGGGCCCTCGCTTCGCGAGGACCCGCATTTACGGGGAACTGCGTCCCTTGCTTCGCGAGGGACGCAGTTCTTGCGGGCTCGCTATGCGAGCCCGCAAGCGTGAGCAACGACCCGTGCGCTCACAACTATATATGTAATTTATCAATTACTTGTTGAATTGAGTTGATTATTGTTAAAGGTAGAATCTCAGGTATACTTCTTTATATGTAAATCATTTTTGGAATTATATTTATTATTACTGCAGCTATTCTAGCTGACCAACTTAAATTTAAGATTTTCCAATAATTTCAAGTTATCCTTATTTGATGTAAAGTATCCTTCAAGGTATTTTTTAACTATATCGTTCCAATTGAATGAAAACTTAGGGCCCTATTAAATTCGAGCTGCGTTTGGAATCGTATCTCGCAAATGCGCCTCGTAGCATGATTTACATACTACGAATCGACTTGCGATTGACTTGCGTAATTTCAGACTCATTTTCCGAGAGTTATCTCCGAGAAGCATTAGGTAGTAAGTAGCGGACAAGAATTATTTGCGTATACGCTCGTATCTCGCAAAATCGCTAAGTGCACAAAATGCACCAGCAAAATGGTTTACGCATTATGTACAGACAACTTAAAGTGTAAAAGTGACAGTTTAACAGAGTTAAAGCATGGAAGGCCATTACAACTGATTGCACAACCCCCTCCCAAAGCAAATGCATTATACAACCAATTAGTTGTTACATTTGGAATGAAAAGCCATGCTGCAGCTTACATAAAGCAATTAAAGACACACTACCTGATTACATAAAAACACAAAAACATCAAAATAATGCCATATTAACCCTGTTACTCACAGAGGCTCTATTTTGTATACATGTTGCTCATCACATCTACATTTGGGAACACAAATATTGGGCACATTACACTGACACATGACGTATATCAAGTACACAAAGAGCATGTGAATATGTCCTGTTCAGTCTTTCAGTCGTGTCTGACTGTCTGTGACCCTCTAGACTGCAGCACATGCAGGTAGGCCTCTGAAACTGCTTTCTTACAAGGTTTGTATGCTGGTGATACTGGAGTGCATTGCCAGTTCCTTATCCAGTGGTTTGGGATTTGGCCGTCCACTCTGCTTTCACTCTCCCACCCACAATGGCCCTTAATGGTAGAGCTTACAGCTTCATTGAAGTACACAATATCTCTTGTTTGGTCTTTCAGTCGTGTCTGACTGTCTGTGACCCTCTGCCACTGCTTTCTTACAAGGTTTGTATGCTGGTGATACTAGAGGGGATTGTCAGTTCCTTCTCCAGTGGTTTGGGATTTGGCCGTCCACTCTGCTTTCACTCTCCCACCCACAATGGCCCTTAATGGTAGAGCTTACAGCTTCATTGAAGTACACAATATCTCTTGTTTGGTCATTCAGTCGTGTCTGACTGTCTGTGACCCTCTGCCACTGCTTTCTTACAAGGTTTGTATGCTGGTGATACTAGAGGGGATTGTCAGTTCCTTCTCCAGTGGTTTGGGATTTGGCCGTCCACTCTGCTTTCACTCTCCCACCCACAATGGCCCTTAATGGTAGAGCTTACAGCTTCATTGAAGTACACAATATCTCTTGTTTGGTCATTCAGTCGTGTCTGACTGTCTGTGACCCTCTGCCACTGCTTTCTTACAAGGTTTGTATGCTGGTGATACTAGAGGGGATTGTCAGTTCCTTCTCCAGTGGTTTGGGATTTGGCCGTCCACTCTGCTTTCACTCTCCCACTCACAATGGCCCTAATGGTATAGCTCACAGCTTCATTGAAGTACACAAGACCCATCACTTATCAAACCACAAGGTGACCATGGGAACATACCCCACAGTAACCCATCAGGAAGGGCAGCAAACACACATGGAGGGTTTGCAGAGGCACATTGAGCACCAGCCAACTCACCTCCATCAGTGGTAATCGCCACTACTCTTATCCAAGGAAGTCCCACGCCATTGCTGGTGGCCATGTGCCAAGATGTCCACTCATTCTCATTTGGTGACCTCCCATTATGTTCTGCTATTCATCACTTTACATTAGTTTCGATTGCTAAGTGTTGTTGGGGATGGGGCTTGTGGATCTATTGCAGGTTAACTAGTGCTCATTAGTTTACAGCTATAGTAATGCAACACTAATGTGATGCATGTGGATGTCCCATAACCCAAACCATTGAAAACACACCGACATGGTGAGAACAGTATAACACAGCTTTATTATTTGCACAGACCACAATCAGCAGTGGTCAAGACTGTGCATTCACATAACGGTATAACAAAGCTTTATTTTTGGACACAGACCACAATCAGCAGTGGTCAAGACTGTGCATTAATATCATGGGTGTGGTGTGGGTGGGTCCCGAGAGAGCAAGGGGCTAGAATAAAACAAAGGGTATAACTACAGGGATCAATCTAATAGTCTAGAATAAGCATGATGCATAGCACCTACCAGGGTCTCATGTGGTCAGTACACCGCTGCAACATATATCTGATGAAAAAAGGATCATCACAAATTACTCCATTTAACTGAAGAAACCATTAGAGTGCATGGCACTTACAACTTGTCTGGATCTGCTCAATGGAACAAATGATTCAACCTCTGGACTGTGTAATCCAATCAAAATTCACACATACAGTGTGGTGTGCGAAATTGCCCACAAAAATAAATGTTCCAAAAAAAAATAGGCGGAGGAGGATAGAAAAAACTAATGAAAATGCATGTACAGTAAAGTGCTAAATACTGTACCAATATACCAACTCACCTGATTCCCATCTGCAAGCATTACTAACTATTAGCTAGGTCTCTGGATAATGAGTAATATGGGCAAATAGCCATTAATAAGGAGAGGACACAAAGGTCAGCAGCCAGATTCACTGTTACTTACATCAGACCCCAGGATCTGTTCTCAGACTGATATTGGGTCATGATCACATGCTTCATTAGTGCATATATTAATGCGGCTGTCATTAACATGCCATTGTGAGACTTTGCAAGTCCACCGCCATAGCAGTATTAGTCTACATTTCAGCTAACAATAATCATGTCTGAGATATCTGGCTATATGATAGCTTTAAGATTGTGAGAGCTACATGTTAAGGAGGGGACTGTCATTGAAGAAATGTCTACCTGAGAGGCTCTGGGAGAACCTTATGCCTCATATAATTCCTCCACAATGCTTGCAGATGCAAGAGATGCCTTCATGGACCTGAATTGTATCCAAAACAAAACAAATGGAAAGAAAAACAAAGAGAAAACCTAAAACATAAGGGCCTAAAAAAAAGGGGACTGCACCATTCCTTCCCAACAGCATTCCCCAGTGACCATCAATTGGTGGCATGTTCAACCGAACCCTACGTGTCCACAGAGAAGAGGATCATGGGCCATGTGATGGGAGGTAGCCATCTGCATACAAAATATCACCATCACATAGGCAAAGATCCAAGACTCTGTAGCCAGGCTAGATTAGGTCAACATTGTGACCAATAGATTGTCACTGAGGAGTGCTGTTGAGAAGGCACAATTATGTCCACAGCCCCTAGGTCCTCCTCCACCTGGGCACAGAACCTGCATCGTCTGCGGCCGGACGCTGTCTCCCCACCATTGGTGGTGGGGGAGCGGGAGGAGGTAATGGCACCACGGGTGGTGGTGGCGGCGGAGGCATGGTGGAAGGAGAGGAGGGACCAGGCTGCTGTTGGCTGGTGACCTGCCCCATTCCCAGGAGCCTGACCATGTGCTGCTCCATCATCAGGTGATGCCTCCTCTTCTCCCTAAAGCACCTGTCCAGGCTGCGCCTCATGCCGGAGATGCTGGCAGTCATCCTCCTCACTAAAGGCCAACAACTCCGGCAGTGCAGACCCGGTCGTTGGTGGTGGGGGCAGGGGTCCTGCTGGCAGGGCCGGTTGAAAAGATGGTGGGGAGAGAGTGGGGAGGATCTGGGACCCGGCTGGAGACAGGGGCTGTGATGTTGGGGTCCCCGGTGGCTTAGTGTGTGGTGTAAGGATGTGCTGTGGCATAGTCCACCACTTGTGAGGGCCCCGGCGAGATGGCAAGTCTTTGGAGGAGGGGGACAGTCGGGCACTGTACAGGGGGGCTGTCAGCAACTACCACGAGCTCCCCTCCTCAGAGCCAGGGCACTCTGATGAGCCTGTAGCCTCCTCCCCCTGAGCGGTCTCCTGGGGGGTGGGGGCTGACGGCCCCGCTCCTGACTCATCACTGGACACAGACCTCCTACTGGATGCTGAAATAGATAAAAGAGAGGTACATGTCATTAGTATGCTGATTAATACATTGATATGTTTTCACTCCTAACTATCTGACATCTAGGCCTGGACATGGATGATTCTCCTAATTGCAATTCAGATTAGCTATCATTTGCTAGATATGATCTATTCTTTGGTTTCTTGTCTTGACCTCACCTGGCTCCTAACGCTGTCTGTATTTCTTCTGGGGTCTGTAACTGCATAGGCTACATTGGGCACACCAGTACATGGACTCTATTGCTTGATTACTCTTGGGGTGGCTAGGAATGACAGTGATTTGTCAGCTTCATGGATTTAATGACACTTCCATCTATCCCTTGTTAATTCCATGGAGCTGACATGTTAGTGTCCTTGTTGGTCACCATGTACATGCGTAATGTGTGTGATGTACATGTGGTGGCATGTTGGTGTATGTGATATTCACCTGAACTGGAGGCTGGGTCCTGCTGGGCCACCGAGGATGAAGCTCCAGCTGCGGGCGATGGTCTCAGAAAGTCCCTTGTGATCCTCTCCCACTCCTTATAGGTCACACTGTGTCCCTCTGTTTCTTTGGCCTTCTGTCTCTTCACCATGGTCCTGATAACCACATAACGGTGCTTTAAGGACCCCAAGCCCCTAGGCACCGTGGACACCTCCTTAATCAATTCCACTACCTCCTTCCAAGCCTGAGCCTTAGGTCCAGGCTTTGCTTCCCTTGCAACAAGGATGACGGGCCGGTCACGGATCGCACCCAGGAGGACCATATTCTCCTGGGGCGTATAGCCTCTTGCTCTCTCAACTGTGCTCGGGGACCCTGGCCTCCCTGAACTCACCCTGAGGCCTGCCCCTTCCCCAAACTACCCTGCCCCCTTTCCCCTCTGTCCCTCCTCTACTAGTGCCTACATCTCCCTCCTCCTCCTCCTCCCCCTCTGGGGACCACCCCTCCCCCCTCCAGGACCCCTCCTCCTCCCCCTCCGGGGACCCCTCTCCTCCCCCTCCGGGGACCGCTCCTCTTCCCCTCCGGGGACCACTCCTCCCCATCCGGGGATCACTCCTCCTCCTCCTCCGTGGACCACTCCTCCTCCTCTCTCTAGGGACACCCCCTCCAGTACAACACCTCTCCTCCACACTCCACTCCACTCTCCTCACTCTCCGCTCCTCTCCTCTTCTCCTCTCTCCTCCTATCTCCTCCCTCCATGCTCAAATTATAAATAAATAAGGATAACTCAAAATAAGTATAACTGTTATATAGGTGATGAAAAAAAAAGTCCATGTTGGGACTCTCAGCCAATTACATACGCACTTGGCGGCACGCCAAGTGCGTATGTATTTGGCTGAGAGGCTTCTTAATGTAAAATCATCAGCTGGAATGCCACGCAAAGATCCCCAGGTGACCAATGGCAAAGCTGAAATTAACGTGCCTAATACCAGGTAATGTAATAAACAAGCTATATAACACCATCCCCAACAAGTCATCAGCACGTCTGAAACATCATGGATGATCATGTGAGAGGGATGCTGGACAGTCTGAGTGGGCGGATGAAGTTGAGATGCTTTTGTGCGTACCACATAGCACAGCATGCAGATCCATAAGCAAGGTGTGTGATTGAGGGGGTTATGGGGAGTGGCAGAGAGGAGTGTCTGGGAGTGAATGAGGGTGAGTGGTGATGTCATCTATGCTGGGGCAGAACCAAGCCAGGCAAGGGAATTACCACAGGCCATGACTAGTATCGTGGGGGTGGATCAGGGAGGAGAGAGAGCCCCAGTAGCACAGGGACAGAGGGATATAGGGCCACCTGCAGACAGGGAGGCTGACAAGAATGTCGGTGATGAGCTGTTGGGGGGAGAAGTACAGGATGTGGTGGCTCAGGCAGAAGGGGTGGAGCCTGCCCAAGAGCCCATGAGGAGGTGAAGGGCACCCAATGTGTACAGGGAGAGACTCACATTAGAGAGGTTAACTGATGGGGAGGTGTATGAGCGTTTTCGGCTGACCCGTTCCAGTCTTGTGGAGCTCTATGAGGTTCTGAGAGAGGACCATAAGCCTCGCTTATGGGCCAATAGAGCCATCCCATGAATGACACAGATGTTAGTTTCAATACACCTCCTTGCCTCTGGTAGCTTTCAGAACACCCTCAGCATAGCCGGAGGAATGTCTCAGCCAAGCCTCTCCAATTGTCTGAATGCATTCTTCCATGCTATTGTTCGGAAAGCTACCAGATACATCAGTTACCCTAACACTGCTGAAGAGATCTCGAACGTGAAGTTTCTACCAATTAGGAGGTGTCCCCAATGTGCTCGGTGCTATTGATTCTACCCATGTAGCACTGATACCTCCTAGAGAGAAAGAAGCGCTGTACAGAAATCGCAAGCACTATCATTCAATCAATGCACAGGTTGTTTGCGATGCGAACATGCGCATACAGGGAGTGCAGAATTATTAGGCAAATGAGTATTTTGACCACATCATCCTCTTTATGCATGTTGTCTTACTCCAAGCTGTATAGGCTCGAAAGCCTACTACCAATTAAGCATATTAGGTGATGTGCATCTCTGTAATGAGAAGGGGTGTGGTCTAATGACATCAACACCCTATATCAGGGGTGCATAATTATTAGGCAACTTCCTTTCCTTTGGCAAAATGGGTCAAAAGAAGGACTTGACAGGCTCAGAAAAGTCAAAAATAGTGAGATATCTTGCAGAGGGATGCAGCACTCTTAAAATTGCAAAGCTTCTGAAGCGTGATCATCGAACAATCAAGCGTTTCATTCAAAATAGTCAACAGGGTCGCAAGAAGCGTGTGGAAAAACCAGGGCGCAAAATAACTGCCCATGAACTGAGAAAAGTCAAGCGTGCAGCTGCCACGATGCCACTTGCCACCAGTTTGGCCATATTTCAGAGCTGCAACATCACTGGAGTGCCCAAAAGCACAAGGTGTGCAATACTCAGAGACATGGCCAAGATAAGAAAGGCTGAAAGACGACCACCACTGAACAAGACACACAAGCTGAAACGTCAAGACTGGGCCAAGAAATATCTCAAGACTGATTTTTCTAAGGTTTTATGGACTGATGAAATGAGAGTGAGTCTTGATGGGCCAGATGGATGGGCCCGTGGCTGGATTGGTAAAGGGCAGAGAGCTCCAGTCCGACTCAGACGCCAGCAAGGTGGAGGTGGAGTACTGGTTTGGGCTGGTATCATCAAAGATGAGCTTGTGGGGCCTTTTCGGGTTGAGGATGGAGTCAAGCTCAACTCCCAGTCCTACTGCCAGTTCCTGGAAGACACCTTCTTCAAGCAGTGGTACAGGAAGAAGTCTGCATCCTTCAAGAAAAACATGATTTTCATGCAGGACAATGCTCCATCACACGCGTCCAAGTACTCCACAGCGTGGCTCGCAAGAAAGGGTATAAAAGAAGAAAATCTAATGACATGGCCTCCTTGTACACCTGATCTGAACCTCATTGAGAACCCGTGGTCCATCATCAAATGTGAGATTTACAAGGAGGGAAAACAGTACACCTCTCTGAACAGTGTCTGGAAGGCTGTGGTTGCTGCTGCACGCAATATTGATGGTGAACAGATCAAAACACTGCCAGAATCCATGGATGGCAGGCTTTTGAGTGTCCTTGCAAAGAAAGGTGGCTATATTGGTCACTGATTTGTTTTTGTTTTGTTTTTGAATGTCAAAAATGTATATTTGTAAATGTTGAGATGTTATATTGGTTTCACTGGTAAAAATAAATAATTGAAATGGGTATATATTTGTTTTTTGTTAAGTTGCCTAATAATTATGCACAGTAATAGTCACCTGCACACACAGATATCCCCCTAAAATAGCTAAAACTAAAAACAAACTAAAAACTACTTCCAAAAATATTCAGCTTTGATATTAATGAGTTTTTTGGGTTCATTGAGAACATGGTTGTTGTTCAATAATAAAATTAATCCTCAAAAATACAACTTGCCTAATAATTCTGCACTCCCTGTACAAGGTGTGTATGCAGGCTTCCCGGGAAGTGCACACGACGCCTATATCCTGCGTCTATCCGGCATATATGACTTATTTGTGGCCGGCAGATTTCCATCCGGATGGCTACTGGGTGAGTACACAGTAGTAATGGCAGTCAACCATATCTTACTGTGACTGGGTACACAACACATACGGTACATCATGTTTCCCTCTATTGCTCTGATTTTCACATGTGCATTACGGAGTAATACTACCAAAGACAGAACATAATAGCTCACTGCTGGCCATAACCCTGTGTTAGCTTGGCCAAACAGTATGCAGTTCACAACAACATATGACAAAAACCACAATTGATTAATCATAAGGTATATGTTCTGATGCATTCCCTTGTATCCTGTGCCATGGACATCTCTAGCCTTCATAACGTGTTGTGTGTTATTGTAAGGGCTATGTAAGTGAGATGGATTCAGAATTCATCTGATAGAGGAGAATTAATAGTGTTTGGAAAACTTTTTCTTGCATGAATATATCCCTGAATAAACATTAATTAACTTACCTTTAAGTTATCAAAATCTCCAAGGTCTTTTGGCATTTGCGTTTGATCGTGTACGCCCATCGGAAATTCCACCTGAATTCATATCACATTTACATTCACAATAATACACTATCTTTCTTCACCTCAGACTTCTTGCATGTGCTCAGTAGAAGAACTGCAACAGTGACTTCCTGTGCTCTCTACCAGAAGGGTTGCAATATGTACCCTGTTGTATTTCCCTTGTGTCTCCGCCTCATGTAATCATCCTGTGGGTGTGACCATCTGGAATTGACATTTGTGGAAATCACATTGTAATTGAACTGAAGCTTCATATAGAATACATGTGTTAATACACTACTAATTAGCCTCTGTGAGATGCATCCATGATCCATCTCCCTTACATATATCTTTAACTGTGTATTAGCCACAGGGATGTGTTGATAGGTCATAATGACGATATTTGGGCATATGCTTTGTCAAATATCACAACATCCTATTCATATCAACATGTCACACTTTGTTTCCAAAAGGTGATGAAGGAAAGGATGTTTGCCGTGGTTGTTGACCCCTGTGAGCAATCCCCAGACTCGGGCAGAGGTGCGGTATAATGCTGCGCATAAAACCTGCCGGAATGTAATTGAGCGCACCTTTGGTGTACTAAAGATGCGCTTCAGATGTTTACATTCTACTGGGGGTGCTCTACAATACAAGCCCCAGAAAGTTTGTCGCATCATCCTTGCCTGCTGTTGTCTGCACAAAATAGCAGTACAGGCCAACTGTCTGGGGGACATTGATGCGGCTCCACTACATGGGGAGGAAGAGTCTTTACCTCCCCCTGTAGTGGATAATCTGCAGGGGTCACAACAACGTACCCGCTTCATTCGTGAGTACTTCACATGTAAGTACATACCCAATATGCATGGAATACAGTCTAATGTATCTGGATTATGCCTAACTCCCAAATCCACCTTAATCCATTGCCCTTGTCATACAGAATTCCAACCAGTCCACAGTGGAGGATAGTTCCTTAATTACGATGTTTGTACACTGGAACAAGCCACATGATCAGTTACAGGTAAGTAAGCACACATTCCCATACACATCTTAAGTACTGACCGTTCTAAACATCAATGGCATAGATAATTTGAGTGGATTATATATCCTACCATGTCAATGTATATATGCCCCACGTTACATTGTTACATAGTAATTTAGATTGAAAAAAGACTTTAGTCCATCAAGTTCAACCTTTATAGATCTCCTCTAATCTGCAATACGCAGATTTATTGTTAATTGATCCAGAAGAAGACAAACAGAAAAAAAAAAAACAATGACACTTTGCCAATTGTATCAACAGGGAAAAAATATATAAAATTCCTTCCTGACCCCAGCTACTGGTGATCGGATTCATCCCTGGATCAATACTCCCTCTCTATTTATCCAGGATAGCCCCTAATGCCTTTTTTTTTAATGTAAAAATATACCCAATCCCTTTTTAAAGTTACTCTACGGACTACGGACCAGTATTGTTCACATCGTATGTTCCTGCCAAACCACATGAAATGGGATCACTATGTCGTAGATAAATACTATACACACATACTTTGGAGATCAAGAACCAGTCACAATAACACAAAACAGAGTCCTCTGGTTATTTCCTCGTGATTAGATTTTTTTCAGTAGGATCAAATATGGATCACCAGCCAAACCCAACATGGTGGCTGCTGCTGACTGGCTGGAGAAATGACTACTACTGAAATATATCCAGACACAGCCTTTTAGACTTGTTTACATGAGACAATGCAGAAATCCCTATTTTTTCACACTATAGCAACATGGAATAACCCACTAACAGGCAATGACTTCTTATTAAGAGATATCCAATACGAATAGAACACATACTTTGTCTAATTTGTGACTGTAATCCTCACATCACATTAACCTTTCAGAGCTGCTGTCGTGTGTCAACTCTTCTTTCAACAACCTAGACATGGAAAAACATGAACAGCAACAGAACTGCTACATCAATGTGTACTACATAGTGAGTATTTGTGTAATAATATGGCCATGTATGCTGAAGGACACAAATAACACATCAATCACTTTATTAATATCGGCCTATCTCTCTTTCCAGAATACATCAGATAGGTAAGCAGTGATAAATAATGATGATCCACAGCGCACGTGTCCTGGTGGAACAAATCACCTCGTGGATGAGCTTGGGATTGCGTCCAAGGTAAAACACCACATTTGGCTCTCCAAAATTGCATTAATGTGTAATCTATGTGATATTCCTACATCATTAGCCAGATGAGTAGCTTGTTTCATATGTAGGGAAAGAACAGTGAAGACGTATGTATGAAATGAGCAACATATATTGGTATGTGATGAAGTAGGCGCTCTGGGAGCATGTGCAATGTAAATATTGACATGTTCCTTGTATGTTTCAGATCGCAAAGATGAGTCCCTTTCCACGGTCAGAAAAAGGAATGATGAGCATTCCCATGTTCCAGGACTATGCTATTGTCACATTGCATCATGTAAGTTCATATGTCAGTCATCATGCGTTGCATCGGTGTGATATCACACCCTCTACATAGATTTATATGTACCTATTGCTTTAGATATGCCATTCTTTCCTCTACTTGGACTATCGTGAAGCCTGTATCATACTTCCTTCCATATATATATAACTATTAATGAGGTTCCGTTTACCTTCAGTTATACATATGCAACAGCAGATAATAGAGATGCTCATTCACAGAACAGAATACACCTCAAACTGGCCAGTTTTTTGTGAGTTCTGCTAACACATGAAATTAGTTTGAACACATTGATATGGTCCTGGCCAGGTTCCCATCTGAGTGTCCAAACTTAGGTATGTAGAGTCTTCTCTCATAGTGCCATTTCCAGTGACATGACCTATGGGGGTTCTAACATTGACTGAAGGAGCACTTCTACCTCTGCAGTTGCATAGGAGTGTGTGTTGCCCGCACACACAAGACTACAGATTACTTCTCCCCATGAGCATATCTCCTTCTGTATTGTTGGGTTTGAATATTGAATGTTATCATGATATATTTAATAATGATATAACTGATATTGCCTCATGTTGGATGATGCACTGTATATCCCCCCTCAACTGATCATCTATACCAATGTCATCCCCCCTGCCTGCATTCTGTCCCTATTTCCGTGTGTTACTGGAACTCTGTCTCCAACACCATCCGTTAGGGGTGTAACTATTCTGTTCAATATGCGTTTACATTACTAAATAATCATGAATGTAGATTCATATCATTCAAGTTGAGCCCTTCATGTCATTATATACAACCATGCATGTCTATAGACATGATTTCTGAATTCACGCCTCTCGGGCTGGCACCTAGATCTATATTGGCAAGGTACAGATTAATGTAGCATATGTATCTCTGTAAACACACACAGATATATGTATTGAACAATGTCACTTCATTCTATCTGTATTCTGTCAACTTGAAAGCATGATATGGTACAAACACACAGAAACAGTGATAACAATATAACATAATCATACTTTATTTCATACACAGAGCACAAATAGAAATGGACAAGACTGTGCATTAATATCATGTGTGTGGTGTGAACAGATCCCAGTATGGCAAGGGGCTGTGGCAAATCCGAGGACATCTTATGAGGAAACAGACAACATCATGAGGGTAATGCATAGCATCTACTAGGGTCACATGTGGTCAGGACCCCACAGTAACCAACTGCATATAACACAACATTTAATCAACATAATCATTAATGCGCATACAACAACCATATAGTTGCCAGAATAAACAGAAACTATAAAACATGGATCATGTGATACTAAGCGATTCCACACACAGTGTGTTTGCATACATTACTGAGGATTGGTCAATAGATGATGTGAATCTGGAAAACATAGAGAGGAGGTGTTAGAACAATCATAAGCTGTTATAGTACATTGTTTTTGCTCTTGACACTACTATAAACCAACAAACATGAACATAATCTACGAGCAGTAATAACCATATTGATTCTGTCCTATTCAGTCAGCCTTCCAGGAATATGTTGAGGATGTGTAATACGACAAGGCATGCTTCACTGTCAACACAATCCTTCAGCAAAATGTACTATCACTATCTACATTGAATAGTTGTGCCATGCTGATATCACATCTCACTTCTATATGGGTGGTACCAAGGCTAGACAGATTACACTGTTCACATTACCCCTAAACACATGCACATTGATCATGATGTCAAACCAAGGAAATTTGCAGTTTGGTTTGGATGACATGAAATAAATGAATCCAATTTCATAATGTTAACGGGATGGAATGCTACAAAAACGTATGTAGAATTGCTGGTTTGGATTAGCAGGTCGTAATGGGACTGTGCAACTCTACAGCCAGGACACTGATCATTATAATGGAATATCACACAGTCATGTTCCTTAGTGAAGAGATATGTAGTCATATATTGCATTTCCGAGACATCTGCAGTGGTGAATAACACTGATAGAATGCCCGTTGGGAACTGGGTTGAGTGTTTACTCACATGATGGTATTGTAATGCTCGAAGATGAAGAAAATGTCTTCATAGTTGTGAGATTTGGCTATTAACACCTACAAAGACAAGAACAAGGTATCAATCATAACAATATTATGATTAAATACAGCATTTAATCTCAAGGTCAATCCACATTGAACATCAATTGTTGAAATGTTAAACATAACCAGACATGTACACACTCTGTAGCCAACCAATATTATGTCAACATCTATAACAATCAGTATTCTGTGAGGAGTGATCAGGAGGCCTTCCTGGATGGTCCTAACACCTCCTACTCCTTGTTACTGGGCCTCCACCGTCCATGCCCGCGGACCGTCTCCTTCTTCCACGACGTTGTGGTGTGGGAGCAGGGGGTGCCACGACAGTAGGTGGCTGGGGATCGTGTGTCTATGGTGTCTGAGACGAGGAGGCAGACATCTCGAGTTGCGGTTGTGCAACCGAAGGCTGGAGAGGTATAGGCTGGCATCGGAGTAGACGCATTAACACGCGTCTCTTCCGACTGGCCCATTCCTCATATCTCTCCATCCTTTGGTTGTGCCTCAAATCTGAGCATAGATAGTTTGGGTGCTAGCCTGGATGACTCTATTGCTAGCCAGGATGGCACTACTTATGCGGCACTGCCTCTCAATTAGTTGGAGAATGCGCTCTGCTCTCTCGTGTTGGGCCAGGTCCTTTCTGTGAAACTGAGCCATGATGTCGCACAATTGCGCATATACTGGTGGCAGAGGTGCTGGAGGCGTTTGCTGGCTGGCAGATAGAGGATATGGCAACTTTGCAGCTGGTGACTCCGTAGCTGAGGCTGGCGACTCCGCGGCTGGCGACTCTGCGGCTGAGGGTGCTGACTCCGCGGCTGAGGGTGGCGACTCCGCGGCTAAGGGTGGAGCACCTGCCGCTGCTGAGGGTGGAGCACCTGCCGCTGCTGAGGGTGGAGCACCTGCCGCTGCTGAAGGTGGAGCACCTGCCCATGCTGAGGGTGGAGCACCTGCCCATGCTGAGGGTGGAGCACCTGCCCATGCTGAGGGTGGAGCACCTGTCCATGCTGAGGGTGGCGCCCATGCTGAGGGTGGTGCCCATGCTGAGGCTGGAGCCGCTGAGGGAGGCACAGTGCTGCATTGGTGGCTGGTGCAGGCCCTGAGGTGGCCACAATGAATGGCCAGGTGTATCGAAAGAGGAGTGCCCATATCCAACATTATATGGCCTTTGATAAGGCGCAGCATGGTAGGGGGCAGCATAGGATAATGCTGGTGGTAGCTGGGAGGTCTGGGACCAGGACATGGCCGGTTGATATTGCCGGTCTGGCTGTGGCCGGCTAAATGTTGAGGGTCCGGGCATCACTTCCCGCTCCTCATGAGCCAGTGATGTGGATGGTCCCGGGCCCTCTTGGATGTCCTGGCCCTCCTCTTCAGGCACTCCTGCCTCCTCCTCCTCTGAACTTGTGGGTACTGCAATGGAATAAACATATATTTCAGTTGGTTTCTAAAGACAATTGACAGCTATGCATTTACATATCATTGACATAATGGTCATCTGTGAGTGACTGTGGTGCTTGTATTACTTATAATGAGCATTATGGATCATGGCTCATATCAATGTGTACTGCATGTGCATCAGACACGTGCTCTGCAGGATCTGCTGTGCAGTGTGTGAGACTGACCAATCTGACAAGTTTCCAGCAATGGTTGTTAATATGCAGCTGAGACATGGGCCAGGTTAGGACAGTATATGACACACACATGCAGTGCTACAGAGTCTGTATCCACATATGCCCCACAGCCAAATTTTTACTCTATCGCAGTGGAGGCCAAAGTCAGGCCTGCATTTGTGGATAGCCATGCTGCACCCAGCTGAGCATATCATTCTCCAAGTCATTAAGTCTAATTGACTCATCTGTGCACATAAAGGAAATCCACATATCCAGGCCTGTGCGCAGCCCAGCAAGTTTGACTTTGGACACCCTGCTCTATTGCAATCAATCTGGATATAATTAGAAATTGACATATCAGGGATACAAATTATGAACATGATAGGTTTGCTACCAGGACTGAAATGGTTATTGTCGCCCCATATATCTTTAGTCAACCATAGGGCTTACAGTGCTATTGTATGTCAATCATCCCTTTGTGTCGGCAGGGGTGTAGGAGGCCTTATAATTCTTGAGCAAGGGTGGGCAGGTTCGGTCCTGGAGGGCCACACAGCTGAGCCAATCGCCTCTTCAGTCATCCTGGTTGACTCACCTGTGGCCAGAAAGGATATCTTGAAAGGCCGGCATGTATGTGGTCCTCCTTACCCACCCTTGTTCTAGAGGGATACAGCTCATTATATACAACAGCCAGAACACAAGCCTATTTATACATACATACATACAGCATGTTATCTACAGGCTTTTGGACAGCCCATCCCCTTACAATCTCATACAACCATGTGTGTGATATGATACTCACGTTGCAGTGTGTTAGGGCGATCTGTGTCCACCTGGCCTGGTATGCCCACCACTGCTTCGGGAGGAATAATGTTCATCACTGTCCTCTCCTATTCATTGTATGTAACCAGGAGCGCGGGCTCACCACCTGTACCACGTGCTGCTGCTGCCTCCTTGGCCATCTTCCTTTTTACCCACATTTTTAAATCATCAAACTTATGTTTGTCTGACCTCCAGTCCCTATTGGCCACCGCTACTTCCGACACGGCTGTGCCAATTTGGGACCAGGCCTGCTCCCTCTGGCTGGCATTGATATCTCTCCCACCACATATGATCCCCTGGCGGGTAGAGATTTCCCTGAGGAGAACCTGTATCTCCTCTGGGCTATAATTGGGGGCCCTGGTCCTTGCCACAACCCGTTGCCCTACCGACGGTGCCTGGGACACCTGCTCTTCCTCTTCTCTCCCTGGGGCCGCTCCCTCATCCCCACCACCTCCCACCAAGGGATCAGGCACCTGACCCTCTGCCCCTTCTGCTTGTATTCCTACCTCTGTGGGCACTTCCCTCCCCCCCTGCTCTCCTCCTTGCTCTCCTCCTCTCCCTCCTCCTCTCCCTCCTCCTCCTCATCCCTCTTGATCTTATTCCTCCTCTCCTCACTCTCCCCCTCCGAATGTTCTCCTCACTCTCCTCCTCGCCTCTCTTGCCTTACTTTCCTCCTCCCCTCCTCTACCCTCCTATGAAAATAAAGTAACGATAAATAAATATAATATGTGTGTAGGTTTAGGAGGTAAAAAAAGATGCAAGTATTATGTGTAGTTCAGTAATTGTAAGGGGGGGGGGGGGGGTGTAGGTGTGCAGTGGCCTACCACTAGGTGTAGCTATGTGTACGTATTAATCTATGTGTGTGAATTATGTGATATCAGTAATTATGTGTGTTGTGAATTAAGGGTTAAATGCTCTGATATTTCAAAAGATACAAACTCACGATACTCCTTCTCTCTGGCCCACTCTCCTTTCTCACAAAAAAACCACCAACGCCTAGACCTGTGTGTCAACTTGCAAAAGCTCCAGCGCAGTCAATTATTTTCTGTTTTGGCTCCCTTTTAAAGGCATACTGCCGTCTGGTTAAGTGTTACGTATCACGTATTTCACGCTATTTTCCCATGCAAACCTTAATTATTAATTGATACGCGCGGCCACGGAAATCAAAGTGATCCGAGATATCGTCCCTCATTCACAAATCCTTTGCAAATCCTAATGTGTACGTAATCGCATCCATCACTCGTATCTCGCAGCACTTTGAATTTAATAACGTCGTAAACTGTCTCAATTTTCAACTACGTAAGCCTTGCGTTTTCACCTCATATTTACAAGGCTGGAATTTAATAGGGCCCTTAATCCCTAGATGGGTGATATTTTTCGAGGCTCAATTATAGGCATATTGCTTTGTAAGTAAGTTTTTAATCTTTATATCTATACACTTAACCAAAATGTCAGTTTAAAAAAAAATGATCTTAAGTATGAGATCTTATTAAATTCATTCAGTATTCTGTGTAAGTTATAACATGTTGTTACTGGGTTAAGTTATGGTCAAAATAACATTGTCAGCATATAGCACTATCTTATACTCATTTTTACCAATTCGATAAAGAATAAAAACAGCAAGAGGGAAAGGGGACAACCCTGACGGGTCCCATTGGTGATACCAAATGTATCTGTCATATAACCTGACCCCGCTGTATATGCTTTTAAGTCGGTATAGAGTATGTTAATTGTTTTTTAAACGAAATCTGACAAGCCAAATTTCAAAAGAACTGACATTAAATAATCCCAACTGACCCTGTCAAATGCTTTTTCTGTGTCTAATGACAGTATATTCACTCTCTTAGTGTATGCCATTAGATCCAGCAAGCGTCTTGTGCTATCTGACGCCTGTCTGCCTCTAACGAAGCCTGACTGATCGCCATAGAGAAATTTAGCAATTATCTCTGTATTTATTTAGCATCTGTATTTATTAGAGAAATAGGACGGTAGTTTTTTTTGATCTTCGTCTGGTTTTAAGATGTTAATTCTCTTGGCTTCTACAAACTCAGATGGCGCCTTACCTAGATTTTTAATCTCATTCTACATATTACATACGTATGGACTTATTTCTTTTTTAAACAATATGAAATATAAGTGGTCGAAACCATCTGTGCCCGGGGCCTTGTTAATATTTAAATAGTTTATTGCATCTTCAATTTCTAGTTTGGTAAAATCTTTATTAAGTCTTCTTTAGAGATGGATGGAAACTTTAGTTTACTGAGAAACAAGTCTATGTCACTTTTCTTAATTTCTGGAATTTCAGTGTTATTTTTTTAAATTATATAGTGTTTTATAGTACGGCATAAATATGGTGCAAGCTATCTTACAGAATAAGATAACTTGCACCTTTTATGCAAGTTATCTTATTCTGTATATGATGATTTCTTCGTTTTCTAGCTAATAACTTCCCTGTTTTGTTTCCCAAAATAAAATCAGATTGTCTGAATTTCCACAGCAAAACATCTGCTTGTTTTTGCAGGATTGATTTTATCTTTAAATGTACATTGTTAATTAGACATCCATTGGTCTCATTAGGATTAAGTTTATTTAGGCAGTGTAATTTTTCTAATTCTAATTTTTCTAATTCTATATATAACTGTTGTAACGATTTCCTCTTGCTTTGTACATCTCTGAGATCATTAGACCACTGATGACTGATTTGTGGGTATACCAAAGTGTTGTAGGTCTCTGACTTAGTGTTGGTTGATTATCTAATGATAAACAGTTCATGAAATGATCTGATCCCGCTGTTAATTGGATTTCCACTTTTTATACTTTTCTTAAAGTCTCTAAGGAAACAAACATATAGTCTAATCTGAAGTATGAGTTAAAGCGATTCAAGAAAAAGGTGTAATCTTTCTTGTAAGGTTGTAAGACCCTCCAAGAATCTAGTAGGTCATAACTCTCTATTTCTTTAAGAACTTTTAAGAAGTTTATTTCTGAGTTTCCATTTTTAACATAATTTTACTGTTTTTATCCATTAAAAGATCCATAACTATATTAAAATCTCCACTTATAAGCATATGACCTTCCTTTATTTTGTTTCTCTCCAAACAAATTTAAGAAAGGTAATTTGATTTTCATTTGGGCAATAAACATTTACTAAAGTTAATACAGATTAGCTTTGGTCCCACAAACCAGTAATCTCCTATTTCCATTGTCATCCAAAAAACAAGATCAAAAACAAGATCAAAGGAGCTAAGTGCTCCTTCTCCCTTCTCTGCTACCCCGGACATAATTACCACTTTATAGGTTTCCCATTCATTCAATCCATTCATACACATACAAAAGAACCAGAAAGAACATAATAGTGACTTCATTTCTGGTGAACAAGGCAAATCTGCCAATATACTGAAATACTGGGTTAATGCCATTGGTATTCTAAGCATCTAGGTCAGGCCTGTAGGCCCCGAAACATAAATTAGTTATAGCTATACAAACAGGGGTGTTTGGGGCGGGACCGGAAATGCTGCATGCACTATCGTGAGCAGTGCTTAGGTGCATGTAGGTCAGGCCTGCTTGAGCTCTGGCTTCATCCTAACACACTCTGAAATTGCCTAATATGAACCTGATGCATGCAGGAGATCCCCTGTCCGCCTTATTATCACCTTAGGTGTTCAGGAGTGAAACTAGAAATGAAACTAGAAGGCAGCCAGCAACGAGTATACCGAGAGGTGAAGAACTACAGAAGTTGGTGTCCTGTGAACCAGCGCTAATTGTGCTAATTGTGGATGCACCATGACATGTATGATGTACGTCACAGACAACGACCAGCCTAATGGCAGTGTTCAGCCTAGAGGCCATGTGTTAGGGCATCCGGAGAAGCCTAACCAGCATCATAGAGGTTTGCTGTGGCCTTATAGTTTCCCAGGAGAATACATTGAGCGCTGATTCTTGCCAAGAGGCACTTTTAATACAGAGGATAAGACGGGAGTAAAATGCAGATTCAGATTCATTCTGTAAGGCATGCCTTCTGGAAGTCTCACAGTTACAGCTACATATAATAATATAATGACACCACACATATGACTGAATATTATCTTTAAAGTTGGGAGGTGTGAGCCCTCAAGTGCATCAAGGATTAGGGGCTGATACAGCGTCCGTGAGTACTATCTGCCTGAAGTTGAATGCTGTACTTGACATAAGGGAAAAGATACATATGTCTGTATATTACCTTCAAAGTTGGGAGGTGTGGCCCTCAAGTGCATCAAGGATTAGGGCTGATACAGCGTCCGTGAGTACTTTCTGCCTGAAGTGATATGCTGTACTTGACATAAGGGAAAAGAAACACATGTCTGTATATTACCTTCAAAGTTGGGAGGTGTGAGCCCTCGAGTGCAGCAAGGATTGGGGTTCATACAGCGTCTGTGAGTACTATTTGCTTGAAGTGGAGTGTTGAATTTGACACGAGGGAAGATATATATATATATATGTCTGTATACTACCTTCAAAGTTGGGAGGTATGAGCCCTCGAGTGCAGCAAGGATTGGGGCTGATACAGAGTCCGTAAGTACTACTTGCCTGAAGTGGTATGCTGAACTTGACACGAGGGAAGAGATATTATACTGTATGTCAGTATATTACCTTCAAAGTTGAGAGGTGTGAGCTCTCGAGTGCATCAAGGATTGGGGCCGTACAGCATCTATTTAAACCCTTTTTTGGGTTCCATGTGAGCTTGAATGCTACAAGACTGAACCATATCTAAATATATTAATTACTGGGGACATAAAAGAATGTCTATATAGAAGTCTGAATGTCTTAAATGTCTTAAAAAGGAACAGAAGACAGAAAATAAGTAAGCCCCAATTGATTAAGAGAGACATCCTTTTTACAACACAGAGGGAAAAGTACTAATTCATTTTTGATGTCATCCAGCAGTAAAAAAATATTAAAAATCAACAATGACTATTAAACCAAAGGTAAGAGGAAAAAATTCTAATCTTAAGAACACAGAGAACTTTTCTATAAAAGAAAAATTGGAGTCCTTGGATACCTCTATTAGCAAAGAATCCCAAACATCTTTTGAAAGTGAAGTCTCTTTCCAAACATTATCTCAGGAAGTTGAACTGATTTCACTATCTAAGATAAAAGATCTTTTCAAAGACTTTCAGCAGACTATTACTGCAGATATATCTAAACAGATTATAGAGTTTTCAAAATCTATTAAAGAAACAAACACTAAAATGGAAATTATAGAGACTAAGTTTGACAAAATCAACACAGACAATAAGTTCCTTATGAAACAAGTCTCCCAACTAGAAAATAAAGTAGAAATACTAAATAATAAATTGGGTAACTTAGAAGATAGATCTAGAAGGAGCAATTTGAGCCTGAGAGGCATTCCAGACACAGTGGAGGATAAGGAACCACATTTTTCTTTAACAAACTGGTTCCTGATCTACCAGAAGAAACTGGAATTGTGATTCATAGATCACCTCTTCCAAAAAACCTGGATAGAAGTGTACCTAGAGACATAATTGTCAGACTGCATTTCCAAGATTATAAGGAAGCAGTAGCAAGGGCAGGTTACAAGAGGCTGGATCTGGTACCCTCGTTTGAAAAAACAAAAAATCTTTTTTTAGATTTGTCTGCATACACCTTAGCAAAAAGAAGGGAGTATACAGCAATTACCCAAATCTTGAGAAAAGAAGTCCTTAGGTATGAATGGAAAACATCTGGTTGCACTTTGGTCTTGAGAAATGCAGTCTGCCATAAGATTAGTTCTCTGCAAGAAGGATGGTTGTTATTACAAAAATGGAATCTGAAATAGAAATTTTAGTTATAAACTATGTCTTTGCAGTAGGTGAGGGGTTAATTAATCATTGAATGAGATGACAGTTTATTTTTAAAAACAGATAATTAATTTTATAGTGTACACATATATAAAAAAGTTTGCCCAAACACTACAATCACACTAAGAGTTTGGGGTACTATTATCTCTCCACTCAGTTATGAGACAAGAATAATATCAAAGCACATCAAGACACAATATTTTAATAAAACAGTATGTAAATTAGAAACTACAGAGTAATATTAAAGAAAACAGATTATATAAGGATGATAATTGCACAAATTATAAACACAGACAACTTTATTTTTTTTTAAACACTACTAAGTAATATTACTACACTATATTATTATTATCTCTACACCTGGTATATGAGTTTAGAATGATACCAATAAACATTTGGACACAAGATGTTTACAAAATAGTAGGTAGTTAGAACATATAGAGCACTTTGAAAGTAAATAATTTACAAAACACTGCACATCAATATCAGTGAAAGAATTAGAAGAGGGACAAAAAGAAAGAAAATGACTATGGAATTCATAATTATTTAGTGTAATAGCATCTATTTTTTAGTACGATAACTGTGCTGTTAACTGTATTTACATGATCATATACAAGTGATTAATATGTTCTTTTTTATAACCTCACCACAACTTTTAATATGGAAAGTTTTAAGATGGATCTAAATGACCTATCATTCAAGCTACTTATTACTAGCTTACACTGTGATATTTAGTCACATCTGATTATTTTATATCATAATTAGGGTTACCTAAACCTGTGCCGGGAACAAGCCATATACTGTGGCCTCTATTTATACATTGGGTTTATAAGTAAGTAGGTACCCTATGTGGGTTATAGATATAACTATTCTGAATATTATAACTCTCTGCTAGTACTCTTAAAAGTCTGAAATCTATATAGAGCTACGCAGCTTTATGTTTTTATTGTCTTTTTTATATGATTTTAATTTTACTTTATGTCAATTTTTTATATTTTTTCAATAAAGATTATCATTTTAAATCCCTATAACCTCATGGTTTACATTCTTAAATCAGTGTTAAGCACTTAGGAATATGATCTAGCTATAATGGTTTTGGTATTTTTTATGGTTGCATGCAACTGGTCTAAATTACAGTATCAGATATGGGCATTTTATTCAAAATAGTGCACACAAACTTGCACAGCCTTACACTTTGAAAGTTTGCCACTATAAATAGTATTTATATATAGACTACACACTTTTCTAATGAATAGTTACAATATATTTGTATAATACAAAGTTTATTGGATAAAAGACGCCACCGGGTTCCACTTGAAACTTTGTGACAAACAAGCCTCTTTATATGTCTTCCATGATAAATACAAAAAGTTGTACATACCGAAAAACATATCAATTATCATTCTCACACAAAAAAAAAAAACTCAATCAACTGGAGCACAGATTGCATAAAATGGGGATTTACATTTATTTAATATACATTGTCTTTTCTGTGTTTGGTATAACAAAATCAATATATTATAAACAGTACCGTAAATTTAGAGTGTATTACATTTCTGTGTAAATGTAGAATAAAATAAAAAAATCCTTTTAAAAGATTGCTGTACCTCTGCATTTCTCAGGCAGTAAATGACTGGGTTTATAAGTGGAGTCAAAACAGAATAAAAAATAGTCACCAATTTGTTTTTGTCAAGTGGATTTGCCTTTTTTGGTTTAGCATAAATTAGTAATGTTGTTGTATAAAATATAGTGACAATAGTGAGATGTGAAGCACATGTAGAAAAAGCCTTTTGTTTCCCTTGGCTGCTTCTGATTTTTAAAACTGATCTAAGAATACAGAGATACGATCCAATAATCACTACTAAAGGAATCATGTTAATAAGCATGCCCAGGATGAAATCCACCAGTTCTGTGAAGGATGTATCAGTACAGGATAAGTTGAGCAGTGGGGATATGTCACAGAAGAAATGATTCATTACATTGGGGCCACAGAAATCAAGTCTGAAGATTAAATTTAATTTGACCATGGCAATGGAAAAGCCAGTGACCCATGACCCAATGGCCATTTTGAGACACAAAGTAAGGTTCATAATGACAACATAGCGTAGAGGCATGCAGATTGCAACATATCTATCAAACGCCATAACTGCTAAAAGTATGCACTCTGTGCAGGCCATAGACATGAAGAAGTAGAACTGGGTCAAACAAGCATTATATGAAATTGTTTTATTCTTCCTCAGAAAGTTGCTAAGAAGGTTTGGCACAGTGACAGAAATGTACCATATTTCCAAAAAAGACAGGCAGCTTAAAAGACAGTACATTGGCTTGTGTAGCTTAAAATCACATTTAATTGTTAAAATAATTACCAAGTTTTCCAAAATTGTTAGCACATATACTATGAGGAATACAGTAAAGAGAACACACTGCAGTTTGGGATCTGTGGGGAAGGATGAATTCTGTGACATTATTGATATTTCTTCTTTCCATTTGGAGGTAATTGGTCACTATACTTGATCTTAACATTCTATATGAGACAAATCACGATACGCAAATAGTTTCTTGGATAATCATTATAATTATGTCCATATACATTTTCAGATTTTTTTTTGTAAACAGTACTTTTTGGAACCAGATTTCTAGATTTTCTTGGCTTTAAAATTAGAATAATATATGAATGCAAATACCAAATGTTTTTTTTTAAATGTATTATTTATATTTTGCTGACCTTTCATATTGGGCAAAGCAAATAACTTCTTATCTTGCTTCACTTTAGGTGAATTGGAGTTGTCTATGACATTAAGTTATCAGGGTGCATAAAACTGCAAAAAAAAAATGGAATGTAATGTTTTATATTTCCATATATTTAGTTCACAACAACAAAAGTACAGATTAATATAACAACCTGAAATAATGTGTATATGGTGTAGTATGTGGTTCTTGCCAATAACATACCATATAAACCAAATAAACATTCTTGCACTATTCCTGTATAAACCATTACAAAAAATGTTTAAATTTAACAAATGTTTACCGTTCCCAAACCTAAATGTTTACTTTGTACTGTATAGCTATCACTTTTACACACACTCTCAAATTGTGATGCATTTGTGATGTGTTTTTGAGTATACACACCTTCTCTTCAAGCAACAATGTGGAGTTGATTTTGTTTTATCTTTTGTTACTTGGCTTACAGAATACTTAAATAAATTATACTCAGTTCTGACGATCTCTGTTTCCATTGGCTCCATCTAAACCCATAACTACGGGTTTGACTAATTGATCACATTCACGGCTGCACATCCAACCGTCGGTATATGGTTTACGGGTTTGCGTCTCAAGCCCGTAACACACGGCCTATAGCTATGTAACTCTGCCAAATTTCAAGCCTGCAGCCCTTGTGAGCTTCCTGATGCTGATATGAGCTTCTATTTTAATAGGGCTGAATGTATTTATAAAGTTAAGAAACTAAAAATATAAATATGCTATAATTCTGCTGTGGCTGTATGGCATTAGAACAAGGAGTTTAGATTTGATGTAGGTTTTTATATAGATGAGACTAAGTCCCATAAGTGTTTTTCATAAGAAAATGATCCACTGATGTTCTGAATTTGAATCTGACTATAAATTTAACAACACTACTTGTGTTTCATCATTTTCCCTATCCAGTTGAGAGCCTGAAAGAGAATAGAAAAACATCTATTTTTAATACTTTGATCCTCAGTTTTCTCCTAATACATGTATGTTCATTTTCCATTATACTCCTTGAACATAAACGTGTAGCTATGTTTCCTGAATCACTGTGAGTTAGCCAAGCTCAATTAGGATACTTCTTAAAAGTGTTTTAAGAGGCTAACGGAAATGTAGCAGCATTGCTTTAAAATGTTTGTATGGATACAAACACCGACTTAAAGGTATATGTAAGTGAAGTGGGTTATGAATGCATCCTGTAGAAGGCATTATAACCCACCTAGCAAAAAAGTTTGCATGAAAACATGCAAACCGTTTTTGCATTATAATAAAAAATGTGCTGGGGGTGATTTAGACACCCCCAGCAACTGTGATTTGCAAAAGGATGTCTAATTTTTAATGAGATATCCATTATGCAGCACATTCGCATGCTGATTGGATTTTCAGCCATTCAGCAAGCAGCTGCGACACTGGTTGGCAAGAGAGAGATGGGGGAGGGGTTGATAATCAGTGTAGTTAGGTCTGACCTGAATAAACACACATAAATCTCTAAATAAGCTTATGCTTAGACAAAACAATGATAAAGCAAGAAAAGTTAAACACAAATAAATACATTTTGATTTGATGTGACAGTCAAAGTATATCACAAACCTTTTTATAAGCTGAGATGGACACAGACTCTAAAAATATATATTGTACAATAGTCTCACAGACAGCTATTGGAATTATAACACAACATTACACAATACTCACAAACAGAACATTAGAAATAACACAACATTATGCCATACTCACAAACAGAACTAAAGAAATGCTATCATAGGATTACACAGAGCTCACAGACAGAACACAAGAAATAACACAGTATTAGACAGTGCTCACTGCAGAGCTCAATACATTATATCACATACACATTACATATTCACTAAAGGAAATGAAAGTGTCAAGTGTCTGAGATCATGTGACTTCCCACAGTAGGGCAGACTTCAGGTGATAACTGAGCATGTCTGCAAGATCCCCAGGCAAAAAAGCAACATTGTATAAGATATGCTAATTATGCTTGGGAATTCCTGGGGTGTCAACATTGAAAGAAAACTCTTTGCAAAAGCAAGAAAATCAGCAAACTTCAGGCTAACTGTTTAACTGTTTACTTCTCCTGTATCAGATGCATTCATAATCCAGCTCACTTACATATACCTTTAGCATATGAAAAATAAAGCATGTAATCAAATATATTATCCTATAAATACACAAGCACATTTTACTATGACAAATTAGTGCTCATCACAGAGTAGAACATTTATGTTTATTATTATTGTTGTCTCATACAACAAAATAAAGCACAATTTTTATGTTAATTTGAACCTCATAATCAAAATCATCAATGAAATTACTAACACAGCTTTAAGCAAGTGAAGCAAGCTGAGCAAGTGAAATTGCACAAGAAAAAAAATTGTGTAAACGACCACACCTATTAAATAACAATGGTATGGATTCTGTGTTATAGTATGTAAATACCTACTCACTCAGTAACCCACTAAACACTTGCGGATGCTCAGCTCTTCTGAACAGCACCTCATATATTCCTTTAATTTCAACATCTCTCTGACCCTAATGAGAATGTTATGTCATCTGTATGTGAAGTATCCACTGTACAATTATTCTAAATATGCTGATGCTGCTTAAAAATAACAATGATAATACAAACATTATAATGACCATCCAGTATAGTATCTATTATATCAAATGTAAGGATAAATCCAATCCTCATCATTCTTATGTAAATCAATAATTACAACACTATTGTCAGATGATATACATATATTGCTACAATAAGAGCATATTGTAGTAGAGATTAGTAAATAATACAACAAGAAATTAGTTTTTTTATACTTTACCTACTTTCACTTCTGCTTCTATATGCCATTTGAAAGTCCTATATTTACAATAGCTAGTATATTGCACCAACAAAAAAAATTGTGGCAGAGACTAAAACACAATGCACTCCTATATGATATTTATAAGTTCTACATTTTGTGATTCAGTACTTTGGTAGTTCTTTTGTAACTTATATACAGCCTTATTAAATTGCGATTCAGTCAATTTAAAAGGGCTCTATTTAAGCACACAGCATATTTAATTTACAGAAGATTTTAGTTAGTGAAGACCTTGCTTTTGGAAAGTTCACTAACTAAAAACTTCTGTAAAAAAATATGCTGTGTGCTTATATAAAGCCCTTTTAAATTTACTGAATCCCAATTTAGTAAGGCTGCTAATATATAAATACTAGCGAATTGCCCGTCAAAAAATGATGGCAATGAAATTGTAAGGTAGCTAATGCTGTTTGGTGTATAATAATGAAATATGTAATACATTACTAAATGAATATACTGTACCTATTTTGAAGCATTGTGATGAAGAGCTGGCAATCTGTGTTGATGTTGCTGCAGTATTAGTGGTGTGGAGCTGCTGTGTAAGCATGCTGAATGTGTGCACTGTGTGGTATGAATATCCGTAGGTCGTTTGTTGCGTTTTGCGAGTTTGTTGTGGTGTTTTGCGAGTTTGTTGTGGTGTTTTGCGAGTTTAGTTGCTGTAGCCTCGTTTTCGTTTTGTTCGGCGGCCATTTTTTCTCTCGCTTAGATTTTTTTTTAGTCTCTAAACTGTTTTATTTCGAGTAAAATCGAGGTGTAAGTTGTATTTTTGAGGTCCTGGGTGCTCCCTCTTGGTGTAGGTAAGGTTTTTATGTATGTGCTGTGTGTATGTATTGTGTTTTACATTTTGTAATGTTCGCGAGTTGCGTCCTAGTGTTGCGAGGCCGTAATGTGTGTGAACGTGTGTTGTATGTTGTTTGCGAGTGTCGTAATGTGTGTGTCGTGCTGTTTGGTTTGCGACGTGAAGTTTGCGAGGGTCGCAGTTGCTGGCATGGAGTGCCTACGGCGCTCCATGCCAGCAACTGAGACCCTCGGCCACTGCCCTCGCTTCGCGAGGGCCTTGGCTCGCTGCGCGAGCCCGCAGCATTAGCAACAACTCGTACGCTCACAACTATATATGTGATTGCTGTACAAAATGAGTGACTGTTGAAGGGAAAGTACATTTAAGCTAATAATCTAAAGTGAATCATTCCTGTATACAGTGCAATATTTCTTATCACAGGTTAGTATATTGATATTGATATTTAGAGTGTGAGAAAGTAATGTAAATGTTAAGCAACAGAAGTGTTAATATAGCTACAACAACTGTCGTAGTATTATGATGAATGACAAAAAATAAAGTTAGGGTGTTCTTTAGTAGAGACTTTAGGAAATATGTATTAAATTGACTATTTGGATGATGTGTGCTTAATGAAAGTACAGCAGACTTGCAAAGATGGAATTAACCTTGGTGACTTCCAAGTTACTGAAAATATAGTATTGTCAGGAGTAAGGCTGAACTCCATTTTCCAGACAATGCAAGGTACGGCCAATGCTCAGCTTCTACATTATATTTTAAATACCTTTTCATCTTTATGCAAAAAATATTAATATCAGAACAGTGTAATACATAGGTTCAGCCAATCATCTATTATTATAAAAAAGCTGCTTTCATTCAAATGTGTTTTGCAAAATATTAGAGGATGTCATATATATAGAGGATAGGTGCAAAACATTTTAAATGTACCATCTGAAGGTAAAAATAAAAAATGTCCTCACATTCCATGATGTAATATTTTAAGTTTCTTATTCTGCACATTCTTCTTTATATAAACACATAAAAGATGTCCTCTGAGATTGAGATTTTCATTAATTCCCCTACTTCCTCTCCCAATAGAAACAAGTCCTACCTGTGAGAATGCATGCACGCCATATATTGGGAAACCAGTAACACTTATGGAGAGTGAATTATTTGCTCATTAATTAACATTAAGTGTCCATTAAATACTGACAAAACCTTAAGATTGATTGAATATGTAATTGTGCACTGCTTAGAAACAAAAGAGAGATATTTATAATTAAATTGTACAAGCTCTGCAAATATTATTCTTAGCTGTTTTGCTGAAGAAAAGGCAATGTTAATCAGAAAATTGTAAATAATAGTGAATCTCGGGCATATTTAAATTCTTTAACATGAATGACCCACAACTCCCATGCTATTTAGGGGTTAAGCTGGTTGGGGTCTTGATGGTCCCCAAGCTCCCATGTGAGGTAGTGGTTCATATAATTATATCCCACCCCAAGGCAACAAAGAGGGGAAGGAAGGGTAAGCCAAAAGGAACCCCTGTTACTTACAGTGTCCAGAGGAGCCTGATATTTATTTAGATGCCCAACCCACCCAAGGAAATGAGATAGGAAGATGGGTCATGTATTAGGTGATTGCAACAGCAAAGAAATTATTAATTTTGAGGTCCAGAAAATCTCATGAAAAAACTTAGTTTGCCTCATTATTAGCCACTGCTGTACTCTCTCCTACTCTCTTATTGTCCTGAGCTCTACTGAAATGAAGTGACATATTTCAATTAAGATGTCTTTACTCAAGCCCTATCAAAACAGATTTATAAATGTTATCTCAGTTGAACTATTTCCCTTATTTTTAGTAGTGCTCAAGACAATGAAGCATTGGAGAGTGGTTCAGCAGATGCGATTAATGAGAAAAAGGGTATTGTTAAATTATATTTTCTGACTAATTTGTTTTGCTACTATCAACTATAGGGATTTATGCTCCCTTTAAATGCTTAACACTCTCAAATCCAATAACCTCAATAACATAGGGCAATATTAATTTTCCAAAACATCAATTATTATACACTTATTCATATGATAAACCATGATGATTTAAAAGAAATTTAAAAACAATTAAAACCAAAAAATCAAAATATTTTGGGAGAAGATTCTCAGTAGGATTCTCAGTGTGATTTTCTTATAAGTGAAAGTGGGTTTCACAATTTTATTTCACAAAAATATTCCCACTATACACTTACACTATTTTACATATTGAATAATTCAATCTTCAATAACACTTGCTTGTACAGTTAGCTAATGTGTGATTTTTTATGATTGAAAGTGGGTTTCACAAATTAATTTCATAGTGCTATTACCCACTAAACACTTCCACTGTATTTACACACTAAGGGCCCTATTAAATTCAAAGTTCTCAATGGCCATTGTACAGCCTGCATGTCTGCGTGCTTGAAATTTGCAGGAGTTACAGAGTGATTAAATTAGAAGAGCCCGCAAGGACATGTCCGGAATCCAAATCCATATTAGACAGAGCCATCATCATTATGTCACTAAAACATGGAGGTTAAATTTCAATCACTTATGTTTTTGAAGTCCGAGTTGCGATCAGGCCGGCATTCCAGAAATAATGCAATATAAAAAAATCAGTAAATATAATATTCTAGTCCATTTGAGTTCTATTATATGTATTAACACATTGATTGCAGGGATCAATAAAACACAGAAATTAAACTGAAAATAATGTATTTTATATTGCAGATTTGCGAGCTAGAGAATGTTGTGCTATTAATTTAAATACCTGTCATTGCTTTCCCTGTAATTTAAAATACAGTAGTGTGTTTATATTTGCTTTTACAGTGCTATGGACAGGAATTTAACTACCTTGCGAGTCCTATTTGGTACCCGTAGGATTTTTGGCTACATTTGCCATTTACAGGTAGCAATTTAATAGCAATTTGCAATTGTAACATTTACGGGATTGAAAAGAGGCTTAGCTGGCTCGGAGTTCAGATTTTGACAGCCCGTAGGGTTTTTTCGCCTATAACCCGCCGGTAACTTTTGCAGGCTCCTTTACGGGCTTCTGGAACTGCGATTTGGCAAATTTAATAGGGCCCTAAATCATTCAATCTTCAATAATATTTACAGCCTTATTACATTGCGATTTGGCTAATTGAAAAGGGCTCTATTTAAGCACAGAGCATATTGTTTTTACAGAAGTTTTTAATTAGTGAACTTCTATCCAAAAGCAAGGTTTTCACTAACTAAAAACTTCTGTAAAAAAATATGGGACATGCTGGAAAGGTGAATAGAATATGTAGAATATTTAAAATGTTTATTTATTACATGTAAATTTGTTGTACTCATTTTTTTTCCCCTTTTTTCCTAGGTTGCTGATCTGAAGGTAGATCTGCAAAGGTAAGTGGTAGTGATATCGCGAACATCAAATTTTCGGTTCGCGAACAGCGGACGCAAACTTCCATTAAATGCTATCTAGCCATAGACTTCAATGGGAAGGCGAATTTCAAAACCCACAGGGACTCTTTCTGGCCACAATAGTGATGGGAAAGTTGTTTCAAGGGGACTAACACCTGGACTGTGGCATGCCAGAGGGGGATCCATGGCAAAACTCCCACGGAAAATTCCATAGTTGATGCAGAGTCTGGTTTTAAGCCATAAAGGGCATAAATCACCTAACATTCCTAAATTGTTTGGAATAACATGCTTTAAAACATCAGGTATGATGTTGTATCGATCAGGTAGTGTAAGGGTTACACCCGCTTCACAGTAACAGACCAATATCCCCATTTAATGCACCGCAAACAACCGCAAACAGTCCCTTTGCACAACCGCAAACTCCCCATTTGCACAAGGTTGGATACCAAGCTAGCCATGTCCCGTTCCTTGTCCTCACTGATGTCATTGAAGGTCTCTTCCTCCACCCAACCACCAAGGCCCCTCGAAAGGTGACAACAAGCCCCCTGGGACGCCTGCTGTGTTTGGTCTTCCACCTCCTCAAAGCCACCTTCCTCCTCTGACTCCTCTTCTTCAGACTCCTCTCTCTGCATTGCCTCTGTCTGCATTATTATATGGTGTATACTGTTAAGTAGTACTATTCCTATCGGTTTAATCCCTGTTACGTCCACTATTAGGGGGCGTGTATATGGCATTGATTTTTGGAACATGGAGATGGAAAAAGATGCTTGATCGGACCTCCTACTTCAAATTTGGGGCACTGCGCATGCAATCTAAGGTGCCACCAGATATGAGTGTCACTGTGCACTGTCAAAAGTTGGCAGAGTAGGCACTGTAGGCCTCACACACACGCCTGTAGGCAGGCAACTGATATTCAATCGATTACAGTCAAAAAAGTGTTGTTCTATGTCACTGTACACTACGTTTGCACCAGATATGATGTATCACTGTGCACTGGCAAAAGTTGGCAGAGTAGATGCAATAGGCTTCACACACACGCCTGTAGGCAGGCAATTGCTATTCAATCTATTACAGTCAAAAAAGTGTTGTTTTATTTCACTGAGCACAATATAAGCTGTGAGCCTGACACAGGCAGGCAACTGAAATTAGATTAAAGGAAAAAAAGGTTGTTTTTTACACTATCTGTCCTCTCACAACGAATGCAGCTTCAGAATGATTCTAAAATGTATGCTGTCCTTTAGATGGAAGGCTCTGGAAGGGAGTATATGCTGCTGATTGGCTGGAATGTGTCTGCTGACTGTGAGGTGCAGGGTCAAAGTTTCCTCAATGATAAAGAATAGGGGGTGAACCCAAAAGCGCATGTGTTCGCAGTCCGATGCGAACGCGAACATGCCAAAATCGTCGCAAATAGTCCGCGGGCGAACTGTTCGCGACATCTCTAGTAAGTGGTCTTAATTTTTGTATTTGTGGTTAGATTTAGGGTTTGGGTATGTAGATAGGATTTATTTTATTGTAGAGAGGATGTATATATCTTAGGTTTTATTGTATTTTAGATAGAGGGAGGTATGTATGTTAGATAGCATTTAGTTTCTTTTAGGTAAAGAGGATGATTGTATGTTAGGGTTTATTGTATTTTAGATAGAGGGGGTGTATGTATGCTAGATAGGATTTATTTTCTTTTAGATAGAGGGGATGTATTTATGTTAGGATTTATTGTATTTTATATAGGTGGGGTATGTATGTTAGCTATGATTTATTGTATTTTATGCAGAGGGGGAAGTATGAATGTTAGATAGTATTTATTGTATTTTAGATAGGTAGGTATTATATATTTTTTGTGTGGATTGTATTGTAATGTAATGTATATATATATAAATATATATATATATATATATATATATATATATATATATATATATATATATATATATATATATATATATATATATATATTGTATGCCTTTCCTTTTCAGGTGTGTAATGTTTTTTTATTTTCTGTAGTGTGGGGGGTGGGGTTGTAATGTTTTTTTTTTTTTTTTTTCTGTAAAAAAAAAATTTGACTTACGTTTTATTATTTTTTGTGACTTAAGTTTTTTATTTTCTGTAATTTAGATTTTGTATTTTCTGTAAATTAGTTTTTTTTTGTGTGACCTAGGTTATATTATTTTGTGTAATTATTGGGGTGGGGGGTTTATTAGGGGGTAGGTAGGTAGTGTAGATAGGTAGTGTACGTGTTAACAGGTTAGTGTAGAGGATGGTTAGTTTAGGTTTAATGGTTCATTGGGGGGGTATAGTGCAGGTAGTGTTTGTAGTTAGTGTCATGCAGGTTCTTGAGGGGTTGTAACTTGTCCATGAGGGTGTTTATATACCCTTATGGGACTGATAGGGTTAAATATAGGCTTATGTGGGTCTGTATAGACCCACATACCAGACGGGGATAAATAGGCTTAGATGGGTTTAAACAGGAGCAGTTATGGCTACTTAGGAACTGTTAGGGTTAAATGTGTAGTGTTAGAATTAAATAGTTGCAGGGTTGGGTTAATGGGGTATAGTTAGGGTTAATAGTTTAGAGGTTACATTTTGTGTAATGAAGGTCCTGGAGGACCCTCATGGCACTTGTAGTGTTATTACATGGATTAATAGACCCCTATTAGAGTGATAGAGTTAATTATTGGCCTATGGGGGTCTGTATTGACCGACATGAGTGACAGGGTTAATGAAGGGCTTATGGGAGTCTGTATTGCCCCCCATGAGTTACAGGGTTTATTAAGGGGTGACGGGTGTCCTGATTGACCCCCATGAGTGACAGGGTTAATAAGGGGTTTTGGGGGTCTGTATTGACCCCCATGAGTGAGAGGGTTAAGTAAGTGCTTACGGGGGTCTGTATTGACCCCCTTATGAGTGACAGGGTAAATTATTGGCTTATGGGGGTCTGTATTGACCCCCATGAGTTACAGGGTTATTAAGGGGTTATAGGGGGTCTTGATTGACCCTCATGAGTGACAGGATTAATGAAGGGTCTACGGGGGTCTGTACTGACCCCCATGAGTGACAGCATTAATTAAGGGGTTAGGGGGGTCCTGATTAAAACCCATGAGTGACAGGGTTTTTTAAGAGATTATGGAGGTCTGTATTGACCCCCATGAGTTAATGAAGGGGTTATGGGTTAATGAAGGGGTTATGGGGGTCTTAATTGACCCCCATGAGTGACAGAGTTAATGAAGGGCTTTTGGGGGGGGTCTGTACTTGACCCCTATGAGTGCCTGTGTTAATTAAGGGCGTATGGGGGTTCTGTATTGAGCCCCATGAGCTACAGAGTTAATTAAGGGGTTATGGGGGACCCTCGTGAGTGACAGGGTTAATTCAAGGGTTAGGGGGGTCCTGACAGGGTTAATTAATGAATTATGGGGACCTGTATTGACCTCCATGAGTGACATGGTTATTTAGGGGCTCATGGGGCTCTGTATGTAGCCCCATTAGTGATAGGGTTAATAGTTATTTTTCACATGTCCTTTAAGGACCTTTTAGGTCCTTTGTGGACCCGCAAGGCGGGAAATTCAAATGTTTATTTCAGTGGGGGTCCCCGATCGCATGCGGGCCCCCCACTGCAAGGGTTGATGTAGGGTTAATGTGGGGACTCTCCGGGGGTCCCAATGGGGACCCCCAGCACTGGGTGGTTAATGTTAGGTGCCAGTGGAGGTACTTGCAGTTTGTGTGATGCCGGCCCTTTAAGGAGCCGCGACATAGACAAGATCGTGACCCCCACTGCAAGGGTCAATGTGGGGAAATTGCGGGGGTCCCCCATGGAGACCCTCAGCATGGGCTTAATGTAGGCACACTTCGGGGGTCTGATCGGACCCCCGCTGCAAGGGGTTAATGTGAGGTCTGGAGCTTATCTCGGATCTCTTGGGAAAGGTTGTACGTGTTTAGCAGTGTATTTCGCAATCTAGGGTCGTGGAGCCTTGTTTTCATTTTTTACGGCGGCCATTTATTTTGGGATTATATTGTTGTTGAACCTCATTTGTAGAGGTCCTGGCTGTCCCCCCATGCTGTCTGTGAGTGTTTTTTTTATGATTATTGTGTTTTTGTTTATGTTTTTGTGTTTAGTGGTGTTTTTTTTACGGGTCGTAGTTTTGGGTCGCGGGTCATAATTGTAGGTCGCAGGCAATGAGGGCCAGAAGGGGAAGAGAGATGCAGGGGAAGAGTGACGCAGGGGAAGGACATGAGAAGGGGAAGAGGGACACAGGGGAAGGAGTGGAGAAGGGGAAGAGAAACACCGGGAAGCAGAGGGGGAGGAGGGGAAGAGAGACACAGGGGAAGGATAGGAGTAGGGGAAAAGGTCGTTTTGGGGTCGTAGGGATGAGCGCCTTTGGTGCTCCCTGCCTAAGTCGTAGGGGGTCGTAGGCCCTCGCTTCACAGTTGCTGCGGGATTGCTACGCAAGCCCTCAACCATTAGCAACAACCTGCATGCTGACAACTATATATGTGATAGCACGTGTTCTTTCTGCTTTTATATTGGCAATACATGTTATTACAAATTATCATAGTTACTTTACTTTATCCACGCATATTGATCACTATATCTTGACCAAACTTTTCACTGATTATTCATTTCAAGTAATGATTGCTCACAATATACACTGTAAACTTTCACTGACTCTTCATTACTACTGATGCTTGCTCTCCATACACACTCTTGCTGGTTGTCTCACAATATACACTGCTGCTAGTAACCAGTTGTCTCACTTAATCAGGAACTACAATATTGTAAAGTTGCTATCACCAACTATTCCACATTCCATAAAAATGATACTATCTGTTACTAATTTTTTTCCTAGTTTATACTGTTGCCCTTATTATACCGTTATTCTTTTTTCACAAAGTATAACGTGCATTGTTTTCTCACAGCATATATTGTTAATTATCTCACACAATCAAAATTCATTTTGTTTTGCATGCACTGTGATAGCAAATTAGAAATATAATTTATGCTGTCCAGTATAAAAATTCAAATGTTCTCATAGCTTGTCATCATAATGGTATTTTTGACTTAGTCAATGTTTTGTTTTTTCAAATGATGCATTCAAAGCAGAAGACATTGATTCAAATATTTAAGTGATCTGAATTCTTGCCCCTGACAGCCAGTGAAAAGTAATAAAGATGTTTGAGTCATATTTGTCAGACAATGAAATATGTAGACTTATGTATAATATATTTATTTCCTGTTAGTTTCAATTAAGTTTAAACAAATTTTAACTATTGATTTTCTTACAAACCATAACTTTGGAGGTATCTAAAACATGCTCTTTTAAATACATGAAAAAGTATGCAGAAAACCTAATTTATTAATACAATGTAACAAATTAAAATCATTGTTAATATAGTGGAATAGAACCTTTGGTCATTATACATGTCCATTGCTTTAAATAAATCTTAACATATTTTCATGGTGCTAGAAGCCCACAGTCTACTTGCCATTATTAAACTGATTTAACTCTGTGTGTACTAAAAAAATATTTAAAGAACTAATCTCATTTTCCCTTGGATTACTGCATAAAAATATAATTAATTTGTAATAACAAATTTCATCACAATATATTACATGCAACAAAGAACAATGTATAAAAGAAATATCTTGTCTAAATGTTACTTTCAACATAACAAATGTAACAGAGCACACTATAAACTACTGAAATAAAATCCACATTATTTACTCTATCATAAGTACAGTTTCTACTGCATTTTTTTTGTCAAATCAGTTCCTTTTCCATACAGATTTATAAAAAGTCATATTTGACATGTTTGAAAATAATTCAATAATAAATTAACTTTGAGTGACCTCCATATATGACCTACATTCCTTCTCCTGTCGGAATTTAGCTTAGTGAATTCCACTTGTTACTCATCACTCAACTATCACATCAGACACCTAAATGTAACCTCTGAGAAATATATTTCCCTAATATTGCAAACCCTGAGTGTTTGTCCCATAACTAGTTAACAAATCCCTATCACATACCTCCTATTATATCTAATCTTGCTGCGTTTACCTCAAAAGTCTCTTAGAGTGCCCCAAATATTTAAAAAAAGCTTAGAAGTACTATACCTGTAAAGGCACATACAAATTCCTGAGTGCTTCAAATCTGATGCTATGGACATACTAACACCTTAATTGCATTGGATTTGAGCCTTGATTTCTCATAATTCAACACAATTAAGGTGTTCATATCATTACCCCATGACCCAGGGGACACACAGGAACCCCCTCAATACCTGCCTACTATGATACCAGGGATCCCCTAGGATTCCCCCTACATATCTGCTTGCATCTATGACCCATGGGATTCTACATCTAAAGGATAACCATGGGGGTCACTATGGACACACAGGGTACCTAGCATTAACCCCAATACCATGGGGGTCTTCAACATACCCTTGGGGCACCTGAAATTAACACTGTACCATGGAGGTCCTCATTGGACCCCCATGGTATATTTAACTATAACCATGCGGTCCTCATGTAGACCCATGTCACCTAACATTAACCTTGGGGTTCCTTATGATTCCTCATGATACCTAACGATAACCTCTGTGATATGGGATTCCTCATAGACACTACCACCACAGGGATCATTATTGGACACCCATTGACCTATACTACCAAAAAAAAACAAGTTACAATCTGTAAATTCTGATTGGTTAGACATGTAAATAATCAGCTATGGGGCGTAGTAATTTATATACTCTATTGGCTTAAATTACGAATGACAAATATTTCAGCCAAACAGAATCTTTAAAATGAGAAAATAAGGCAGGTGAGCTTTGGGGGCTCCTAAGAAAGTCTTTTTTTTGTTTTTTTTAATGCAGAGGGTTTCTAAGGTGAAGATGAGGACCCTAGGCATAAATCAAGACTGAAGAGGAATCTTTTATCAATATGGATGTGCTGCTTATCCAGGTAAAAAGAGTGAGGATAAGAGTTTCCATAATAGTCCCTGGAGGGCATCAATGTATAGGCAATTTATGATTTTGCCCCCTTTCATGTGTAATATTTATATATTTATATATATATATAAATATATATATATATATATATATATATATATATATACACTGTAAATATATATATATATATATATATATATATATATATATACATATATATATATATAGTTACATAGTAATTAAGGTTGAAGTTCAACCTTTTAAGATGTCCTCTGATCTGCAAAATGTGGATTAGTTATTAATAAATTGTTAATTAATTGTTAATTAATTATTAATCAACTATTATTTTTAATTATTTTTAATGAATCCAGAGGAAGGAAAAACAGAAAGAAAAAACAAGTGAAACTTAGCCAATCGTCTAAAAAAAAAATGTATTCCTTCCTGACCCCAGATACTGGTGATCGGATTTCTCCCTGGATCAATTTCCCCCTTCTCTAATTATACAGGATAACCCTGAATTGCCTTTTTAATTAGAAATAAATCCAGTTCCCTTTTAAAGTTATCTATCGAATTCCACAGATTAACCACCCTTACTGTGAAGAACCCTTTTCTTTCTTTAAGGTGGAATCTTTTTACTTTTAAACTCAAGGGATGTCCTATTGTCAGTTGAAAACCTATTGGCACAAAAAGCTCCCTTGACAAATCTTTATACTTACCCTGGATGTATTTATTTGAGGTAATCATATCTTCTCTTAGACACTTTTTTTTTTAGAGAAAATAAGCTTAATTTTCTCCAGTCATCTGGTAGAGACCCTGTGTTGAGTGAATCTTGAAAATTAGATATAATGGTTTGGCTATTACAGTGCCCAGTTCTCACAGTACCCTTGGATCTATTCCATCAGGACCCGGGGCTTTATTAACATTTATTTTTTCCAACGTCTTTTGGATTACTTCCTGCGTTAACCAATTATTAGTAGTAGTGTAGCCCCATTATTATGTTGCAGTGTCGCAACCACTGGTACCTCCCTTGTGTAGAGCGAAGAAAAGAACCTATTTAGCTCATCTGCCTTTTCCTGGTCACAAATTTTCAGACAGCCTGTGTCACATTGTAATGTTCCTATAGCTTCCTTCCTCTCCTTCTTCCCATTAATATACTTAAAAAATATTTTAGGGTTAGTCTTATTCTCTTTTGCAATTATTTTTTCATTTTCTATTATAGCCAGTCTAATAGCTCTTTTGCAAGCCTTGTTGACTTCCTTGTACTCCCGTAAAGCAGTCTCTGTCCCCTCTTGTTTGTTTGATTTAAATGCCTGTTTTTTTCCTCTGTATCTTGATCTTTAAATCATTGTTAAGCCACATTGGATGTGATTTAGTCCTTTTACTTTTATTCCCACTTGGTATATGGTGATAAGTATGTATATTTAGTAGGGGTTTAAATGTTGGCCACTTGTGGTCAGTGTTTTTACCTATCAGTTCTCTGTCCCAGTCTATACTTTGTATTACTGCCCTTAGACCGTTAAAATCGGCCCTTTTAAAATTAAAAGTTTTTTTTGGCCCCTTAAAATTCATTTTTTTTAATTCAATCTCAAATAAGACTGTGTTGTGATCACTGTTTCCCAAAGGTTGCCCCATTTCAACATTTGATATTATATCAATATTATTTGTGATGACTAAATCTAAGATAGCTTCATTTCTAATAGGCTCTTTTATAACCTGGCCAGATAAAGATCCCTGAGTATACTCAAGAACCTGCTGTTTCTCCTGTTCAGGGTAGAATTGCCTGGTATTTCGGGGCTGGGTCACTCTTTTGAGCGAGACCAGACTGATATACTTCAGGATATTTCTCCCTGTGAAGGGCACAAGTGAACTAAAAGAGGTTGCTCTCAGAGTGGCTTATCATGGCCATAGAACTAACCTATTAAGGTTGGTCCGTTCTCTGATGAGCACCTCTGACTTAGTTTTTTTGTTTATGCAAATAACCCTTAGGGTTTAGTCTCCCTAATGGTAATAGGGGAATCCAGCTGCACCTCACTGACGAGGCCCATAAAGGTCGAAACGCGTCTGGGGTTTGCTGTTTCTCCTGTTCAGGGTAGAATTGCCTGGTATTTCAGGGCTGGGTCACTCTTTTGACTGGGACCAGACTGATATACTACAGGATATTTCTCTGTTTGAAGGGCACAAGTGAGCTAAAAGAGGTTGCTCTCAGAGTGGCTTATTTACACTGCACACTTGGCACATTACTGACACTTTCTCCTCAGGTGATCAACAGTACAACTGTACATTTTCAGATGCAGGAAAATCCAAAGAGATTGTTAGCTCTTCAGGATATTTATTGCTGCAAATTAAATATAAATAGGTAAAGTATATTAATGTATTAATTCATATTCATTTATTAATTCACTGTACTAAATACATTTTATATTTTACATTGTACCTATATATCTGTCTTCGCGATGAGCGCCGAAGGTGATGGTTGCAAAGCAGGAAACTTGAAGTACACAAGGGGAGAGGCTTGCAATGAGCATCAAAGGCGCTCGTTGCGAGCTACGCGATGACTGCCGAAGGCGCTCAGCGTGGGGCTCAGAATGAGCGCCGAAGGTCCTCAGAGTAGCAAGAGTCTTACATCGTGTGGCATTGCCATGGCTTCAAAATGTATTGCGGTCATTTTTGACGGGCAAGTCGCTAGTCTGTTAGAAAACCCAAATCCACATTAAGTCCTGTATTTTTAGTGTTGAAGAATGTGATCATCTTGATTTCACATGCTTTTCTGTCTTGGATGTTTTTACATTTTCCTCTTGAGTATTTAGACTTTTAAGTTTTTGATGGAGTGATCATTCTGGCTAAAATGGTGTCCCACTGGGCTACAATAACTGAATTAATTATGCTTCCTTATTGAATGCCTGTGTAAATTCATCCCTAAATGCATTTCTTGTCCAGTTTCTCCAGTGTAACAGCCTGTGTCACATAAAGTACATTGTATTATATAAACCACATTGGACGATGTACATGACTATGATCCTTTGATGTTATAGGTCTTCTTGTTATGTATGGATGTGTCATCATTACAATTGTGTTGACATAATTTACAGGCACGTTTGTTAAAAGGCTTAGATTCATTTTTTTATATTCAGTTGTTCATTGGCCAATTTTCTGCTGACAAGTTTTTGTTTTAGGTTTGGTGGTTATTTAAATACAAGGGAGGTTTGGGGAATATATCTTTTAATTCAGTATCTTCAAATAGTAATGGTTTAAATGGTATATATATATATATATATATATATATATATATATATATAAAAAAAAAAATATATATATATATATATATATATATATATAAATATATATATAGATATATATATACAGTATCTTTTTGGGGTCTATTAGTGTTCAAAATGTGTTAATGTTAACTACCACAGGGTTCAGTTGAGCCCCCTTCTAATATAAAGAAAATGTTAGGTGCCATGAGGGTCCATATAGACCCCCATGGCACAGCGGTTAACATGTGGTGCCATGGGAGTCCATAAGGAGTGCATGCTTATACTTTAGTATACCATAGGGGTCTATTGAAGATCAACATGGTACAGGAGTTAATGTTGTCGGAAATGGGGTCTGTTGAATACCTCGATGATATAGTGTTAACATTAGGTCATATGGGGGTTAATATTTGCTGCTATGGTGGTCCATAAGGAGTCCTCAGACCCCCATGGTAAAGGGGTTAATGTTAGGTGCCACAGGGTTGAGGAGTCACATGGTATGGTGATTACTATTAGTTGCCATGGAGGTTCATAGGGACCCTTATGGTTATACTGTAGATTACAATGGGGGGCCATTGGAATTCTCAATGTAACAGGTACTTAAGAGGTTTCATGGGGGTCTATAAGGATCCCCATTGTTGTACTTTAGATGGGGAATCCACTGGCACATTAGGGCTCCCTGTTATGAAGGGAAAATTCTGAAGGATCCCCATGTCTCATAGGGGGTTATTATTATGATTATGTAAATGAATATATAGATAGATAAGTATATGGGAGGATGTTATGGCTAGTGCAGTGTGTTCCCGTAGTAAATATCATTCTGTAGCATTGCTATGGAGACTACAGAGCTTAAGACTCCTGCAAGCAGGCTGAGAGCCCATGTTAGGGGGAGAGAGCTCCGGACATACCCTCCTGGGTGCAAGTCAGTCAGTTTTATGAGCTCCTTTTTTCCAGAAGCTGTGGAATAGCTCTGGTTCTGAAAACTGGTTATTTCTGAATGTTATTGCACTAATGGAATGGAGGCCTTCATGTCTACTTTCAATGTAGCATTATAGAAGACTAGGACACTCTCTAAATATAGTATGCTTTTGAGGATAAACAACATTTGATACTATTACTTAAATGTATTACTTTAAACACAGTGAATGTTTCAATGCATTGCTGGTCACTCTGACAGTAGAAGAGTTAGGATAAGTAATACAATAAAATACTACTTGACCTCAGTATGTGGGAGTACACTTGGTTTGAAAATGATATGCTTAGTTCATAAATAATATAAAAGTATCTGAACTCCAGCTCAAAGCCATGATGTCAAAACATAAGCTAAAATTGTGATAGCGTAAAACCATATATCTAAATTCTTGGAAAAGACAGCAGTCTCAACCCACTCTGGATTGAAAAGGCCAAAATGACAAATCTTCCCTCAGGTTGTCCTGGTTCTGTATCCCCATACACAGGACAGCTTAAGTGGATGCTATGACAAGTTGCTGATTCTCAGACTAAGTTGCGGTTTCCAGGCCACTTGATACCATTTGACCTTTTCCTATTAAAACAAAGTGTTGCACTTGCTTTTTTTGACATCCTAGTTAAGCATACTGGCTCAATCAGCCCAATGGATCTTGCTAGGAACCTGCTGGGACTGGAGGAGAACTGGGTATCGCAGTTGGTTACTGAAAGTGATTATTGGTCGACCCTAAAGTGATATAGTTATGCCTCAAAATACATAACACACGTAAAATAACTGTCATAAAAAAGAAAAATTGGCCCAGAGCCTACAGTCTCAAATTACCTGATGGATATGGTTCTTAAGGGTCCAGGGCATATAACCAGGGCTTGGGGGGGAAATCATGCAGCATAACAAGACAGCAAGTGATAGTCTCTCAGGAGATCTTTATGGCCATTATAATAGCCCTTGGTTCAGATTGCTATGTGGCTAGTGTCCATCAGAGTACTATTGCCCGTTTGAGCATGCAACCCCGATGGTCGAGAACTGGTTTATGAAATAGCCTCTCTTGCTCGTAGCTCTCAGCCCTTTCTAATTTAATAGCAACGGAAGTAGGCCAAATTTCAACCTTGCAGCCACAACGTGCATCACGTTGGACTTATGAGGCTGGAATTCAATATGGCTAATGATTCTGAAACTATAGATTGTTGCTTGATGAAGCTGAAGTGTATCATTTGAAGAAGTTACCAAGTAATATTTAAAAAATGTTTGGATATTTTGCTTCATGACTCTTCTACCTCAAAAATATTTTACAGCCTCCTCCTAGCAAATATTTCAACTTACTAAAAGTGTCATCATAGATTTTTATCATTTTAAAACACAGAAATTTCAGAAATATAAACAAAAAATGCCCTGTCAATGTCATAAGAAAAGTATAAAAAAACAATGATACAAAGGCCTGATATTTATTTAGTAAAATTATATAAACTACATATGTATTTATAGTTTTAAACAGTACATAAAATATGCTCACAATTTCACTTAAAAATGTTACTTCAACAACCTTAAAGTCAACATATTGTTGTGGTAAAATACAGGTAGCCTTACATTGTTTTGTATATATATATATATATATATATATATATATATATATATAGCATTTATCACTTTTTGTAGCACTTGTACATTTTAGCTGAGAACCAGTATTTTTCCATTTGTAAGATATAAGTTATGAAATAGTGCCAGTCCCATGATCTAGCAGTTTCAGCTAAAGCCATAAACAATTATTTTAGTCTAAACAAATATGTATTTCAGTAAACATACAAGGCCAATATCTGAGCTATGCACAGAATTGCAACTCGAAAGTGTTGTACGCATTTGACTTACCAGGCATGTTTTCAATGCGTGACCTGCAAATGTTTTGATATTTTATTGGAACACCTTATATTAATCATCTTTTATTGGCTGTTGGTGGGTTATACCATTTTTCTAAAAGGTGGGAATGAATTTTCCCATTGTCTTAATGTAAACAATTATAAAAAGCTATGTTTTGTTTATATTTGTGTCCAGAGGTCCAGTGAGCCAGTAGCAGGAGAAAATTGTAACTGGTCTTCTGTTGCTAATTCATTTTTTCCAAATAAACTAAACAAAATCAGAGGCCTCTGTGATTTGCGTATCATGACTGGGTTTCGGAGTATATTGTGGTTTGTGGGTTTGATTTTTCCCAAGCAAAATGTACCATAGAAGTAATCTGAAGACAAGTATAAATGGGATTAAAGCAGGGACAATGGAGAAAATTTGCTAAACATCTCAAGTGCATCTCACATGCACCATTTCTTGTAGGGAAAAACAGCCCCTTTGCACCACATTGCAGCCCTTCTCACTTTATCTCAGATGAAAAAATGGTTAGTAAATACCCCTGTATGATAGTTAGAGCTAGTAATAGTCTTAACTGATCTTAACCCAGATTAACAACTAACAGCCTTAGTAAATTGTGATTCTGTAAATTTAAAAGGGCTCTATTTAAGCACATAGCATATTTTTTTTGCAGAAGTTTTTTAGTTAGTGAACTTCTATCCAAAAGCAAGGTCTTCACTAACTAAAAACTTCTGTAAAAAAATATGCTCTGTGCTTATATAGAGCCCTTTTAAATTTCCCAAATCACAATTTAATAAGGCTGTATTTTTGTGCAAAGAAAAACATGGTCTCATAAAATGAATAATCCTTAATTTCCTGAAAAACATAAACATGTAGCTAGAAAGATAAAGATAATCTGGGTAGAATGTACTAAGCATCAAAAGTGCACGTCACATGATCTCTTAATTTACCATGCACTCTTTCCCATAGTGAAGAAAAACAGCTTTTCTCACCTTATGTCAGCTCTTCTCACATCATCTTAAATGAAAAAAGTGCTTAGTAAATCCCCCATGTAAATGTGAGTATAGATTGTATATATAATGTGTAATTCAATATACACCATAAATCACATGACCCCATGATGAAAGAGCTCAAAGGGGCAGTGGCTGACAGATGTGCCTGGACTACTACAATTCATAGGGTTGCAGAGATTCGGACACAACTGGACGGCTGAACAAGAACAGGATGAAAAAAGACATATGATAACTTTGTATCCACTATAAATGTGTATTCTGTAAATGTGATAGAGTACCACTCATCTCTGTGCCCTGATTGCACTGCTTTGACAGACGTGTATATTTCAAGATGTTCTATTATATGTCTTGTAGTATGAAGATTGCTACTCTGGAATCATTTCATTTTACTTTTCTCTGTCCATGTCAGTGGTAACATCTGAAGTAGCTTTCTACAGTCCTACTTTTGTCAGTGTCTCTTCATTGAAGACACATACACGTGTGAAACTAACTTGAACATTTACAGACTTATTAAATTGCAATTTGGCCAATTGAATATAGCTCTATATAAACACACAGCATATTTTTTTACAGCAGTTTTTAGTTAGTGAAGACCTTGCTTTAGGATAGAAGTTCACTAACTAAGAACTTCTGTAAAAAAATATGCTATGTGCTTATATAGAGCCCTATTCAATTGGCCGAATTGCAATTTTATATGGCTGTTAGTGACATCTGGTTGTTTTGTTTTCTACTTTCAACCTGCTATGCTGTCATACATTCAGGAAAAAAGAGGTTGCAAAATTTCAAGCACATATATTAAAAAAAAATCTACATTATACTAGTAGGAAACATTGGTAATTATTGGGTAAACATTAAAAAATATTTTATGATTATTATTTAATTGTAACACATCAACATATTCTGTATCTCTATACAAGTCAAAATTATTTTACCACACGAATGGAGGACCCTGTTAATGAGTGTAAAATAAACATACATATTGCATTACAAGATAGAAAACAAATGTGCAATCTAAAGGGTTTGGGTGAGCTACAGGGCGTGATAGATGCATATTACATATTAAGGCTGAATGTGATAAGCTTCTTTAAAAACATAAAGATGTAAGTCATATGTTTCACTAACACTGAAAGCAATAAGGACACATTTCAGTACAGAGATTATTTTTACACATCAGTCTTATTGCACACTAGAGGCCCTATTAAATTGTCCAAACTGTAGTTACTGTAGCCCATAATGTAGCCCGCAAAAGTTACTGCTATTAAATTGGCCTATTTTAGCAACACGCAATCGATCTGCTGGTTGCAGGCTGAAAATCCCTACAGGCTATCAAAATTGTAACTCGACCAAGCTAAGCCTTTGATCTGTCAAGCCCGCAATTGCTAAAATCACAAACTGCTATTGAACAATTCAACAAGCCCGCAATTGCCTTCAAACCATTTAAATGGCAAAAGTAGCCAAAAATCCTACAAGTACTAGAGAGGACTCACAAAGGGGTTAAAAACCTGTTCGTAGCACTTTAAAAGAAAATATAAATACACTACTGTACTTTGAAAGACATAAGAATTAATTGCAGAACAGTCTCAAGCTCACAAATCTGCAATATATACAGTCAGGTCCAAAAATATTGGAACATCGACATAATTCTAATCTTTTTGGCTCTATACACCACCACAATGGCTTTGAAATGAAACGAACAAGATGTGCTTTAACTACAGACTTTCAGCTTTAATTTAAGGGTATTTACATCCAAATAAGGTGAACGGTGTAGGAATTACAACAGTTATATGTGCCGCCCACTTTTTAAGGGACCAAAAGTAATGGGACAGATTAACAGTCATAAAACAAACTTTCACTTTGTAATACTTGGTTGCAAATCCTTTGAAGTCAATTACAGCCTGAAGTCTGGAACGCATAGACATCACCAGACGCTGGGTTTCATCCCTGGTAATGCTCTGCCAGACCTCTATTGCAACTGTCTTCAGTTCCTGCTTGTTCTTGGGGCATTTTCCCTTCAGTTTTGTCTTCAGCAAGTGAAATGCATGCTCAATCGGATTCAGATCAGGTGATTGACTTGGCCATTGCATAACATTCCACTTCTTTCCCTTAAAAAACTCTTTGGTTGCTTTTGCAGTAAGCTTCGGGTCATTATCCATCTGCACTGTGAAGCGCCGTCCAATGAGTTCTGAAGCATTTGGCTGAATATGAGCAGATAATATTGCCCGAAACACTTCAGAATTCATCCTGCTGCTTTTGTCAGCAGTCACATCATCAATAAATACAAGAGAACCAGTTCCATTGGCAGCCATACATGCCCACGCCATGACACTACCACCACCATGCTTCACTGATGAGGTGGTATGCTTTGGATTATGAGCAGTTCCTTTCCGTCTCCATACTCTTCTCTTCCCATCACTCTGGTACAAGTTGATCTTAGTCTCATCTGTCCATAGGATGTTGTTCCAGAACTGTGAAGGCTTTTTTAGGTGTTGTTTGGCAAACTCTAATCTGGCCTTCCTGTTTTTGAGGCTCACCAATGGCTTACCTCTTGTGGTGAACCCTCTGTATTTACTCTGGTGAAGTCTTCTCTTGATTGTTGACTTTGACACACATACACCTACCTCCTGGAGAGTGTTCTTGATCTGGCCAACTGTTGTGAAGGGTGTTTTCTTCACCAGGGAAATAATTATTTGGTCATCCACCACAGTTGTTTTCCGTGGTCTTCCGGGTCTTTTGGTGTTGCTGAGCTCACCGGTGCATTCTTTCTTTTTAAGTATGTTCCAAACAGTTGATTTGGCCACACCTAATGTTTTTGCTATCTCTCTGATGGGTTTGTTTTGTTTTTTCAGCCTAATGATGGCTTGCTTCACTGATAGTGACTGCTCTTTGGATCTCATATTGAGAGTTAACAGCAACAAATGCAAATAGCACACTTGAAATTAACACTGGAGCTTGTATCTGCTCTTTGTAAATGGGATAATGAGGGAATAACACACACCTGGCCATGGAACCGCTGAGCAGCCAATTGTCCCATTACTTTTGGTCCCTTAAAAAGTGGGAGGCACATATACAAACTGTTGTAATTCCTACACCGTTCACATGATTTCGATGTAAATACCCTCAAATTAAAGCTGAAAGTCTGCAGTTAAAGCACATCTTGTTAGTTTCATTTCAAATACATTGCGGTGGTGTATAGAGCCAAAAAGTTTAGAATTGTGTCGATGTCCCAATATTTATGGACCTGACTGTATATATGCATTTTTATGTATTATGTGTAATTTCCATGCTATATTGATCCCGCCAATCAATGGGTTAATATATATCATTGAACTTGAATGGACTAGAATAGTAGATTTACTAATTTTTTTTTTTTATTGCAACATTTCTGGATTGCAAGTCCTATCACAAATCAGATTTCTAAACACTAATTGATTGTGGTTTAAACGCCATGTTTTACTGACGTCATGATGACAGTATCATTTACTATTGGCTGTGTCTAAATTGTAATTTACAGGCGTGCTTAATTGATCATGATCTTGCCCTTAAATGCTCTATATGGAAGCATGGTTTACGGTTTTGGATTTCTGCCAGGTAGCTGCAGGCTTGTTCAATCTAATCGCTGTGTAACTGCTGGAATTTAATGAGGCCCTATATGTCTAAAATAATATATCAAATATGGGCATTGCATCAAAAACATACACAGAAGCTTGTATAATCTTACTTATGTGCTTAACTTACAAATTCACAGTAATACAAAGTTTATTGGATACCAAATGTCACAGGGTTCTTTTGACACTGCAAGATTTGAAAGAGAAGATTCTATATGTGTTCTTCCTGCAGGCCAGAATTTCACAACAACCATTCCTCTAAAAGCATTATTATATCTGTGTATTCCTAAATGAAGCTTAAGTGGTAAATTCCTAGATTTATCCAGTTTAAATTGGGTGAAAAAATTAATTTTGGGCAAAAAGGTTATAAACATCTTGAGCACTGCATGTATGGATATGGGATTATTTTGTTGCCTGATTTTATTTGTATTGTTCGGCATATAATAATATATATTTTTCTCCTAAATTGTAATTTACATACATTGATTTGCTGCAAATGTCTAGCTTCACTTGTTCTCTGTAAATGTAGAATATTTAAAAAAAATCCTCTTGAAAGATTGATGTACCTCTGCATTTCTCAGGCAGTAAATGACTGGGTTTATAAGTGGAGTCAAAACAGAATAAAAAATAGTCACCAATTTGTTTCTGTCTAGTGGATTTGCCTTTTTTGGTCTTGCATAGATGAATAAGGTTGTTATATAAAATATAGCGACAATAGTGAGGTGTGAAGCACAGGTAGAGAAGGCCTTTTGTTTCCCTTGGCTGCTTCTGATCTTTAAAACTGATCTTAGAATAAAAAGATAAGAGCCAATAATGACTATTAGAGGAATCATGGTAACAAGCATGCCCAGAATGAAATCCACCAGTTCTGTGAAGGATGTATCAGTACAGGATAAGTTGAGCAGTGGGGAAATGTCACAGAAGAAATGATTCATTACATTGGGGCCACAGAAATCGAGTCTGAAGATTAAATTTAATTTGACCATGGCAATGGAAAAGCCAGTGACCCATGACCCAATGGCCATTTTGAGACACAAAGTAAGGTTCATAATGACAACATAGCGTAGAGGCATGCAGATTGCAACATATCTATCAAAAGCCATAACTGCTAAAAGTATGCACTCAGTGCAGGCCATAGACATGAAGAAGTAGAACTGGGTCAAACAAGCTTTATATGAAATTGTTTTGTTCTTCCTCAGAAAGTTGCTAAGAAGGTTTGGCACGGTGACAGAAATGTACCATATTTCCAAAAAAGACAGGCAGCTTAAAAGACAGTACATTGGCTTGTGTAGCGTAAAATCACATTTAATTGTTAAAATAATTACCAAGTTTTCCAAAATTGTTAGCACGTATACTATGAGGAATACAGTAAAGAGAACACACTGCAGTTTGGGATCTGTGGGGAAACTGACCAGGATGAATTCTGTGACATTATTGGTATTTATCCTTTCCATTTGGAGGTAATTGGTCACTATACTAGATCATAACATAATAAAAATACTGCTATATAAAACAAACCACATTACATAAATATTACAAAGTCTTACATAACTATCGTGATTATGTTCACATATGTTTGCAGAGCTTATAAACAGTATTTTGGACCCAGATTTCTAGAATTTCTTGACTATACAATGAAAAAATTTAATCTATAAAAACTTTGTTAAGCTACAATGGAAAAAAGCAGCTTATTGATGCCCAAAGGGTGTCTGTTTAGTAGTTATTATTCTAAACAAGTAAAGTTAATTCAGGATACTTGTATTTAGGATTTCTTTAAAATGTATTTCTATGTTTTGTACTGTCTGTACCAGATAAAGTAAAGAAGATGTTATCTTGGTTGCATTCTTGTGAATGGGAGTAGCCTATCACATTAAAATATCAGGATGCAGAAAACTACAGAAATACTTTCATACAGTAAGTTTACTACAATAATATTACAGATGAACAATTTTACTTAAAAATGTGTATATGGCTGCTAATATTAATATACCTACACCACATAAATATTCATGTACTATTCTTACTGTACTGTACTGTTACTATCACTGCACTACCATATACTATTACTGTACTGTACTATTACTATTACTGCACTACCACAAAACTTTTATGAAATTCTATTTCCTTTTTGTAAATAAACATACATGTGCAGGCAATAAATGTGTCTCTATTGCTTGTAAACCACACTAAGACACATACTCATTTTGTGATGCATTTGTGAGTATAACTGCCTTTTCACCAGTTATGTACATTTATTTAACTTGTTAATACTTTTATTAAACGTATGATAAAATTATGATGAAACAGAGGTTTTTACATACCAGGTTACATACCAGAACATTTAGTTTAATTTAAAATATGTTCATAAGAGACTTTAGAAATATCAATATGCAATACAATTAGGAAAAGTCTACTCTGAGATCAAAGCATTGGAATGGTGAACTTAGAACTGATTTAATAACATGAGCCTGGTTTCCATAATTGATAACTTTAGATGAGCCACTGATATTCTGAACTCACATGTCATCACATTTTCCCATCCAGTTAATAGTCTTAAGGACAATAGGTAAAAAACATTCTTAGAATTTTTGATGCATGTATGCTTGTTTTTCATAATACTACTTGACAATTAAGTAGATGTATGGCTCAAGTTACTCAGTGAGCTTGGATTAGTGTCACAACCTGTCTGTTGAATGGGGTATGATAAGAGCCTATTGCCCAAACCTCTCCCCACAGTTGTGACCGGTTCATTTTACCTCTGTACAGCAGGAAGAACTTTCAGCCCTTAGGTTACACTGAGAGGTGTCTGTGGTCTTGTATAGAAAAAAAATATTTCTAAGTTCTGAAAAGAGCTTACTCCAGGAACCAGCATCCAGCATCAATAACGCAAATCACACTTTAATTATGTAAACCAGTATAACAACTTTATTGCTGAAACCATCAGACATATTTATACCACATTCTAGCAACAACAGTCCAATAAATTCAAATGTGCATCCATGGTTACACACAATCCTTCTGGCTCACTTTATCACCAATGCCTGCAAGTCTAACGGAATTACCCATTGTTTTCCCTTTTTTACACTGCTGTATTCTTGGTAGGGGGTAATTACATACCATAGGCATGGAGACAGCAGTCTAAGGGCTTTTGATAGTGGAATAGATACTGGTGTCATGTCACTCCTAGGGGTCAATTATCTCCCTAATCTTGTTAAAAAGGGACTAGTCCATTACTATGAAATATTGGGCATACACAATATTTCCCTTGTACGTGCTAGCCCCCCAAAGCACAACAAAGACATTCATACCATCACTCCCATCATGTTCATACGCACACCCCAACTATAAACATAGGTACCAAAGAATTGGCCTAGTGGTACACAGGCAGCTTTAAATAGGCATAACAAGGAATAACACATAAATCACAACATCACCAATGTTAACCCATCTCAGTGGGCCCCTTTCCCCTGGCACAATAAGCTTATCTTGAGGGCATCAGTTTATAAGGTATTGCACAGCTTGTGCCTTGGCATGCTTCAGCCATGACAATTCGCCATACTCACACAGGGTACTTCTTAAAGGACCACTGTTGTCAATTTTTTTCTAGATGGTCTTTTGAATAAATAATCACATATAATAATTGTGAGCAGGCGGGTTGTTACTAACGATGCGGGCTCGGTCCTTGCCAGCAACAGCGGACCTCGCTAAATTTATGGACTTACAACAAACAAATACGAGACGCGTTACAACCCATTACGACCTCGCAAAAATACGACCTTACCGCCCGAAACCTGCGCATATGAACACATGACAAACACAATAAATACACACAACAAATACATAAAAAGCTTACCTACAGCAAGGGGAGACAGTCAGGACCTTGAAAACTGAAGTTACACCTCAATTTCACGCGAAATAAAAGAGTTTAGACACCCGAAAATCCCCTAAGCGAGAGAAAAAATGGCCGCCGAAAAAAACGAAACCTAGGCTACAGGTCTCTAAAGACGCAAAAACACCACCAAACACCTACAGATTTTCCGACAAAGACGTACGGGATCCGAAAACAAGGACGCAACCCGTGCAACCAGAAAAACATTAGAAACACAAGAAATACACACAACAAACGCATAAAAAGCTTACTCACAGCAAGGGGGGGCACCCAGGACCTCTGCAAGTGAAGTTACACCTCGATTTAAGTCCAAATTACAGAGTTTAGACACCCAAAAATCACTTAAGCGACAGAAAAAATGGCCGCCGTACAAAACAAAAAGGAGGCTAAATGACCCTAAACACGCAAAACACCACCAAACACCTATGGATTTTCCGAAAAAGTCGGACGACATCCGAAGACAAGGACGCAAAATCAGCCACAGCCGCATAACACATATTAGGAGCCATTTTAGAACACTAACTTACAGAATCCGGAAGTACACAGCTACCCTAACGGATTTGCCTCTCGCACGCACACTATTTACACTACACACTGCACACATTCATGACACTTACACAGCAGCTCCACAGCACTGATGCTGCAGCAACATGAAAACAGATTGCCAGCTCTTCAACACAATGCTGCATATATTACTTCACAATAGGTAAAGTATATAAATTTCTTATTTTATTAATTATTAATTGCCATATCAAAAAAAAAAACGAACGCTGCTCATAGCACACAAACAACCAAGAGCCAAGCAATGAGCGCCAAAGGCGCTCAGCGCGAGGCTCGCAATGAGCGCCGAAGGATCTTGGAACACCAACAAAATAATGTCGCAGTCATTTTTGGACGGGCAAGTCGCTAGTAAACCTAATAATGTAGAAAATGTTTTTAGTAAGAGAAATTAAAATTTTGTCAATTGCGGTGGAGAAACGCATCAATAACAGAGGTCAGTGCAATGAATTGGCTCAATTGGAGCACTTTCTTATTAACACTAACTCCTTTTGAAAAGAGTGCTGTGAGAGACATTAATACCCACCTGATAAATATAATAAACTAGAATATTGCCCGTCAAAAAATGACGGCAATGAAATTGTAAGGTAGCTAATGCTGTTTAGTGTGTAATAATGAAATATATAATACATTAATAAATGAATATACTTTACCTATTTTAAAGCATTGCGTGGAAGAGCTGTGAATGTGTTTTGATGTTGCTGCAGCATTAGTGGTGTGGATCTGCTGTGTAAGCGTGCTGAATGTGTGCAGTGTAACACTGTGCGTGCGCGAGCCGAAACCGTTGTCGTGTACTTCCGCATTGGCGTCAAATGGCGAGTAATGTGTGTTATACGTCTGTATCGGAATATCCGTAGGTGTTTTGTGGTGTTTTGCGAGTTTCTTGTGGTGTTTTGCGAGTTTAGAGTGCTGTAGCCTCGTTTTCGTTTTGTTCGGCGGCCATTTTTTCTCTCGCTTCGTTTTTTTTTTAGTCTCTAAACTGTTTTATTTGAAGTAAAATCGAGGTGTAAGTTGTATTTTTGAGGTGCTGGGTGCTCCCTCTTGGTGTAGGTAAGTTTTTTATGTATGTGGTGTGTGTATGTATTGTGTTTTACATTTTGTAATGTTCGCGAGTTGCGTCCGAGTGTTGCGAGTCCGTAATCTGTGTGAACGTGTGTCGTATGTTGTTTGCGAGTGTCGTAATGTGTGTGTCGTAGTGTTTGGGTTGCGACGTGAAGTTTGCGAGGGTCGCAGTTGCTGGCAAGGAGCGCCTTCGGCACTCCATGCCAGCAACTGCGGCCCTCGCTTTGCGAGGTCCTCAGGTGTTGGCATGGAGCGCCTACGGCGCTCCATGCCAGCAACTGAGGCCCTCGCTACGCGAGGGTCCTCAGTTGCTGGCATGGAGCGCCTTCGGCGCTCCATGCCAGCAACTGAGACCCTCGGGCAGTGCCCTCGCTTCGCGAGGGCCTCGGCTCGCTACGCGAGGGCCGCAGCTCGCTACGCGAGTCGCGGCCCTCGCTTTGCGAGGGCCGCGACTCGCTACGCGAGCCCGCAGCGTTAGCAACAACTCGTACGCTCACAACTATATATGTGATATATATATATATGTATACACACTGCACATTACACACACACAATACATCATTATATATATATATATATATATATATATATACCGTATATATATATATATGTATACACACTGCACATTACACACACACACCTCACACACACACAACACATCATTATATATATATATGTATACACACTGCACATTACACACACACCTCACACACACACACAATACATCATTATATATATATATATATATATATGTATACACACTGCACATTACACACACACCACACACACACACAATACATCATTATATATATATATATATATATATATATATATATATATGTATACACACACCTCACACACACACCTCACACACACACAATACATCATTATATATATATATATGTATACACACTGCACATTACACACACACCTCACACACACACACAATACATCATTATATATATATATATATATGTATACACACTGCACATTACACACACACCTCACACACACACACACAATACATCATTATATATATATGTATACACACTGCACATTACACACACACCTCACACACACACACAATACATCATTATATATATATATGTATACACACTGCACATTACACACACACCTCACACACACACACAATACATCATTATATATATATATGTATACACACTGCACATTACACACACACCTCACACACACACAATACATCATTATATATATATATACACACACTGCACATTACACACACACATCACACACACACACAATACATCATTATATATATATATATGTATACACACTGCACATTACACACACACCTCACACACACACACAATACATCATTATATATATATATATGTATACACACTGCACATTACACACACACCTCACACACACACACAATACATCATTATATATATATATATGTATACACACTGCACATTACACACACACCTCACACACACAATACATCATTATATATATATATATATATATATATATATATGTATACACACTGCACATTACACACACACACACAATACATATAATATATTATATACTTATAATCTGTATAATATAAGTGTGTATAAAATCTATAATATATTTATAATATATACAGTATATATATATATATATATATATATATATATATATATATATATATATATATAAATAATGTCCCAGTGCACATTTTGTTGTATATATGTATTTTTTTTTATTAGTTTATGGCCTCCAGCCCATGATGCCATGTCCCCCCAGGCTAAGCCTTCATGTCCCCCAAGGCCAGGCCTTCATGGTCCCGATCATTTGAAGTAAAATCGAGGTGTAAGTTGTATTTTTGAGGTGCTGGGTGCTCCCTCTTGGTGTAGGTAAGTTTTTTATGTATGTGGTGTGTGTATGTATTGTGTTTTACATTTTGTAATGTTCGCGAGTTGCGTCCGAGTGTTGCGAGTCCGTAATCTGTGTGAACGTGTGTCGTATGTTGTTTGCGAGTGTCGTAATGTGTGTGTCGTAGTGTTTGGGTTGCGACGTGAAGTTTGCGAGGGTCGCAGTTGCTGGCAAGGAGCGCCTTCGGCACTCCATGCCAGCAACTGCGGCCCTCGTTTTGCGAGGTCCTCAGGTGTTGGCATGGAGCGCCTACGGCGCTCCATGCCAGCAACTGAGGCCCTCGCTACGCGAGGGTCCTCAGTTGCTGGCATGGAGCGCCTTCGGCGCTCCATGCCAGCAACTGAGACCCTCGGGCAGTGCCCTCGCTTCGCGAGGGCCTCGGCTCGCTACGCGAGGGCCGCAGCTCGCTACGCGAGTCGCGGCCCTCGCTTTGCGAGGGCCGCGACTCGCTACGCGAGCCCGCAGCGTTAGCAACAACTCGTACGCTCACAACTATATATGTGATATATATATATATGTATACACACTGCACATTACACACACACAATACATCATTATATATATATATATATATATATATATATAACGTATATATATATATATGTATACACACTGCACATTACACACACACACCTCACACACACACAACACATCATTATATATATATATGTATACACACTGCACATTACACACACACCTCACACACACACACAATACATCATTATATATATATATATATATATATGTATACACACTGCACATTACACACACACCTCACACACACACAATACATCATTATATATATATATATATATATATATATATATATATATATGTATACACACACCTCACACACACACCTCACACACACACAATACATCATTATATATATATATATGTATACACACTGCACATTACACACACACCTCACACACACACACAATACATCATTATATATATATATATATATGTATACACACTGCACATTACACACACACCTCACACACACACACACAATACATCATTATATATATATGTATACACACTGCACATTACACACACACCTCACACACACACACAATACATCATTATATATATATATGTATACACACTGCACATTACACACACACCTCACACACACACACAATACATCATTATATATATATATGTATACACACTGCACATTACACACACACCTCACACACACACAATACATCATTATATATATATATACACACACTGCACATTACACACACACCTCACACACACACACAATACATCATTATATATATATATATGTATACACACTGCACATTACACACACACCTCACACACACACACAATACATCATTATATATATATATATGTATACACACTGCACATTACACACACACCTCACACACACACACAATACATCATTATATATATATATATGTATACACACTGCACATTACACACACACCTCACACACACAATACATCATTATATATATATATATATATATATATGTATACACACTGCACATTACACACACACACACAATACATATAATATATTATATACTTATAATCTGTATAATATAAGTGTGTATAAAATCTATAATATATTTATAATATATACAGTATATATATATATATATATATATATATATATATATATATATATATATATATATATATATATATAAATAATGTCCCAGTGCACATTTTGTTGTATATATGTATTTTTTTTTATTAGTTTATGGCCTCCAGCCCATGATGCCATGTCCCCCCAGGCTAAGCCTTCATGTCCCCCAAGGCCAGGCCTTCATGGTCCCGATCAGTCAGATCTGTCACTATCAGTCAGACCCATCAGACTACTTACATTCATCGAAGCTGTTCAATTATCCACCACTATGCATCTCCTGCCTGTACGTTTTTCTGCAGAGGCAGGGACTTCCTGAATGACTTTGCATGCATGTGACGTAATTCTGAAACTCCCTGCCTCTGCAGAAAATGTGCAGGCAGGGGAGACATGGCGGAGGTGAATTGAAATGCTCCAATGAATGTAAGTAGTCTAATGGGGCATGGAGTTCTGCTCCCTCTCTCCAGCAGCGTGCATGCACAGCTCCCTCTCTCCAGGGGCGTGCACGCACAGTTCCCTCTCTCCAGGGGCGTGCACGCACAGTTCCCTCTCTCCAGGGGCGTGCACGCACAGCTCCCTCTCTTCGCAAAGGCCGCAAATGCTGTCAAGGAGCGCAAGGGCTGCAGTTGCTGCGAGGGCTGCAGCCCTCTTCGCGAGGGCTGCAGTTGCTGGCAAGGAGCGCCTGCGGCGCTCCTTGCCAGCAACTGCGACCCTCGCTTCGCGAGGGCCGCGGGCTCGCTATGCGAGCCCGCTAGCGTGAGCAACGGCTTAAGCAAGCTCGCCTGCTCACAACTATATATGTGATGTCAGAGTCACAAAGTAAATGGTATTAGTGTGTATACAATAGCAGACCTGTATTTAAATATATATATATATATATATATATATATATATATATATTTATAAAATAGTTTGCAGTCTTAAAGTGAAACGACTGATGCACTGTGATTAAACTATATTGAATAAAGCAACATAGTATGGACTGTAGCTTCACAGTGGCAATACTCGTAGTACTTTAATGAGGAAGTTAGTAAATATATCACAAGGATTAATATATCTGTGAAAAAACTAGCATTGTATCAGCAAATCATATGGAGAAATTATTTAGCAGTTCCTCATGCTTGGCTGTATTTTGATTTTTTTAAAATTTAAGTATTAGAAATGCTTTATTTGGATTCAGACTGTTGTATCTTAATAGGTTTTAAATGTATTCCAATAAAATTTTAAATTTCATGTTGCAACAAATTTGGTTTCAATAGAGTTCTGTTTTGGGATTTTATTTGTTGTTTGGTCTATTCTCTGACCACAAATTTGTCTAAAGTGGTGTAATATAATTTATAATAAAAAAGTATATATTTTTTTATAAATGTTAGAGATGAGTGAAATCCTTAATGTTTCAATATGTAGCAATTCTTACTAAACTTTTACTAAATTCTATATATATATTGGTACAACAGAAAAGAACCTTGACCTAGATTAATATTCAATGATTATCATATACTTTACCTCATTTTTGTTTGCTCTCATATATGAAGATCAAAAGTTCTTTAGGAAAACAAATGTAATATGTATTAAATGGCTATGATTCAATACAATATCAAATAACAGTAATAATGGTGAGTAGAAGAAGTGTTAAATTTACTAGAACAAGCTTTCATAGCCGTATTTCAATTGATCGGATTTTTAGTCCTTTGTTTTCTCACAATGTCAAGAGTGGCATTCTGCTGAATTACAGAACATAATACTGGAATATTATTTTGTAGGGATTTAAAGTAATACTTATAAAAGTATAATTCTGGAAGATGTGTGTTTAACAAGTGGAACTGTTCACTTGCAAAGCTGGTGTTAATCTCTTGTGACATCCAACTGATTTAACAATTCAAATCTCAAAGAAAAAAAAACACAGTTCATTTCCCTTACATGTGTATTATAAATGTCTTTAGATCTTCATGCTAGAACTATTATTCCTTAATCTCAAAGTTGTTTTGAAAATATATCAGGGTCTCATACCTAAAAGAGATAGATGCAACATATTGTATTGTAACATCATGAGTTAAAAATAAAACTTACTTACCAGAGTGTAATATTTCAAATTCCTGGTGTGCACATAATCTTTTTTATAGAGACACAGCACAGGTCCTGGGAGATTACTGAACCTAGCAATTCTGTTTGAAAATGTTTCTATTGTTTTTCCCTCATTCCGCTCCTTCCATCCTCAGTAGAGCCAATTGTTCTACCTGTGAGAATACATTGTATCGACAAGGAAGCCATTCATTTGGGGAATCAGCAACACTCATGGAGATTGAACTAAGTGTTCCTTAAGGATTTTTTTTTTAACAATAAATAGTATATTACTACAAAAACATATTGAAATCAAATTAGAACCCTGAACCGGAATCGGCAAGCCAGCAAAGCCTACAGTCTTGAAATCTGGAGTTACAGAGCTATTAAATTAGACCATGGTGCGAGTTACAGGCTTGAGACCAAAGCTCGTCAATCCTTTCTGCACACCCAAGCTGTTAATGGGACGGATGAGCCACCAACGCCAGTAACCATCCAATTGTGGAATAACGCAGTGCGACAAAGGCCTCTCAGCCAATCAACCCATTTTTTTTTTTTTTGTCACCATGTTGTATGTGTGAAACTGTATTGGATTACACATTCCAGAGGTCGAATTATCTGTTTCTCAGTAGATATAGAGAAGTTGTAAGTGCTATGCACATTAATGGTTTCTTCAATTAAATGGAGTGATTTCTGATGAACCATTTTTTCATCAGATTCCCGTTGCAGTGGTGTAGTGACCACGTGTGACTCTTGTAGGTGCTATGCATCACGCCTATTCTATACTATCACATTAGGGCCTGTAGGCAGTAGCATAGCTGACGGGGGGCACCAGGGGCAGAGCTCCCCGGGTGTCAGGTTGCGAGGGGCGGCAACACAGCCTGTGTTCAGTCAGGGCTGCGCTGGGCTGCTGCTCACTCTAGATCACACAGGAAGTTGGGATGGCCCTTCTGCCCATTCCCCCATGCCACCTCACCAGTCCCTGGTCTTCCCTGTGCCTCTCCACCTCCCAGCTTTCTGCTCTGCCTGCACAGATCCCAGCTCTCTCCTCTGCCTGCAGGGAAGAGGAGGAGCCACCTGGAGGAGGAGTCACCAGACCAGTAAATGAGGAGCAGCTGCAGCATGGAGGTAAGAGACAGGGCAGAGAGAGTGGGAGAGACAGAGGGGGAGAGAGACATGGAGGGGACAAAGAGGACAAGGGGAGACAAACGGGGTGAGACAAACAGGGGGTGGGAGGGGGATAGAGAAGGAGAGAGAAAGTGTGAGTGTGCGAAAGAGAGAGAAAGTGTGAGTGTGTGAAAGAGAGCAAGAGAGTGAGTGCATGTGAAAGAGAGAGAGAGTGAGTGTGTGTGAAGGAGGGAGAGAAGGAGAGGGAGTTGATAATTTTTTTCAGGGGGGGCGGAGTTGGCGTATGGAGCAGAGTTGGGGCAGGGCATGGCGGGCAGGGTTGGGTGGGGGCGATGGTAAGGGGAGCGGCAAACTCAGGGGTAGCACTGGGCGGCAAAATGTCTAGCTACACCACAGCCTGTAGGTATCCACTTTTTTCCAATCATAACCTCTTGCTCTCTTGGGATCCGGTTACACCACACCCATGATATTAATGCACGGTCTTGACCACTGCTGATTGTGCTCTGTGTATGAAATAAAGCGTTGTTATACCATTCTCACCGTGTAAGTGTGTTTTCAATGGTTGAGGTTATGGGACATCCACATGCATCACATTAGTGTCACATTCCTATATATGTAAACTAATGAGCACTAGTTAAAATGCAGTAGATAAATAAATATAAAAAGAATAATCGTCATAATAGCATTAAAAATCATATAATACTAAATATCATTTATAATAATGACAAAGGGTCAAAACACAGGCCAAGTGCAATTAGTGATACTGTGGAGCATGAACATTCCCGAGGGCCTAAAATGAATATGACAGGTGATACTAGAGTGGGTTGCCAGTTCCTTCTCTAGTGGAGTGTGATTTTCCTGACCTCTCTGCTATGACGTGCCCACCTACAGTGACCCTACATGGTATAGCTCACAGCTTCATTGCAATACACAAGCCCTTTCACCACCTCCACTTAGCATATGTTGGAATGGTCATGCATATACCAATATGAAAAGCCATGCTGCAACTTGCAGAAAGCAATTGAAGACAAACTACCTAAATAAATTGCAACACTTAAACATGACACTCATGCTATATTACCCCTTTCTCACTCACTATTGTGGCCCTAAAATATAAATATAATTGCATATACATCTCGCTCATCACATCTACATTTAGGACACAAATAGTGGCCATATTTCACAGCCATATCACATAGATCAAGTACCCATGGAATATTTTATTATTTGTTGTTTAGTCCCTCAGTCGTGTCTGACTCTCTGTGACCCTATGGACTGCAGCACATGCAGCTAGGTCTTTGCCTGTGCTGTTCTACAAGGTTTGCATGCCAAAGATACTGGAGGGAGTTGCCAGTTCCTTCTCTGGACTGGGATTTTTCTGACCTCTCTCCTATCACCTGCCCACCTACACTGGCTGATAAAGGGTTATTTGGCATGAGTTTTATGTTTTGGAGTTTTTATTTAATTAGGTAGTGTGTCTTGAATTACTGTATGCATGTTGCAGCATGGCTTTTCATATTGGCATGTGCATGACCATTCCAATATATGATAATAAGAAAATATTTGTTTAATCCCCTTTTTTCATTTGGGGATTATTGTGCAAGTAATTGTAATGCCTTTCCATGCTTTCCCCATATTTTAATGTCCACTGATGCTTCTATTGTCTTTTACAGTGTTTAAGAGTTGTCTGTAAACCCTTTGCAGGTCCCATTTGGGGGCCGTAACGTTTTTGCGTCCACTTGCGGGTTGCCGTCTTGAACATCATGGCGTCTTTGGAAATTTGTTGCAATGTAATAGCAAATTTGGAACGTAGCAGTTACGGGATTGACAAAACAAAGGATTTGCAGCCACGAAGTTCCACATTCCTCGTCCCATAGGCTGTTTTCGGCCTTAAGCCACAATTCATGAGCGGCTTGCTGACCAGGGCCAATGTAATAGCCGCAAGTCTTGCTGCCTGTGTTACGGGCTACGGTTTTTAACGTTGGGGGAATTTAATAGGGTTATTTATCTACTATATGATATAGGAAAGTCCTATATTTTGTGATTCAATACTTGGTAGTTTTGTTGATACATATAATCTAATATAGAAATATTTCTGTGCAAATCCTTAGACTTATGTATAGCAATTAGTGACTGTATTTGAGCAGTGTAATTTTTGTTATACCATAAAATCGGCTGTGGAAGCTTTTTTTCCCCTATCTTACATGTCTATTCAAAGCTCCACACCAGTAATCATACGGAGCACAGCCATATCCCTTAAACGCAAGCCTTTGTAGTAAGTTACAAGGTTCAGGTTTTGCTAGAGAGTCTGTGTTCAGTAAATTACTGAGCCAAAACCAACCTATACTAATGAGAATCCCTGGTGATTCCTTCCATTTAAACATATGTAAGTGAAAAACCCCTCCCCTACCTGATCACCCCATCATTAATATTATTATTATCTTTATTTATATCGCGCCAACATATTCCGTAGCGCTGTACAGAGGTTTAATACATGGCAAAAAACAAACTTAACACCTTATAAAGAATGGAGGGCCATGTTTTTGAGCATATAATCAAATGCACATAGTGCTTGTTTCCAAGACACGGACACGCGATTGAAAACTCGCAAACTTACAATCTAAGGCCCTCATTCTATTATCGTCCGTAGGAGATGCGGGGCCGCAAGGACCGGCCGTAAGCTATTTGCCTATTCTATTCCCTTCCGGCCGTGGACTCCGGCAGGCTTGCGGCCGGCGTCTTGTTATCCCTTGCGGCCGCACGCGCCGGAGGAAAGCCTTTGATCTTAAACGGCCGCAAGAGTTTCGGCCGCAAGAAAATCCTGGTTGCTATTCAATTGCTCCGGGAACCCTCTCTGCAAGGCTAAAACCGAGCCGCAGCTTACTTGCAGCAAAAAGGTCCCGCAGGCACACAAGTAAGCACATAATAAAGCCATCCTGCACTCTGAGGAGACTATAAAGTGATTGTAGGTGTTAGCATTCATAGCACAACATTCCCCTACCCTCAAATCCGTAAATAATTTTTATTTTAATTTATGTCAAATATCCGTGGAAAAAGTCCAGAGGGCTTGGAGCACCTCAGACCAGCCCACGCTGCAGCTGGAAAATAAACAGTTAATGAAATATCGGATTTGGGCTGATGTGCAAGCTTGAGAGGGGGTTGCTATTAATCCTCATGTCCCCCATTATGATCCCTAGCCTTTACAGAGCTTTACAGTGCCGTCTTGAATTTATTTTTGCTTTTAAAGATCTCTGAGCTTACGGCCGGTTGCAAGATATGCAGCCGGCCGTAAGGTGATATCCTTGCGGCGCCGCCTATTTGAATTGCAAGGTAACGTGAGCCCTGCAAGGAATCGCAGCTTTGCGGACGATTTACGGCCGATAATAGAATGAGGGCCTAAGAGTTTAGGTGTGATACAAGAGGGTGACAAATACAAAATGGCAACGTGAATGCAATTTGTTTAGTCAATTGGAGGGGTCTGTGTGTTGTACTGTAGATTGTGGGTGGGAGTGTTATTAAGCTGTGGAGTGTGCAGTTGTAATTATAAAGGCTGAAGGTGATAAGATTTTTTAAACAGGTGAGTTTTTAGTAATTTTTTAAAGGTTTTGAGGCAGGAAGATAATCTAATGGAGCGAGGCAAGGAGTTCCAAATAGTAGGGGCAGCACGAGAAAAGTCTTGACGACGGGAGTGAGAGGAGGTGATGAGAGAGGAGGAAAGAAGAAGGTTGTTAGCAGGGGGCGGTTGGGAGAGAATTTTGAAACAAGAGCAGAGATATAAGAGGGTGCACTGTTGTTTAAAGCTTTATATGTTAGGGTCATGATTTTAAATGTGATTCGGAAAGCTATGGGAAGCCAGTGGAGTGATTGACAGAGAGGAGCTGCAGACACTGATTGTTTGGTATTGAAGATGAGTCTAGCGGAGGCGTTCATTATGGATTGGAGGAGAGACAGACGAGAGATGGGCATGCCAGCAAGGAGTGAATTGCAGTAGTCGAGTCGAGATATGATGAGAAAGTGTATTAGAATTTTAGCTGTGTCTTGTGTAAGATAATGGAGATGTTTTTTAGGTGAAACGGACAAGATTTTGTTATCGATTGGATGTGAGGAATAAAAGAGAGGGTGGGATCCAGTAGAAGCCCAAGACAACGGCCTGTGAGGTGGGAGTGATGATGGTGTTGTCAACAGTGAGAGATATTTGAGGAGTGGAAGCTGTAGTAGAGGGTGGAAAGATTAAGAGTTCAGTCTTAGACATGTTGAGTTTGAGTTGACAGGCAGACATCCAAGAGAATATGCTGGAAAGGCAGTTGGAAACATGAGCTAAAAGAAAGGGGGATAGATCAAGTGCAGAGAGGTAGATTTGAGTATCATCAGCATAGAGATGATACTGAAATCCAAAGGATTTTATGAGGGTGCCAAGGGAGGAGGTGTAGATGGAGAAGAGGAGGGGGCCTAGGACAGAACCTTGGGGAACGCCAACAGACAAGAGGGAGATGTGAAGAAGAGGTGCCAGAGAAGAAGACTCTAAATGTACGATCTTTTAGATAGGATGTGAACCATGAAAGAGCTGTGCCCTGGATGCCAAATGAGAGGAGAGTTTGGATTAGAAGAGGTGGTCAACTGTGTAGAAGGCAGCAGAGAGATCCAGGAGAATTAGAATGGAGAAGTGACCCTTTGATTTGGCAGTTAGCAAGTCATTGGTGACTTTTGTGAGGGCTGTTTCTGTTGAGTGTTGGGCACGAAAGCCAGATCGGAAGGGGTCAAGAAGGGAATTGGAGGAAATAAATTGAGGGAGGCGATTGAAAACAAGCCGCTCAAGCAGTTTAGAAGCCTGGGGAAGTAGTGAGATAGGGCGGTAGTTGGAGGCAGAAGCTGGGTCAGATGAGGGCTTCTTGAGAATGGGTGTAATTATGGCATGTTTTAAGGAGGAGGGAAACCTGCCAGTGTTTAGGGAGAGGTTGAATAGATGTGTGAGAGCTGGGATAAGTGTGGTGTATAGGGGAGGGATTACCCTATCTACATAAGCATGGAAAATAATAGGACCCCCTTAAAAAAAAAACTCTTGCACCTAAAAGTTAACCCTTGCTGTGGGGGCCAATCAAGGACACCCCAGCACTTAAATAGTTAAACCTTGCCGTTGGGGTCCTGGTCAGACTCACAGGGCATTTAAATAATTAACCCCATGTTACAGATCCTTAAAGGACCCACAGTATCTACATAATTAACCTTTGCCACAGGAACACTATAAGTACCATTGCGGCACCTAATCAGGTAACCCCATACATACCATGAGGGTCTATACAGACATCCATGGTTAACTAATTAACCCCCTATCAACCATGGGGATCTATATTACCCCATGGTTAACTACATGAATCCCTAACATATTGAATACTAAAAAGGAGAACAGAAACCCCATTCTAATTGTTAAACCTTATATTAATTATCTCAAGGAATACACAGAAAAAAACATAATATCAAGTTATTTTATTATTTATAGTTAAAATATAACAGAAATACAACAAATAAAAAATAACCCCAGTGTTGTCACATATTGAATTCAAGAGTAGATAGAATACATTTCAATAATCATTAACGAGGTAGATACAATGAATACAAATAATCATTGATTGCAATTCAAGGTCCAATTATATGCAATTGTTATAGTTGATCTGAAACACAATTAATAATTTGGCATGCAAATGTATTGCCATATATCTTAAAGCTATTCTGATTATCACTAAATATAAGGTGCTATTTAGTTAAGTGCTAATAATGATGTGAAAGATTAAATTTAGGTCAATATTGTATGACCTACTAAAAAGTTAAAGTGGTATCCAAAAAGAGTATATATATAAACCAAACAAAATTAAGGAAAGTATGAATTGTCTGTGCCACGAGACCAAGACAAAAGTTGCAGATAACTGAATTTAATAATTAGTCAGTTAATAATAAAATTGTCCTAAGTGGAAATTAAGTAGTCAATAATACACATAGTCAAAATATAATTATTGGTTGTAATGTCAAAGCACCACTTTGATAACACAGATTATTTATTTAAAAGTATTAGTGACCACTATAATACTAAGTATCTGCACTGAGTGTTGGTATCATAACACTGGCAATTTAAACTGACATGAATTATTATAGTGAGACATTAATCTGAAAGTGTATCATTAAATATTTACATTCAGAAAAGATACAAAAAAAAAAAAATTACTATCTCAATTAATCAAAAATATCCATTCACAGATATAACAAAATATATATTGATTAGTTCCTTAGATCAAAAAGTAACACAGTGGTTATAATCTAAGCCAAATTTTCATTGTATCACATTGCAATGAACATAAATATCATATCACATCTAATTAGTATTTCTTATGTGCTGCACAACTTATCTTTTGTTTTAAATCATAGTGTCCTTGTAATCAAGAGCTGTGCACCATCTCCTGTTTTGCTTGCCGATCCACACAGAATAGATGTGGCAGCGTGTGACGTCACCGGGGTACCGGAAATGAAGACGCACAATTTGCGGTTCTTGCTTCTTCTGGACCTGACGTATGGAGGAATATGTTAAGTTTTCCATTGGTCATTGGTTTTATATGGTAACTAGCGACTTGCTTAATGGTCATGGCAAATGCCATGATGATGGGAAATTGTCTTCTTTGAAGTATAAAAGGGAGGCTACTTTCACTTAATTTTTTTAAAGATTTCATTATTGAGGATCAATGCATCCTTATTTTTGCATGTTAGTACGACTTTGTTGGCAAGTTCAGAATAGTCCTCGTTATTTATTTGAGTTTCAAATATTGCCGATACAAGATCTTGTTTACAAATCATATGAGGTGGGATGTGCACAGTGTCGTTTGGCATTTGTTCTGTTTTTCCTTCTCCAATTTTAAAAGGCCAATCATTGAAATCATTTTGTCCTTCTGATCTCATATTTTGTTGTAATTGAAGATGGGCAAAATGTTTCCATAGTGTAATTGACTTTATATACGTTTCGATTTCCATGTACAACGACAGGTAATGTTTATCTAAAATCGCCACCTAACAACATTACCTTTCCACCAAAAGGCAAAGTATTATCCATGACTTCACAAAGCAAATGGTCAATACATTGTAGGGCATAGCATGACATCATAGTAGCCTCATCTATTATAATTAATTTACTTTTTTTCAGTTTTTTGGCTTGTAATGATGTCATCCGAATATATGACACTGATGTTTCTAAAATAGGCACTGGCAGTTTAAATCCACTATGCACAGTTCTTCCACCTTCTGACAAAAGTGCAGCAATTCCAGTGGTCGCAAATGCGAGTGCTATTTGACCTAGTTCTCGAACAAAACTCATCAATACATTATATAGATAGGTTTTTCCTGATCCGCCAGGTCCATCAAGATATAAATAATGCTCTTTGACCATGTCATCATCTAGTGCATTTTTTATGGTAATAAATGCTGGCAATTCTAATGTATTTAAAGTTGCAAGTTTTACTTGTGTCCTTTCTGTTTGTAGTTGAATGTCATAGTCTTCAAAGTTTATGTCGTTTATATGAACTGGATCTGGCAGATTAAAACTTCCACAACTTAATTCATGAGTTAAAAAAACTTCTTGGATTTCCATTAATGCTTTTAATTGTGCAATGGGCTCCTTTTATCGTTGCATAAAGTCTTCAGCCATATTTCTTTTAAATGTGTCCCACAATGCTAATGCATTTGGAGCATTTGAGAAGATACACATAAATGCAAATTGTTCCCTCATTTGCCATGGCATTTGACATAGTGCTGCTTCTTCTAGACATCTTTCCCATTCTGTATCATCAGCTATTAAGTTTCTATGTCTCGCAGCTAAATGAAAGGATTCATATACTATGTCATTAACAGTTCTTAAGTGTTCAAAACTTTATGCACCAGGAACATTTTAAAGTAGTAGTCGTAAGCAGAAACGTTCAAGGTCTCTTGGACTGACAGTGTAAATTCTTGGTATTGTTTTATTTCCCCGGCTTTTTTTTGGTCTCCATAATCCATTAACAAAAACATAATGATATGGAATCTCAATATATAAGAATTGTCTTGACTGTGAATCCGTTGAATTTAATTGAAACCATGCAGTTAGTGCAGTGTGACGATGCTCACTTTGTGCCAATGCATTTGTTTAATTTCCAGCATGGAAATACACTAAATGTCTTTGTGGCAAATGTACAGATAATATATATACTGCATGTGATCGATCGTGCATTTTGAATTTGAGAAGACGCCACATAGCTTCTGGCGCACTGACATAGCGAGCATCTACATGAAATGCAAGTTCATCATGTACTAACTCAGTGCTTTCGGTATTGTCTGCACTTTTGACGACTACAGTAGATGCATCATAATCTTTGTAAATATATTTGTAGACATATTTAATGGATTTGATAGAAGTGCAGGCTTCTACATTAATGTGTGCATTATACGTCATGAGTAAATGTGGATTGTATGGTACCATATATCTATTGTCGACGTTTTTGCCACGAAAAATGGCAGTTTGTCCCTCTCTTCTTCTATATAATGGATAGCCATCACAATTGGCATAAGTTTTGTCTCTATAATCTTTGGGAAATTCTTTAGTACATTTATTATTTTCCATACATGGTGACTATGGATTAACATCTCCACATGGTCCGTGAATCATATGATGAGTTACAATGTCATATAGTCTACCATATAGTTCTGGATCTGGTAGTTCATCCATAATGAGAGAATCGACTTTGTCGCCAGTATCTAACTTTTCTTTTTCTTGAAGGATTATAAGAAAATGTGCATGTGGAAGGCCTCTGTTTTGAAATTCAATTGTATAAACATAAGCCAGACATTTGCCAAATAACTATAGTTATAGTGTTATAGTGATGCCACGTATTAATTCATTTAATTTTATTTTGAAAACTCTGGCTACTAAATCTGGTCTATCGGAAGGAGTTTAGCCAATAAGTAAATTTTGTGTAATCTCTGGCCATTGGGGATAACATGTAAATGTAATAAATAAATCTGTTTTTCCAAATTTGGTGACAATAGCCATGGCATCATTGTATCTTTCTCGCATATTGCGAGGATATCCCTGAAAGAAGATGGTAAAATGATGGCTGTGCCAGCTGTCATGTCTCTGCTTGTAGCCACCTCAGCAACATAGTCCATAATTCCACAATATTGTTCTACACGTAGTTTATCTTGTTGATATTTTATGAAGTTTAAATTATTGGCCTCAACTTGCAAATAGGAATCAATAATCCATTGTTGTGCTAGTTTTCCACCACATAAAATTGTATTGGATGTATTTCGAATGGCAATTTGAGCTACTTTAAATTCAAGCATAGAAATATTATTTCTCACTCTTACTTTAGAATTTGGGTAACTGGGAAGTGTTCATTTTGGTTGCCAACCTGCTTCTCCGTGTGGAAAAAATATTGGATATGTCATTAGATCTAAATTTGTACTTAAGATACTTATATTAATGAAAGGTTGTTCCTCATTTCTGGGATATATTCTAATGTCTGTCTGAAATGGTGGTTCTCCTTCATCATTTCGAAACACCATTGCAACCTCATTTGATGTTGACAAATTATAACGGCCTTTATCAGTATGTCTATCTCTTTTAAGCACCATATTGACCTTTGGGATTGGTATTACTAATTACTAATTATTAAATTAATGTTCATTAATAATTAATTAGGAATGAGTAAATGTATTAGAAAGTGCAAAGCATTAATGTATTAATAAAGTAACAGCAGTGTAAAATATGCTATTTGGCTTATTTTTATTTTTTAGATATATATTTTTTTTAATAATAATTAATTAATTAATTAATATACTTTACCTATTTCTAATTAATATATCCAACAATCAATATCCTGAAGAGGTAACAATCTCTTTTTATTTTCCTGCAGCATACAATGAATGTACAGTTGGACTGTTGCTGCCTTGACGAGAAAGTGTCAGCAATCTGCCAAGTGTGCAGTATAAATAGGTTACTTGTGCGAGGGCAAACCGTTTGTTTAGTCGGGTAAAGCGACATTTTAGATTCGTAATATTATTAGTTGCACGTTAGTGTTGTGAAATGGCGGCGATTGTCTATGTGTTACGTGGCTTGAGAGTATTTTCTGTCCTTTGTAATAGTGTATTTTGTACCTCATACTTTCCTGGGTAAAAGTGGTACGCGGCTGGCAGTGTTTTGCCGGTTACGACGTTGTGTAGCCTCCTTTTCATTTTTTCAATCGCCATTTTTTTTCTCTCATAGCCGATTTTCGAGTGCCGAAACTCTTCAAATTCTGCTTAAATTTGTATGCAACCTCACTCCCAGACGTCTTGTCTACAAGATAAATGGGGGCTGATAAGGTCATCAAATGTTCATAACATGGCTGTCAAAATAGCAATTGAAACACTTTGTTTCAATAGTGCAGGTTCAAGTGGTGTCAAGTGTTTTGCAAGTGATACCTCTTTGATCCTCTGTGTTGTGGTTCACAACAAATTAGGAAGTACTTGACCTTAGTCATTGTTCGTGACCCCCATTTAATCTAATAGAGAACCCACATTCCTAAAATAAATATGGAAGACAAAGTCAGCTCCCAAAAGTGAATACACTCTGGAACTACTCCAAATCCCCTAATCGACTCCCTTCTAACTCAAAAAAGGTAGAGCTATCCAAGGGGCGGTCAGCTCGGGAGTGTATAACCATTAAATTCCCCTTTATTCACCCGGTCTTACCACTACACTCTTCCCGCTCAGGAGGTACCCCAAGTCCTTTAAGCAGCCAAACTAACTGCCACTGATTCCCCAGAATATCAGAAAGTCCCATGAGAAACTTGCACCCCAGGTCCTTGGATCCCCACATGGGTTAGACCCAGACCCATCACCAAAGTTTCCCTCATTGGTGTACAACTTCCTACAGAAAAAGGGTGTTCAACTGAATCAGAATCTAGCATCCTATCGGTCATAGATCTATTATAATACTGGATTAAAATATCTACATTATATCTTCTGATCTTCTCCTTTTGCTTTGTTTTCGTGGGATATATAGTTATTGCACTGCGCTCTGGGAAACCACTATACATTTGTCTCCTTTTAGGCATATGCTAACTATAATATATAGCTTTAAAGCATAGCATTGGAGGAATTATGCACAGGTGTTTCGATCTTAAAATGGATCTCAACAGTGTGGAGCTGGTTCCCAGCTTGTATGTTAGATTTTGTGGGAAGGCATTTAGCTTATGGTGGTTAAAAGAGTGTTATTAATTTACTCTATTCTGTAAAGTTGATATTTATTTACTCTAGTCTGTACAGTGGAGGGTTCCTATCATTTTACCCAAATAAAATTAAAATAAGTTCCATTATACTAAGTAATTATAGCATCAAAGTACTCTTCAAAAAGTATGCTCTTATAATATGATTTCTGATTATTTTCTGGACTAAAAAATAAATAAGAAAAAGCTTAAACTGAAGTTTAAGCATGAGTTATCGCAAACTGGGAGTTTAATGGGCTTGTTCATGTATTTTATGGCTGTGTGATGGGCGCCATACAGCAACAGCTATCTGACAGGAACTCAGATTGCTGCTTGCTTTGATATTCAGCTTCTTTAAACCTCATCAATAGGTCCTTTAGTTTCTCCTCATTTTTAGCCATCGGAGAAGTATTATCGGCGTATGTGAGGTTATTGATCTTTCTTCAAGCAATATTGATTCTGGCTTTGCATTCATCCAGCCTTGGCTTATACATGATTTACTCCACCTATAATTTGAATAAATAAGGTGACAATATACAACCTTGTTGCAAGCCTTTCCTGAATTTAAACCATTCTGTTGTCCCATTTTCGGTTCTGACCATGGCTTCTTTGTCCACATCTTTGTCCAGCATCATGTGGGGATGTTTTTCAACAGCTGGAAATGGGAAACTGGTCAGAGTGGAGGGAAAGATGGATGGTGCTAAATAAAGAGGTATTCTTGAACAAAACCTGTTCCACTCTGTGAGTGATTTGAGGCTAGGATGGAGGTTGACCTTCCAGCAGGACAATGACCCCAAACACACTGTTAAAGCAACACTTGAGTGGTTTAAGAGGAAACATGTAAATGTGTTGGAATGGCCTAGTCAAAGCCCAAACCTCAATCCAATAGAAAATCTGTGGTCAGACTTGCCGTTCACAAGCGCAAACCATCCAACTTGAAGGAGCTGGAGCAGTTTTGCAAGGAGGTATGGGCAAAAATCCCAGTGGTAAGATGTGGCAAGCTCATAGAGACTTATCCAAAGCGACTTGGAGCTGTGATAGCCGCAAAAGATGGTTCTACAAAGTAGAGGAGCAGCTAGTGGGTTAAAGTCCTATCTGTAGCACTGTAAATGCAAATATACACACACCACTATACTTATAGGTAAAGGGAAAGTTAGGTATGGAAATTAATAGCACAACATTCTCAAGCTTGCATATCTGCAATATAAAATACTTTATTTCCAGTATAATTTCTGTGTTATATCGATCCTGGCAATCAATGTGTTAATACATATAATGAAACTCGCATGGACTCATATTTACGGATTTAGTAATATTGTAATATTTTTGGAATGCGGGTCCGTTCAAAACTCGTAATTGAAGCCCGTAAGGCTAACCTCCATTTTTAGTAATGTAATCATGACGATCTCTGTTGCCATTGGCTCCATCTAAACACGTAACTACTGGATACTAATTGATTATGTTCACGGCCGCACATCGAATGAGCTAAATATGGTTTATGGGTTTGAGTCTCAAGCCCGTAACTCGCGCCATGGTCTAATTTAATAGCTCTATAATTCAACCAAATTTCAAGCTTGCAGCCGTTGGGGGACTCTTGTTGCCGCTACGGGCTTTGATTTTAATAGGGCTATAAGACTAGCCCTAATTGTCGCATGGTCATTATTGGTATACATGTTGCCACATGAACAACAGCAATGGCGTGGAACTTGCCAGGACAGCTATACCTATGATTCCTGCTGATGTAGTTGAGATTCCTGCATGTGTCTCTCCACAGCCTCCTTTTGTGTTTTATAGGCCTTCGTGAACAGCTTAAACACATTAGTGTTATCCCCTTTGTCATGATGGGACCTATATGGCAATGTTCCTGTGCATATACCAGCCTGTTTCTTACATGCTCCATGTGAAAATACAGGACCTAGCCTATGCTATCTAGTGATGTTCTTGTGGCATTCATCTCCCCCATTTTTCCACCATTGGTGTCAGCAAGTCCTCGGTTTAAGGACTCATGCTGCCTATGCTGATATATTCCCCCTCCAGTATTTGAGACCCCAGGTTATTGTGTAGATGACATACCTTCTCATGGATGGGCTATAGATGATCTCTGTGAGTATTGTGCTGTGGTGATGATCACTCCTGTTTGTGGTTTGCTCATCCCTTTAATAATGAGTTCTTCATAGCAGCTGTTGTGGTCAATTTGTGTTTGCTGATTGGTATTAACCTCTTGCATACTGAGGTCTAAGTTCACCTGGACATTGTGATATGTTATGTGGTGGTATGATAATGGCAATAGTTTGTGTTCCATTAGATATATAACAAGTCAAATATATTAATGTAAATATATATATATGGTTTTTATTTTTCACGTTTGTGCCTCTATGACTGTAACATATTATTTCTAATGGAGTTATATGATTTCTGAGACAATGTATTAATGTGCTGTCTCTTTAACATATTTATCCAGCTGTGAACAACATTTTCTGTTTCTATATGTGTGATAAGTCACATGTGGAAATTAAATAGTTTTAAATTGCACATATGTGCCAATAGCAAAGTACAGCACTCATTATGATAATATTGCATGCTTTTCTTTTGCTTTTGAGTGCTTTACTGTCTCTTTAAGTGCTGCTCTGGCTGTCAGCAAAGGTTTATCTTTAGTCACATGACCCACCTACCAATCAAGACCTGACAGCCTCTAACTGTACCTTGGAGCCTGATACAGTAATTAATAAATGACTGCTTTGTTACATTTGTCAGGGGGAAGCTGTCTAATTAAGAAAGGAGACAGTTTCTCTAGTGGTCTACATGACTATGTATTCTGCCCCTTATTGAGATGAATGCACAACTGCAGTCAGATATTGCAAGCCTATGTGACAAGCTCTTAAAATAGTAACTACTATATGTCACATGGGAACAATAACAGTTAATGTTAGAAAATATTACCCTGCAGAAGAAAAGAACACAGCACACAAAGGGTTAACCTGGTACGAGCAAGAGACTCAGAATGAACCACACAGGTATAGTGATTAAAATGGTCTCATTTTCTCAGCAGGGTATGGTTGTATAAAAGTCAAACTGTGCTGTTCCTGTCTGACCTTCAGGTTAGGTTAGTGGCTTCAGGTATCCATTTCACCTCTGAAGCTATTCCTTGACCAAATGGTGGCTCATCATTCTTTCATTTTCCTGGTTAGCCTTTGTGGATTTGTCCCTTAATCTGTTTTTGTGTATTCTCCCATATCAGGGTAGGTATTACTATAATGGTATGGATACGGACCAAGATTTGTATGGACTTTCTCATCCCACACCATCCGGGACTTCTGAGGAGATGCCACAGTCCGTGTTTGGGCATCATTCCAGGGATTCCTTCCCTCTTTCCCAAGGCCCCCCTAATCTGTCTGAACACTGCAGTATTTTCACTGGGTTTGAGACAAGTAACCCTATTGGTTTCACTCCCCTTTGTAGCCAGACTTTGTGTAGCAGACAGGTGCAGGGTTACTCATGTTAGCAGTTAGGTTCCCCAGGAAGGTGCCAATAGAGGGATCCTCTTGCATTGGGTCAGATGTATCCAGCAGGTCTTTTCTGCAATTTTCACAGCTGTCGGGGTAGCCAACAAAACTTGGTAAGGACCGTCCCACTTCCAGTTTTTCCTTTTGATGATTTTAACAAGTACTAATTCTCCTGGTTTTATCAGTGTAGGTAGTTCCTTGTTGTTCCTGGGGAGGAGAAACATTTACAGCGGTAATTTCTCATCACGTTGACATTCTTGCCATATAGTCTGCCAGATTACTACTCATACGTTCATTTGTTTTAACCCATTTAGAAAACATGTCTATGATTACTTTTGCACATTTTTTAGTAGTTTGTGAAGCCATATGCTGTAAATACCTTATGTATTATATTTACCATCCCCCTTGTTGAGACACGGTTTACCCCATGGCTCAATATTACTGCATATCTATGTAAATTGCGTGGTATCATGGGTAGGACCTTTGGCTAATTGCCAGCATATATATATATACTAGCGACTTGCCCGTCAAAAATGACGGCAATAAAAACTGAAGCCTGGCAATGCTGTTTGCCACACAATGTAAGCCTCTCCCCCTCTACTTTACTGGCCTTGTGATGAGCGCCTTTGGCGCTCATCACAGGCCTTGCAATGAGTCCCTTTGGAGCTCATTGCGAGTCTCTCACCCTGTCTACTTCCTCCCTCGTGTCTTATTTTCCCCCTCCTCTCCCTCCCTTGTGTCTCCTTCCGCCTCGTCTACCGCCCTTGTATCTCCTGCCCCCCTGTGTTTTTACCTCCCTCTCCCTCCTGTGTCTCTAAACCCCTCCCCTGTGTCCCTTTCCCTCCTGTCTCTCTTTCCCCCTTCTCCCTCCTATGCATCTCTTTCCCCCCCTGTGTCTCCCCCCCTCCCCTGTGTTTGTTCCCCCCTGGCCTGTGTCTCTTTCTCCCTCCCCCTGTGTCTGTTCCCCCCTTCCTCGTGTCTCCATTTCCCTCCCTTGTGTATCTTCCCCCCTGCACTCTCTCCCCTGTGTCTCTTCCCCCTCCTCTCACTCCCCTGTGTCTCTTCCCCCTGCTCTTTCTGTGCCTCTTCCTCCCTTTCTCTCTCTTCCCACCTCTCCCTCTGTGTCTCTTCCCCATCACCCTCTGTGTCTCTCCCCACTGTGTCTCTCCACCCCTTCCTCTGTGTCTCCCCCCTCTGTGCCTCACGCCACTGTGTCTCTCCACCCCTTCCTCTGTGTCTACCCCCTCTGTGCCTCTTTCCCCCTCTCTCTGTACCTCTTCACACCTTTCCCTCTTTGTATCTTTCCCCTGTGTCTCTTCCCCCTCTCCCTCTGTGCCTCTTCTCCCCTCTCCCTCTGTGTCTGTTCCCCCCTGTCCTGTGTCTCTTTTCCTCCTTCCCCCTTCCCCCTGTGTCTGTTCCCCCCTTCCCCCTGTGTCTGTTCCCCGCTTCCCCCTGTGTCTGTTCCACCTTCCTTGTGTCTCTTCCCCCCCCATTTCCCTCCCATGTGTATCTTCCCTCTGTTCTCCCTCCCCTGTGTTTCTTCCCCCTGCTCTCCCTCCCTTGTGTTTCTTCCCCCTTCTCTCACTCCCATGTGTCTTTTCCCCCTCCTCTACCTCCGCTGTGTCTCTTCCCCCCTCCTCTCCCTCCCCTGTGTCTCTTTCCCACCTCTCCCTCTGTCTTTCCCCCCTCCCTCTGTGTCTCTCCCCCTCCCTTTGTGTCTCTCCCCCCTCCCTCTGTGCCTCTTCCCCCTCTCTCTGTGTCTCTTCCCCCCCTCACCCTCTGTGTCTCTTCCCCCCTCTGTCTCTTCCACCCTCTCCCTCTGTGTCTCTCCCACCCCTCTGTGTCTCTTCCACCCTCTCCCTCTGTGCCTCTTCCCCCTCTCCCTCTGTGCCTCTTCCCCCCTCTCCCTCTGTGCTTCTTCCCCCCTCTCCCTCTGTGTCTCCCCCCTCTCCCTCTGTGTCTCTCCACCCTCTCACTCTGTGTCTCTTCCCCACTCTCCCTCTGTGCCTCTTCCCCACTCTCCCTCTGTGCATCTTCTCACGGTGCGCATTGAGCATACGCGGCTCGTGCTGTGCGCATGCTCGGCTTGTGCCGCGCTGTGCGCATGCGCGGCTTGTGCCGCGCAGTGCGCATGCGAGGCTCACGCTGCGCTATGTGCAAGCGCGACTACTGCTGCGCAATGCGCAGTTCACGATTCGCATTGCACGTGATCCGATCGCAAAGTTGCTATCGGATCATTGTCAAACTGAGATTCGTCGCAAGCGTGACGACGAATCGCAGTTTGACAATTAGAATATGTGATCTATATAAAATAATTATCCAAGATGGCTGACAGCATATAGATGTAACATATACATGGAATCCAGAAATGATCAGATTCTGGACCATATCATTCATTACAACAGTTTATCAAACTGTCTGTTAGTCAAAATGGATAATCTATGCATAGGAATATATTTTACTGGTATTAAAACGTACTTATCAAAGCACAAAAACAGGATCCATAAACATCACAGATAATTTTGAGCTCACGAAAAATAATGTATGAGCATAGTCTTTCACAAATCACAAATCTAGTATATTTTTGAAAAACCTTAAATATAATTGAACTGAAGGAATTAGATCAAAACAAAAATAGATATTTTATGGCAGCCAAACCTATAATTGGTTTCTCAAATTCTCAATGACATTTATTCGGATAAATATAAAATGCTTTGCTATAAACTGAAAGGCTGTTTAACTTGCCTATCAAATCCTTTTCTCTGTATAACAACTTCAATATTATCAAACCTCAGCAAATATATTTGTTATCTTCAAAGCAGTGACAGAGCTACTGCTGGTACAGCAAGTGCAAAGAACTACAGGGTAGGGCACTCTGACACTGACGGTGAATGACAACATCTTAATTTGTTAGATGAGCATGGTTGATAATTATTTTGTAGAAAGGTGACCTAATCATAATAGGGGTGATCTGATCATCTACTTATACTTAATATCATAAAAAAGAAACAAACATTCACAAAGCCTTTGTCTTTAACTTTAAAGTGAAATCCTCAATATTTTTACAACAATTTTTTACCAGCTGGATTTAAAACAAATAAAGATTTAAACATTATGTGCTGATTTGATATCTTGAACGACGCGGAGGCTGCACAGGCTCCCTGGGTCAGCCTGTAGCGTCACGTGACCCAGCGGAGCCTGTGAGGCTATTAGCCAATCAGGAGCGTCGGGGGGCGTGTCGGAAGCCCGTTTCGCGCCATTGAACACAGCAGCGCGGTCTCCCGACTGGATGGACGGAGGTCTGAGGTCCTGAAGCTAAAACTAAAGTAGGAAGGTTTAATTACTGAGATTTCACCCCAGCTTACCAGCATATAAGAGGATATCACTGTTGAGGCTATCTTTGTCCGTTTTTGTGTTTTTCCTCCTCCGTTTTTGTGTGTGTGTGTGTCCTTGTCTCCCTGTGAGTGTGCTGTGTCTGTGTGTGTTCCTGTGTCTGTGTGTGCCTGTATTTCTGCTTGTTGTTCCCCCTGTTTGTTCCCCTGTTAGCATTTACTATGGATCCAGAAGGCTTAGAGGCCTTACTGGCTGAGGTTAGGACCCGTGCCTTAAGCCAAGGGGTCAGGTGGGTGCAGGACAGGCTGGGACCTCCCATGCCTTCTGCGCTTGGAGCTCAGCACATTGTACAGGAACAGCCTGCGGTGGCTGGTGTCCTAGCCAATTCTGATGCCTCCAGGGAAATTTTTTCCCATCCCACCACTGTAGGGCTGCCAGACCCACGTTCATCGTGTAGCAGAGACACCAGAGATGGGGGGGGTTACAGGTCAGGGCGGCCGGGACCCCATACCCCCCAGGCAGGCGAGCGCCAGGATCACGGGCGGTGGGGGTGAGGGCCTAGCACTCCGGCCACCACCTGCCAACTTGCCTAAAGGTCCTAGGCCGCGACAAAGGTCGCGAAACACCCCTCTAACACCCCGTAAGGGGGGGTGCAGGGGGTAAGAGAAAAGCCGGGAGTCCTAAAAAGGCTCCTACAGGCCCTCACGGTGCCAAGCAGACGGTCCCTGGGGTTTCCCTCATTAACAGTGCTTCTGGTACTTTACAGGGACGCCCAGCTGGCAGTGAGAGGAGCATGGCAACGACGAGAGAGAGAAGAGACGGGGTCATCAGAGAGATGAATAGCCAAGACAGCATGGTCATGATTGATGACATGCCTGTGACAGCGGCAGTGGCGAGGCTAGGACGCCCCACTCGAGCTAAGAAGGCTACGAGCAGGTACAGTCCGCTGCTATTTACGCACACACCGCTAAGGCGTAGCAGAGTAGAGACTGAGGGCGATACGGTTAGGCCACAGCGCAAGACTGACCAACAGCTGGATATTCCAACGCCCGAGGAAGTCTCAGGGGACCCCCTACAGGGGGCGGCGGAGGCAGTGCTAGCCTACTCCAGCCGCGCAAGCTTAGCTGACCAGGACCCTTCCTCAGACGAGGAAAGGGCGGTATGGGCGCGGGCATGCAGGTCGCGGAGAGCTAGTGACTGTTCTTCTTGTACCCACAGATCCAGAAGGAGATCCAGGTCTAGAAGCAGAAGATCTTGTCGGTGCAGCTGTGCTTGCACGGGATCTGAGAGGAGAAGCCCGCGGAGGGCCAGACGGGTCAGAGTCCCCGGAGCGTCAGGAGAGACGCGGGGATACTCCGTTGGCCGTATCTACTCCAAAGCTTCCAGAAGCAGGTGAGCGCTCAGAATTGAGCTGCGCAGCAGACAAGGGTGGTTTTATTGGGTCATTAAAGACTCTATTAGCTGCGCATAACATTGCGGTTAGCGAGCGCGAAATGGGAGCTTGGATAGGGGGGCTAGCAAAGGGTGCATAGTCCCAGCCAGCAGCGGTAGTGGCGCCAGCGAGCGCGAGCGAGGCGCTAGCTAGCTTGCGCGCGCCTGAGCCGGTAGGCAACGCAATAGCAGCAGTTGGGAATAACACTGTGGGAGTTACCGACGCAGCCATGAGGCCTATAGTCCTCTGCTCGTTGGATAATTTAGGTGCACACCTTCCACAGGATGTAAAGGAAAAGATCTGGAGGAGGGAATTTATAGAGTTGTTTTCCCTTCTCCCTATGTCTAGGCAAACAGACCTGGCCGAGAGGGGCCCCAGGGAGGGGAAATCCTTTGCTAGGCTACCCAGGACGTTTGATACCTGGCTGCAAGCATTTTCTATTTGGGCTTGCGTACTGTGTGAGCGGCACCCTGAACAGAGTTCGGGATTGTTCGTTTACATAGACGAAATTCGGAATGGCGTGGAGTGACAAAGCGGTGGCGTATTGGCTAAACATCATGACACCCATGAGAGTCACGACGCCCTTTCGAAGCGGGGCCGGTGGAGCTAAGGGCCCCACACACCCCTCAGGAGCAGGTCTTAAGACCTGTTTTTCGTAAAACGAGGGGGTCTGCAGATGGGCACCTAACTGCAGGTTTAAGCATGCATGCTCAAACTGCGGAGGTGAACACCCCCTGTCTAGATGCGGTAGACCCAAAGAGGGAGGCAGGGGCGAACCTCCTGCAAAGGGGCAGGACGCCCATACGCCTCCCCGCCATGCTGCCGTGGCTAAAGCGCTACGGTAAATTGGCAGGCACCGCCGAAGCGGCGCGCCTGTTGGAGGACGGGTTCCGAGAAGGATTCCGGATTCCATGTGGGGTCGACATTCAAGGTTTTCTTGTCCCAAACCTGAAGTCGGCTAGGGATTTCCCAGGGGTAGCCAAAGCTAAGGTGCTTAATGAGGTAAAATTGGGGAAGATGGCTGGGCCATTTGCGGCCCCGCCCATCCAGGGTTTAGTTGTGTCTCCACTTGGGGTGGTCCCCAAGAAGGAGAAGGGTAAATTTAGATTGATCCAGCATCTCTCCTACCCCAGAGGTCGTTCGGTAAACGATGGCATATCAAAAGACCAGGCTACTGTGTCTTACGAGTCATTTGACCGGGCGGTCGATCTGGTGAGGAGGGAGGGCCAGGGAGCCCTTATGGCAAAAGTGGACATCGAGGCAGCATTCAGATTGCTCCCTGTACACCCGTCAAGCCATCGGTTGCTGGGGTGCTTCGTAGACGGAAGTTACTTCGTCGACTTATGTTTACCCATGGGATGCTCGATATCCTGTGCTTACTTCGAGGCCATCAGCAAATTTTTACAATGGGTTGTGAGCATCGAGGCGGGGTACAAGAGTGTTACCCATTACCTGGATGACTTCCTTTTTGTTGGCCCAGCGAGAAACGACGCTTGCCGTTTCATGCTGGAGATGTTCACCGAAATCTGTACAGAATTCGGGGTACCACTGGCCCATGACAAGACGGAGGGCCCTACGGAACAATTGACTTTTCTAGGGATTCGGATTGACTCCTGCAAAATGGAGTGCAGTCTTCCCTTAGAGAAGGTGGAGGACATGCAAGCCTAGATTACGGCGCTACGGGGCGCACGGAGGGTGACCCTGCGGCGGCTGCAATCAATATTGGGGAAGTTGAATTTCGCGTGCAGAATTATCCCCATGGGGCGGATATTCTGTAGACGGATGTCGCTGGCTACGGTAGGGATTGCGAAGCCGCATCATTTCCTAACAGTCTCTAGGGCCATGCGTGACGATGCAGGGGTATGGGCGATGTTCCTTGCAGATTTTAACGGGCGGGTGGTCCTTCAAAAGGAGGGCACCACCAGCGCAGAGCTAGACCTTCACACCGATGGTTCTGGACCGATCGGTCGTAGGGCGTATCTCCAAGGGAGATGGTGCGCTGCGGCATGGCCGGAGGAATGGGAAGAGGCGGGTTTACTGCTGAACCCTACATTCCTGGAGCTGTTTCCTATGGTGGTAGCAGTGCACTTATGGGGTCCTTGTTTCAGGGACAGGCGAGTCATTTTCCATTCGGGTAATAAGGGGTTGGTTGAAACCGTGAACAACATCACGGCGGCATCCGTACCAGTGATTAGATTGCTCAGGCATCTTGTGCTATGTTGCCTTCGCTTGAACATATGGTTTCAAGCAAGACACGTGACAAATGTGGATAACGGAATTGCTTACGCCCTCTCTCGGTTTCAGGAGGATCGCTTCAGGGCGCTGGCTCCTCGTGCGAACGCCCTGGGGGAGCACATCCCCGAGGAGCTCGGGGAGATTGGAGCTGTCAGGTAACGAGACTCGTGAGACAGTCTGTTGCCCCAGCGACGTGGAATGCTTATAGACGCGTGTGGGCAAAATGGGATAGTCTAGTGGCACTGGCAGGTGGTGCCACGACGGAGGACAAGAGCGTAGGGATCCTGCTTTGGTACCTGCTGCGGTGCGCCGAGCAAGGCGAATCAAAACCCGTAGTAGGGAGACAGGTCACGGCGCTTGCTTTTATGTTTAAGCTTGCTGGGCAGAGGGACCTTACTAAGGAGTTTCTAGTGCGCAAAGGCCAGATAGTAGGCGGCCAATAACATTTGCGCTGTTGCTGAGATTGGCTCAGGAATTGGTGGTGGTTTGCAGGGACCCCTTTGAATCTCTACTTTTCCGAACGGCTTCTTCCCTGGCGTTCTTCGGAGCGTTTAGGATAGGGGAGTTAGTCGCGAACAGTAGACACGGTTCGGGGGGTCTGCAATTGGTGGATACCTGCCTCAGGGAAGGTACGGTGGTATTGTGGTTGCGGAGGTCAAAGTTCGACCAAGTGGGTAAAGGAAGAGAAGTGGTTCTGCATCAGGTTGGCACAGAGTGCTGCCCATATGCATTTGTAGTGGAGTACCTTAAGCAGCGACCGGTGGGACGGTGTTCGCTGCTGGTCCACGCCGATGGAACGGCACTGTCTATGTATCAGTTTAAAAGAGTTTTAAAAAGCGCACTGCATCGGCTCGGTTTCAAGCAGTCCGACTTTGGGACACACTCCTTTCGGTTGGAGCTGCCACTGAAGCGGCTAGGTTGGGGTTGCCCGACGCGGCAGTAAAGCGCATCGGGAGGTGGGACTCAGACCGTTTTCGTTCCTATGTACGGCCAAATGCAGTGGTTTAATGGTATTGCTTTCTACTTTCAGGGGAACAGAAGCAACTATGGATTGTGGGCCATTCATACGGGTACTGGGCCCATAGGTTAGCCGCAGTTACCGAAGAAAAGGCACAACTGGGCTTTCCTGTTACGGACTTACGCGTAAGGTGGTGTGGCATTCGGGGTCTGCGATGGGCGCAGCTCGACGGTCTCTTGGAAACGTACGCGCAGCGTTACGGTCAGCCCAGTGTTATAATTCTTCATGCCGGCGGGAACGATTTGGGGACAGTTCCCATGTGACGAATGCTAAAGGTGATGAGACGAGACATCGAGAAATGGGTGAAGAAGTTCCCTGGCACGTTCCTTATCTGGTCTGAGATGATTAAGAGAAGATCATGGCGTAACGCGCGCGACCCAGTATGCTTAGATAAGGCTAGACAGAAGATAAACCAGCAGATTGCAAGCTTTGTGAGAAAACAAGGTTTATCTGCCATCCGGTATAAAGATTTCGAACCGGTCGGCGCAGATGATTTTTTCGCAAAGGATAAGGTTCATCTTACGGAAATAGGGTATGAGTTGATGATGTTCGAGTTTAGGGAGAGTGTTTTGCGGGCCTTGGCTTTAATGTCTAGCAGGGGGGGATCGCAGCCTCGGGAGGCGTCCCTCGCATGCTCCGTGGCGGGAGGTGAGTTGCCCGGCCCACTGGCCTAAGGGGGCGATGGCCCCACCTCACAGGGCGTGCTTAAAGATAAGCATTGGGGCTTTGGGCAGGGCTCAAAGCGTGAGGTCACTGTTCGTGGCCGGGCTCCTCCCCCGGAAGGAAAGGACTAAATTAGTCATCTAAATAAGTTACGGTTGTTTGTTTACATTGTGTCAAAATAAAGCTGTGGCCCGTTGTTTCTCCCAACTCAAGTTGTCGTGTCAGTTATTCCATCAACTAGCCTAAATGGATCATGCATGGGTCATGAACGACGCGGAGGCTGCACAGGCTCCCTGGGTCAGCCTGTAGCGTCACGTGACCCAGCGGAGCCTGTGAGGCTTTTAGCCAATCAGGAGCGTCGGGGGGCGTGTCGGAAGCCAGTTTCGCGCCATTGAACACAGCAGCGCGGTCTCCCGACTGGAATCCCACCCACCCACCCTGTATTTTGTTGTTAACAGATGTTATGGTTTATTCTTAAAAAAAAAAAAAAAAAAAAAAAAAAGAAAGTATATATAATATATATAATATAAATAAGAAATATTGAAATTAATATATAATTTTGGTTAAAGAATTCGGAGAAGTGGCTATTGTATGTTGTGTATTCTTAATTTATGTCTGTGCGGCGGGAGGTGAGTTGCCCGGCCCACTGGCCTAAGGGGGCGATGGCCCCACCTCACAGGGCGTGCTTAAAGATAAGCATTGGGGCTTTGGGCAGGGCTCAAAGCGTGAGGTCACTGTTCGTGGCCGGGCTCCTCCCCCGGAAGGAAAGGACTAAATTAGTCATCTAAATAAGTTACGGTTGTTTGTTTACATTGTGTCAAAATAAAGCTGTGGCCCGTTGTTTCTCCCAACTCAAGTTGTTGTGTCAGTTATTCCATCAACTAGCCTAAATGGATCATGCATGGGTCATGAACGACGCGGAGGCTGCACAGGCTCCCTGGGTCAGCCTGTAGCGTCACGTGACCCAGCGGAGCCTGTGAGGCTTTTAGCCAATCAGGAGCGTCGGGGGGCGTGTCGGAAGCCAGTTTCGCGCCATTGAACACAGCAGCGCGGTCTCCCGACTGGAATCCCACCCACCCACCCTGTATTTTGTTGTTAACAGATGTTATGGTTTATTCTTAAAAAAAAAAAAAAAAAAAAAAAAAAGAAAGTATATATAATATATATAATATAAATAAGAAATATTGAAATTAATATATAATTTTGGTTAAAGAATTCGGAGAAGTGGCTATTGTATGTTGTGTATTCTTAATTTATGTCTGTGCGGCGGGAGGTGAGTTGCCCGGCCCACTGGCCTAAGGGGGCGATGGCCCCACCTCACAGGGCGTGCTTAAAGATAAGCATTGGGGCTTTGGGCAGGGCTCAAAGCGTGAGGTCACTGTTCGTGGCCGGGCTCCTCCCCCGGAAGGAAAGGACTAAATTAGTCATCTAAATAAGTTACGGTTGTTTGTTTACATTGTGTCAAAATAAAGCTGTGGCCCGTTGTTTCTCCCAACTCAAGTTGTCGTGTCAGTTATTCCATCAACTAGCCTAAATGGATCATGCATGGGTCATGTTTTACTATTCTCCATTGTGTTAGAAATGTAAATATGTATCCTTCAATTATGAGTGTAAATATAGGTTTTTCTTTTATTTCTAATAGTATGTTTATATGCTGTAATGATAGCATTTCAATTATACCACCCTCATGATCAAGCAATTTTTCAATTATTAATAGTAGTAGAAGACATACAACCTGAATAAGGAGTATCTAGTCATGCAGAGTCGTCCTGAGTTCCAGATCTACTCCTCCCTCCATGCTCCCCCTCCGCTCTCTTCCATTTTTAGAAATTCTGCTGTGGATTTAAGTAAGGAGGAGGAGGATGATCCTGTCAACCTTTACGACGGCATGTAACAATCTCACCCTCCTCGGTATAAGAAGAGGAAAAACTATTAGTAGGACAGATTATCTCTCTCTATTTTTTTTTTTACAATACATAAAAGCTTACTAAAAGTCCTAATGCAAATCTCACACTAATTAAGTAACATAAACATTTATGTGTCTTTGAATATACTTACGTTTGCAGCAAGTCACCTTCCAAAATGCACAAGTAAAAATAATGTATCCATTGTATAATGCATTGCAAAACTAGAATCCAGAACTTTCTGCTTTAAAATATTTATATCTCTTCAGAGCTTACAAATATGTATCTATCAAGGCTCTTTGCCAGCTCTCCGTGTTTCCAATTCAAGGTCAGTAAGATAAAAGCAAGCAGAATATATTAAGTTCCTTTATACAAACTAAAATTATAAATCACAGGAATGGGTCACAATTTCTTTATCATGTGAGCATAACATTTTACCTGACATGAAATAATCTTTCCTTATTTACTCTGCAATTCATTCAAAATCAAACTATTATGATTCCATGTTAGGTCAATTCACATGCACAATTTCCTTCTTAATGCCTTGCAAAAACATTCTAGGAACTATTTTTATTTAAGAAATGTCTCTTGAGTTCTGTTTGTACTCACAAATATTCCCAACTAACATTATTTATTGTAATAGTACAACAACAGGTGGCTCAGGTGTAAAAGGAACTGGGTACAATGGGATGCTACTAGGGATAACATTTATAACAGTAGAAAGAAGGAGAAAAAGTAAAGGGTCACATTGAGTCCTTTCCACTCCATATCCAATTTCACGTGATGTCAGAGTATCAAGATTTTAATTTAAATTTTTAACCATATTATTAAACATTAAGTTTTAGTATGTACTATTCTCTATATTACAATTAGACCCCTGGGTGTGCACCACGTAAAAGGGATACCCTTTACTTTTTCTCCTTCTTTCTAACATTATTTATTAGCTAAAACCACCTTTAAAAAAAGTATAACTGATACAGCGCGACCAAATTCCTTAGGGCAGGAGCGCTTGCAGCAGCGAGGATATCTTGTCTCACTCACTCACTGTAATCACAAACCAGACCGCTTTTACTAGAGTAATCTATTCTTTAAACCTATTAAAAATAAATATATAAATGTTTTGCAAGCTTAGAACAGATAACATGCATGTTTCATAAAATAACACTTTAGAAAAAAAAGAAGAAAACACATTGGGCCCTATTAAATTATCCCTCGTAGTTCTCTCGGTGCTCGCAAAAGGCAGTTTTTCTGCTGTTTGCGAGTACCGAATCTCTCGCAGCCTGCTTTGCGATATGACTACGAAAAAATGGCAGAGAATAGGCTCCGAGAGAGCTACGTAGTCACACGCAGCCTTAAATCTACGCATGATTATCGCATATCGTAAGAATCCCTACGGGAACAAAAAGTGTCCGCAAGGGATCCTAAAGCCTCTACGTGCTGCCTCGGAGCAGCCCGAGACAGCAGTGTGAGGCTCCCCCCTGCACCCTATACACATCCCCATGCTGCAGGGGTCTCTATCGGGACCCCTGCAGCACCCTACATTAACCCCTTGCAGCGGGGGTCCCCGATCGGCACCGATCAGGACCCCGCTGCATTTAAAAGTTTTAAATTCCCCGCCACGGCTCCTTACAGGGGCCGCAGCACACTAATTGCCAATCCTTGCGGCGGCACAAAAAATTAACCCCCCTCTATGCTGGGGGTCCCCATCGGGACCCCCCAAGTGTCCCCACATAAACCCATTGCAGGGGGGGTCCCTGATCTGCACAGATCAGGCCCCCCGCTGCATTTAAAAGTTTTAAATTCCCCGCCTCGGCTCCTTAAAGAGGCCGCGGCACACTATTACCCAATCCTGGCTGCGGCACCTACAATTAACCCCCCTCTATGCTGGGGGGACCCCCGAAGTGTCCCCACATAAACCCATTGCAGGGGGGGTCCCCGATCTGCATAGATCAGGCCCCCCGCTGCATTTAAAAGTTTTAAATTCCACCGCCGCGGCTCCTTAAAGGAGCCGCGGCACACTATTACCCAATCCCGGCCGCGGCACCTACAATTAACCACCCTCTATGCTGGGGATCCCCATCGGGACCCCTGAAGTGTCCCCACATAAACCCATTGCCGGGGGGTCCCCGATCTGCATAGATCAGCCCCCCCCCCCGCTGCATTTAAAAGTTTTAAATTCCCCGCCGCGGCTCCTTAAAGGGGCCCTGCACACTGATACCCAATCCCGGCCGCGGCACCTACAATTAACCCCCCTCTATGATGGGGGTCCCTATCGGGACCCCCAAGTGTACTCACATAAACCCCTTGCTGCAGGGGTCCATAAGGACCCCCGCAGCCCCCCCACATTAACCCCCTGCAGTGGGGGTCCCCGATCGGCACCGATCGTGACCCTGCTGCATTTCAATTTTAAATTTCCCGACTCACGAGTCCTTAAAGGACCGTAAAGGTCCTGAAAGGACTCCCACTAAAAATATTAACCCCAGGCAACTATAATTAACCCTATAACTCATGGTGGTCAATACAGACCCCCATAAAGCCTTATTTAACCCTATAACTCATGGTGGTCAATACAGACCCCCATAAGGCCTTAATTAAGCCCGTCACTCATGAAGGTCAATACAGACCCCCATAAGGCCTTAATTAAGCCCGTCACTCATGAAAGTCAATACAGACCCCCATAAGGCCTTAATTAACCCTATAACTCATGGTGGTCAATACAGACCCCCATAAGGCCTTAATGAAGCCGTCACTCATGAAGGTCAATACAGACCCCCATAAGGCCTTAATTGACCCTATAACTCATGGTGGTCAATACAGACCCCCATAAGGCCTTAATTAACCCTATAACTCATGATGGTCAATACAGACCCCCATAAGGCCTTAATTAAGCCCGTCACTCATGGTGGTCAATACAGACCCCCATAAGGCCTTAATTAACCCTATAACTCATGGTGGTCAATACAGACCCCCATAAGGACTTAATTAACCCTATAACTAATGGTGGTCAATACAGACCCCCATAAGGCCTTAATGAAGCCCGTCACTCATGAAGGTCAATACAGATCCCCATAAGTCCTTAATTAACCCTATAACTCATGGTGGTCAATACAGACCCCCATAAGGCCTTAATTAAGCCCGTCACTCATGGTGGTCAATACAGACCCCCATAAGGCCTTAATTAACCCTATAACTCATGGTGGTCAATACAGACCCCCATAAGGCCTTAATTAAACCCGTCACTCATGGTGGTCAAAACAGACCCCCATAAGGCCTTAATTAACCCTATAACTCATGGTGGTCAATACAGACCTCCATAAGGCCTTAATTAAGCCCGTCACTCATGGTGGTCAATACAGACCCCCATAAGGCCTTAATTAACCCTATAACTCATGGTGGTCAATACAGACCCCCATAAGGCCTTAATTAACCCTATAACTAATGGTGGTCAATACAGACCCCCATAAAGCCTTAATGAAGCCCGTCATTCATGAAGGTCAATACAGACCCCCATAAGGCCTTAATTAACCCTATAACTCATGGTGGTCAATACAGACCCCCATAAGGCCTTAATTAAGCCCGTCACTCATGGTGGTCAATACAGACCCCCATAAGGCCTTAATTAACCCTATAACTCATGGTGGTCAATAAAGACCCCCATAAGGCCTTAATTAAACCCGTCACTCATGGTGGTCAAAACAGACCCCCATAAGGCCTTAATTAACCCTATAAATCATGGTGGTCAATACAGACCCACATAAGGCCTTAATTAACCCTATAACTCATGGTGGTCAATACAGACCCCCATACGGCCTTAATTAACCCTATAACTCATGGTGGTCAATACAGACCCCCATAAGCACTTAATTAAGCCAGTCACTCATTAAGGTCAATACAGACCCCCATAAGGCCTTAATTAAGCCCGTCACTCATGAAGGTCAATACAGACCCCTATAAGGCCTTAATTAACCCTATAACTCATGGTGGTCAATACAGACCCCCATAAGCACTTAATTAACCCCATCACTCATGAAGGTCAATACAGACCCCCATAAGCCTCTATTTAACCCCATCAGTCCCATAAGGGTATATTATGACCATTATGTGTCTGTTACAACCCAACATTAACCACATAAGTGCCATGACGGTCCTCAAGGACCAGCATGACACTAACTACAAACACTACACTATAACCCCCAATAAACCATTTAATCTAAACTAACCCCCCTCTACACTAATCTACTAACACTTACACTACCTACCTACACTACCTACCCCCTAATAAACCTCCCCAACACTCTAATTACAAAAAATAAAAAAACCTACCTTACAAAAAATAAAAAAACCTACAGTACAGAAAAAAAAACTAAAGTACAGAAAAAAAAACTACAGTACAGAAAAAAAACAAATACACTACAACCCCCCCCCACTACAGAAAATAAAAAAATTACACACCTGAAAAGGAAAGACAGATATACACAATACAATAATACATACATTACATACATTACATACAATACATTACATATAATATATTACATATAATATATTACATATAATACATTACATACAATACATTACATATATTACATATAATATATTACATATAATATATTACATACATTACATATATTACATATAATATATTACATATAATACATTACATACAATACATTACATATATTACATATAATATATTACATATAATATATTACATATAATACATTACATACATTACATTACATATAATATATTACATATAATATATTACATATAATACAAATCAAATATCCCCTATCTATCTAACATTAGTGATGTCGCGAACATAACATTTTCGGTTCGCGAACCGCGAAAGCGATCCGCGGCAAATGTTTGCGAACCGGCGAACCGCCATAGACTTCAATGGGCAGGCGGATTTTAAAACCCACAGGGACTCTTTCTGGCCACAATAGTGATGGAAAAGTTGTTTTAAGGGGACTAACACCTGGACTGTGGCATGCCGGAGGGGGATCCATGTCAAAAACTCCCACGGAAAATTACATAGTTGATGCAGAGTCTGGTTTTAATCCATAAAGGGCATAAATAACCTAACATCCCCCTCCATCATCATCCTCCCCTGTATCTCTTTACCCTCTCCCTCATAATCCTCCCCTGTGTCTCTTTCCCTCCTTCCTCATCATCCTCCCCTGTGTCTCATCCCCCCTCCCTCATCATCCTCCCACCTCCCTCATCATCCTCCCCTGTATCTCTTTACCCCCTCCCTCATCATCCTCCCCTGTGTCTCTTCCCCCCTCCATCATCATCCTCTCCTGTGTATCTTTCTCCCCTCCCTCATCATCCTTCCCTGTGTCTCTTTTCCCCCTCCCTCATCATCTTCCCTTGTGTCTCTTCCCCCCTCCCTCATCATCCTCCCCTGTGGGGGTTAGGTGTTAGGGTGAGGGGTGTTAGAGATAAGTGTGAGGGGTGTTAGGGTTAGGGTGAGGGGTGTTAGGGATAAGTGTGAGGGGTGTTAGGGTTAGGTGTTAGGGATAAGTGTGAGGGGTGTTAGGGTAAGGGTGAGGGGTGATAGGGATAAGTGTGAGGGGTGTTAGGGTTAGGGTAAGGGGTGTTAGGGATAAGTGTGAGGGGTGTTAGGGTAAGGGGTGTTAGGGATAAGTGTGAGGGGTGTTAGGGTTAGGGGTGTTAGGGATAAATGTGAGGGGTGTTAGGGTTAGGGTAAGGGGTGTTAGGGATAAGTGTGAGGGGTGTTAGGATTAGGGTAAGGGGTGTTAGGGATAAGTGTGAGGGGTGTTAGTGTTAGGGTGAGGGGTGTTAGGGATCAGTGTGAGGGGTGTTAGGGTTAGGGTGAGGGGTGTTAGGGATAAGTGTAAGGGGTGTTAGGGTTAGGGTGAGGGGTGTTAGGGATAAGTGTGAGGGGTGTCAGGGTTAGGTGTTAGGGTGAGGGGTGTTAGGGATAAGTGTGAGGGGTGATAGGGTTAGGGTGAGGGGTGTTAGGGATAAGTGTGAGGGGTGTTAGGTCTTAGGGATAAGTGTGAGAATGTTAGGGTTAGGTGTTAGGTTGATGGGTGTTATGGATAAGTGTGAGGGGTGTTAGGGTAAGGGTGAGGGGTGTTAGGGATAAGGGTGAGGGGTGTTAGGGATAAGTGTGAGGGGTGTTAGGTCTTAGGGATAAGTGTGAGAATGTTAGGGTTAGGTGTTAGGTTGATGGGTGTTATGGATAAGTGTGAGAGGTGTTAGGGTTAGGGTAAGGTGTGTTAGGGATAAGTGTGAGGGGTGCTAGGGTTAGGGTAAGGGGTGTTAGGGATAAGTGTGAGGGGTGTTAGGGCTAGGGTAAGGGGTGTAGGGATAAGTGTGAGGGGTGTTAGGGTTAGGGTGAGGGGTGTTAGGGATAAGTGTGAGGGGTGTTAGGTCTTAGGGATAAGTGTGAGAATGTTAGGGTTAGGTGTTAGGTTGATGGGTGTTATGGATAAGTGTGAGGGGTGTTAGGGTAAGGGTGAGGGGTGTTAGGGATAAGGGTGAGGGGTGTTAGGGATAAGTGTGAGGGGTGTTAGGTCTTAGGGATAAGTGTGAGAATGTTAGGGTTAGGTGTTAGGTTGATGGGTGTTATGGATAAGTGTGAGAGGTGTTAGGGTTAGGGTAAGGTTTGTAGGGATAAGTGTTAGGGGTGTTAGGGTTAGGGTGAGGGGTGTTAGGGATAAGTGTGAGGGATGCTAGGGTTAGGGTGAGGGGTGTTAGGGATAAGTGTGAGGGGTGTTAGGGTTAGGGTAAGGGGTGTAGGGATAAGTGTGACGGGTGTTAGGGTTAGGGTGAGGGGTGTTAGGGATAAGTGTGAGGGGTGTTAGGGTTAGGGTAAGGGGTGTTAGGTATAAGTGTGAGGGGTGTTAGGGTTAGGGTGAGGGTTGTTAGGGATAAGTGTGAGGGGTGTTAGGGTTAGGTGTTAGGGTGAGGGGTGTTAGGGATAAGTGTGAGGGGTGTTAGGGTTTGGGTGAAGGGTGTTAAGGATAACTGTAAGGGGTGTTAGGGTGAGGCATGTTAGGAATAAGTGTGAGGGGTGTTAGGTTTTAGGGATAAGTGTGAGGGGTTTTAGGGTTAGGTGTTAGGTTGATGGGTGTTATGGATAAGCAGTAGCCAAGCTATGGTTTTCCATATTTAAACAGTATCACCTACACTCAGCCTCCTCTCAGTAAGACTGCAAGTTAGTTATGATTCCAAAATGGCTGCTGTCCATGAGGTAGAAGGCTCTGGAAGTGAGTGTATGCTGCTGATTGGCTGGAATGTGTCTGCTGACTGTGACATGCAGGGTCAAAATTTGCTCAATGATAAAGTATAGGGGGCAGGTCGAATATCGCATATGTTCGCTGTTCGCCGCGAACGCGAACATGCTATGTTCGCCGGGAACAGTCTGCCATCGCACTATTCGCGACATCTCTATCTAACATACAATCTATTTAATATAAAATAAATCCTAACTGTATCAAATACATCCCCCTATCTATCTAATATACAATAAATCCTAACTACATACACAGACCCTATTTCTAAGCTAAAATAAAATAATTACAGTCCTAACTACACAGACCCTAATTCTAAGCTAAAATAAAATAATTACAGTCCTAACTACGCAGACCCTAATTCTAAGCTAAAATAAAATAATTAAGACCACTTACCTTTAAGATGTTCCTTCAGATCACTAACCTAGAGGTAAAACAAAACAAAATAATTAGTACAAAACATTAACATTAAATAAATAAACATTATATACATTCTAAATATTCTATTAACCTTTCCAGCATGTCCCGTCATTGTTCAGCTCTTCCGGCGCGGCCCTGTTAAAAAAACACAATACATTAATACATTAATACAATATACAAACAAAAAATAAACATATAAACCTCTAAATATACATTTAACTTACCTTCCCGCGATGTCCCCGGCCTCCTCCCCTTCAGCCCCGGCTGGGCCCCCGAACCATCCGCGCTCTAAAAAAAATAATAAAATAAAAAAATAACGGAGATCTGCACTCGCAGACCTCCCCGACGCTAATGATCCTCCTGGAGTCTTTTCCCGGGTGGAAATTGGCAATGGTGGCTTGTGATTGGCTGAAAAAGCTGTCTATTAATTTCAGCCAATCAGAAGTCGTGTGAGCCAATCAGGATGGGATACACCCCAATATCCCACCTTGATTGGCTAAATCATTGTCTATCTTTATCGGAACCAATCACAAGGCTCAGATGCCTTCAGCAAATCACTATGGTTTACACCCCCACGGAGTGATTGGTAGAAGACATCTGCACATCCTGATTGGCTCATACATTGACGACTTCTGATTGGCTGACAGCTTTTTCAGCCAATCACAAGCCGCCATTGCCAATTTCCTCCCGGAAAAGACTCCGGGGGGCTCATTAGCGTCGGGGAGGTTTGCCAGTGCAGATCTCCGTTACTTTTTTTTTTTTTTTTAAGAGCGTGGATGGTTCCGGGGCCCAGCCGGGGCTCAAGGGTAGAAGGCCGGGGACATCGCTGGAAGGTAAGTTAAATGTATATTTAGATGTTTATATGTTTATTTTATTTCTTGTTTGTATATTGTATTAATGTATTAATGTATTGTGTTTTATTAAAAGGGCTGTGCGGAAGAGCTGAACAATGACGGGTCATGCTGGAAAGGTGAGTAGAATATTTAGAATGTATATAATGTTTATTTATTTCATGTTAATGTGTTGTAGTAATTATTTTGTTTTGTTTTACCCCTAGGTTAGTGATCTGAAGCAACATCTTAAAGGTAAGTGGTCTTAATTATTTTATTTTACCTTAGAATTAGGGTCTGTGTAGTTAGGACTGTAATTATTTTTTTTTAGCCTAGAATTAGGGTCTGTGTGTGTAGTTAGGACTGTAATTATTTTATTTTAGCTTAGAATTAGGGTCTGTGTATGTAGTTAGGATTTATTGTATATTAGATAGATAGGGGGATGTATTTGATATAGTTAGGATTTATTTTATATTAAATAGATTGTATGTTAGATAGATAGGGGGTATTTGATTTGTATTATATGTAATATATTATATGTATTGTATATAATGTATTATATGTAATACATTATATGTAATATAATATATGTAAAAAAAGTAATGTAATGTATGTAATGTATTATATGTAATATATTATATGTAATATATTATATGTAATGTATGTAATGTCATGTATTGTATGTAATGTATGTAATGTATTATATGTATTTATGTATTGTATTGTGTATATCTGTCTTTCCTTTTCAGGTGTGTTTTTTTTTTTTTCTGTACTGTAGGTTTTTTTTGTGTACTGTAGGTTTTTTTTCTGTACTTTAGGTTGTTTTTTTTTCTGTACTGTAGTTTTTTTTTTTCTGTAAGATAGTTTTTTTTATTTTTTGTAAGGTAGTTTTTTTTATTTTTTGTAATTAGAGTGTTGGGGAGGTTTATTAGCGGGTAGGTAGTGTAGGTAGGTAGTGTAAGTGTTAATAAATTAGTGTAGAGGGGGGTTAGTTTAGATTAAATGGTTTATTGGGGGTTATAGTGTAGTGTTTGTAGTTAGTGTCATGATGGTCCTTGAGGACAGTCATGGCACTTTTGTGGTTAATGTTGGGTTGTAACAAGCCCATAATGGTCATAATATACCCTTATGGGACTGATGGGGTTCAATAGAGGCTTATGGGGGTCTGTATTGACCTTCATGAGTGACGGGGTTAAGTGCTTATGGGGGTCTGTATTGACCACCATGAGTTATAGGGTTAATTAAGGCCTTATGGGGGTCTGTATTGACCACCATGAGTGACGGGGCTAATTAAGTGCTTATGGTGGTCTGTATTGACCTTCATGAGTGACGTGGTTAATTAAGTGCTTATGGGGGTCTGTATTGACCACCATGAGTTATAGGGTTAATTAAGGCCTTATGGGGGTCTGTATTGACCTTCAGGAGTGACGGGGTTAATTAAGTGCTTATGGGGGTCTGTATTGACCACCATGAGTTATAGGGTAAATTAAAGTCTTTATGGGGGTCTGTATTGACCACCATGAGTTATAGGGTTAATTAAGGCTTTATGGGGGTCTGTATTGACCACCATGAGTGTCGGGGTTAATTAAGGCCTTATGGGGGTCTGTATTGACCACCATGAGTTATAGGGTTAATTAAGGCCTTATGGGGGTCTGTATTGACCCCAATGAGTTATAGGGTTAATTAAGGCCTTATGGGGGTCTGTATTGACCTTCATGAGTTATAGGGTTAATTAAGTGCTTATGGGGGTCTGTATTGACCTTCATGAGTGACAGGCTTAATTAAGGCCTTATGGGGGTCTGTATTGACCTTCATGAGTGAGGGCGTTAATTAAGTGCTTATGGGGGTCTGTATTGACCACCATTAGTTATAGGGTTAATTAAAGCCTTATGGGGGTCTGTATTGACCACCAATAGTTATAGGGTAAATTAAGACTTTATGGGGGTCTGTATTGACCACCATGAGTTATAGGGTTAATTAAGGCCTTATGGGGGTCTGTATTGACCTTCATGAGTTATAGGGTTAATTATAGTTGCCTGGGGTTAATATTTTTAGTGCAAGTCCTTTCTGGACCTTTACGATCCTTTAAGTACCCGCGAGGCGGTAAATTTTAAATTTAAATGCAGCAGGGTCACGATCGGTGCCGATCTGGGACCCCCGCTGCCGGGGGTTAATGTGGGGGGGGCTGTGGAGGTCCCTATGGACCCCTGCAGCAAGGAGTTTATATGGGGACACTTCGGGGGTCCCAATGGGGACCCCCAGCATAGAGGGGGGTTAATTGTAGGTGCCGCGGCCGGGATTGGGTAATTTAAAACTTTTAAATGCAGCGGGGGGCCTGATCTATGCAGATCGGGGACCCCCCCTGCAAGAGGTTAATGTGGGGACACTTGGGGGGTCCCGATGGGGACCCACAGCGTAAAGGGGGGTTAATTGTAGGTGCCGTGGCCGGGGTTGCATAATAATGTGCCGCGGGCCCTTTAAGGAGCCGCGGCGGGGAATTTAAAAGTATTAAATGCAGCAGGGGCCTGATCGGTGTCGATCGTGGACCCCCGCTGCAAGGGGTTAAGGTGTTAATGTGAGGACACTTTGGGGGTCCCGATGGGGACCACCGCATAGAGGGGGTGTTAATTTTAGGTGCCGGGGGGATAGTTGGAGTACCCCCCACGGCAGGGCTTATGTTGGGGACTGCCGCTGAGGTCCTGTTTAGGACCCCCGCAGCAATTGATAAGTTGTGGGAGCCTGCGATATCACATCTGTACATTTACGCAGTGTTGATACGTACGGCCCTGCTGCGTAGCTCATACGTTGCTCGCAGCAGGACTAATGTAATAGCATTGTAAGTTAGAGAAACTTTGCAGTACGTAGGGCTTAAATAGAAGCCTCTTATTTACGAGGCTGGAATTTAATAGGGCCCATTGTCTTTAAATTGAAGCCAAATCAATGTAAATATATTTTTACTGCAGAGCACTGAAACTCACAGAACTTGGGCGATGAGCGCCAAAGGCGCTTATTGCCTGTGAGCCTCGCTAAGGGAGTCAAGCAGTAGAGACAATGAAACATGCAGGACTTATCCTCCAAACACATAGTGAACGCCAGATCGCCTTAGGCAGCAAGTAGTTGACCAACATGGGACTTAGAAAAAAAAATTACGAGACCCGGGACTTAGAAAAAATAAATACAAGATAGGAAAAATACGAAGTTAACAGCCGAACCGCGCAAAGCAAAAGACACAGAAACATCACACACAGCACGGGGGAACAGCCAGGACATCTTAGAGTTTCCGCACTTGAAAATTGGCTAAGTGAGAAAAATGTTTTCGGACAAACTAAATTAAAACGAGGCTACATGACCATGGAGTGCGCAAAACACAGCCAACCAAGTACCACTTTCACCCAGGAATGTACGAGGTACAAAATACACTATTACAAAGGACGACAAATCTTGCGAACCACGTGGCACATAGACAAACAACGCTGTTTTACAATCCTAACTTGCAACTAACAACATTACACATCTAAAGTAGCGCTTTACACAAACAAACCAACAGTTTGCCCTTCGCGCACGCAGCCTATTTCTAATGCACAGTCTCAGGCCAGAAACAGTCCACCTGGACATTATATGCTGCAGGACAATAAAAAGAGATTGTTACCTCTTCAGGCTATTGATTGTTACATATATTAATTAGAAAAAGGTAAACTATATTATTATTCAATTTATTTATTAATTAGTATTTAAAAAAATATAGAGAGGTGCCAAAGGACACGAAAGGAGAGTCTCGCAATGAGCACCGCAAGGCTCTCAATGAGCGCTGAAGGAGCTTAGAGTTTAAAAAGCTTAACATTGTGTGCCAAATATTAACCGTCATTTTTTGATGTGCAAGTCGCTAGTATATTTGTATATGTATGTGTATATACATATATATATATATATATATATATATATATATATATATATATATACAGTTGTGCTCAAAAGTTTGTATACCCTTGCAGAAATTGTGACATTTTTAGATTTATTTTGAAAATATGACTGATCATGCAAATCAAATGTCTCTTATTGAAGCATAGTGATCATATGAAGCCATTTATTATTACATAGTCTTTTGGCTCCTTTTTAAATCATAATGATAAAAGAAATCACCAAAATGTTTGCAATTTACTATGTTCTTTTACATTAAGACGAGTCAATGGGGGGGAGACCAGGCACAGGAAATGGTTAGTTTGGCACGCTGACTGGGCATGATGGCTTTGGATCCCAAGAGCTGTGAGTGAAGCTGACCTGTGCCCAGTGCTGATACTAAGACTGGCGAGAGTCGTGAAAGAACCAGGCAGCGTCCTCTGGAGATACCAATGCCTGCAACAATGCCCAAGCAATGGAAGCTGACCCGCATGCAGATGCTGCAGAGCACGGCGGGAGTGGCACTTGGCACTCAGCATGTAAGACCTGGAAGGTAGAAGGACGTCACAAAAACAGTGCATTCTCTGCTACTAGACCTTGAAACTGACAATGAGATGATCATGAGATAAAAGATAAGTGCACCTTCCTGTTAGGTATTTTTATTGCTTCATTTAGAAATTAATTGTATGTTATAAAAATTGTATGTTGTAGAAATTATAAAAGTATGTTAGCATTTTCCTTATCTCACTAGAATGTTTTAAGTGCGTGATCTGTAGAGTGTCTATGTATAAAACATCTGTATCCTGTTTCCTGTTTTTGCTTCAGATACTGCTGAGACAATGTATCTGAAGCAAACAGGGGTTTTTTTTAGATGGTGTTTTGCCGAGTAAACATTGTCTGAAAAGACAGTTGCTTGCAATTTTGTATTTAACCCTATTTCCAACTATGCTAATAAGTTGTGACGTGTTCTATGCTATATAAGAGACAGACTGTCTAAATAAAGAGCAGAGATTATCCTGATGACACTCTGATTTCTGTGCATTATTTATCTCTCATTATATCTAGGTGCCCAGATATAATTGACACACACAATCAGAATATATATAATTACTCACTAATCTGATCCTATCATTTTGGTCCTTCGAACGGTGGTTGTTTCCCTTATCATTCCTCGGACGAAGCAAAACTCCTTTTACCGTGCACGGGGGGGGTAAGTCACTGTGGACTCCCTTACCTTGAGAAAGACCTCAGGCCTGATATATACGATCAGTTGGACCACAGAGGCAAGGTGTTTGTTTTTCCGGGGGATGACAAGGCACAGCTTACAGCGAACTGACAGTGAGTACCTGAATTTCTGTTGCATTTTGCATTTGTGTGTATGTTCTGTAGGTCCTTACCTTACGGTGATGTTAGGTAAAAGAGTTGTACAACTAGGTTTCTAGCCTAGTAATAGGTAGAAGGGTTGAAACTTACCCATAGGGAGGTAAAAGAGTCATTATCCTGAGGAAAAGACTATAAAATAAGTTCTCCGTACGTAACAATATTGAGAAAGCTTACCATGAAAAAGGGGTAAATGAGTCTGACTTTCACATGAGCTCTTGCAAGAAAATATGTATGTGTGTGCATGTTACCATTTTGTATGATTTAAATACCGGTACCGGCTGTATGTGTGTTTGTGAGGGGTGTAACACGGATAACAGTTTCTTGGTTATTATATATACCTGTAAACATTCTGTATATTTCTGTGTACTTGTGAGTGTATGTATATATGTACATATGTATTCTTTCTCATTCTTTACTTGGTTATATAATGTTGAAATATTTTGTCTGCAGTTTCTGTGTATTCATAACTTCTTACTAAAATACTCTGTATGATTGTGTGTATGAAGCACTGGGTGGGAGATATACAGATTATTTCTGGAAAATGTATAAAAGGTCTGTTGGTTGTTGTATGTATATGTAATGCTATGTATATTTCCATGTACCTGTGATATTATTTGTTGTGTATATCTATTAACTTTAATTGATACTATAGGAGTTCAAGATATATATATATATATGTGGGTATATACATATGTATATGTGTATATATATGTATATGTATAGGTGGATAGGCTCTCTAGGGCATAAATGGCACTGCCAGGTGTGTGGTTTCTAGACCCTGCAGTTTTCAAAAGACATGTTTATTATGCAAAGGGTTTCTGGTGTGCATCTGTAACTTATGTCTGGTAACAACACACTTATGTGTGGGAATTGTGAACACTGTATTCTAGAATTGTTTTCTTATGTGTATTTGTGTATATATATAAAGTTTCTGTGTCTTTGTACCTTTACTCAATGCTTTACCTTTGGGCAGGGAGGTGATTGATCTGTATTATGTGACGATGTGCAGGGTCTGGCCCACCCCCCACAGTCAGCATAGCAGACCACTCCCCTTTCTACTCCAATTTTCTCTGTGTGTGTGTGTTAGTTTTTTTATGTAAAATATGTCTGTCTGTAACCTTAAGGGAACATAGCAGAAGGGAGGAAGTGTGGTTGCTGTAAAGAGAGACAAAGGCATGTTATTATAACTCTTTTAAGTGATGACAATGCTCACCGCACCCACTGGATACACAGCATCTACTATACTACCTCTGCTGGAAATCGGTGCCCTGTATCCACTACTTCTTGGCAATATTAATCCTTATTACAAGGAAGGTATAGGAGACGTTCAAACTTTATTGAGCTTTACTATATACAAAGAAGTATAGGAAAGGAAAAGTAAACGCAACGTTACTTAATTAAGGAAATCAACATAAAAATACTAAAAAGTAAATACATTTTCTATACTAAAAATAACAAATTGTTGAAGATGAAAACAAAAAGTTAAATGTGTATCACAATGACGGTGCCTACGGGGGGAGGGACATGTAATGTTAACCACCTCTCTCCTTCGGAAGAGGATATGTTTATGTGTACACAGAAAAGACTTCCACGACTGACCGCCCCTCCACCTCCTGGGAATATGGTCACTTATAGTGATGATGTAGAGGACGAATTTGATGATGCCCGCAAATACCTGCTTGCCGCCACCGCTCCAAATCCACCTCCTCCAACACCACCACCTTAGGGACGGCCCGCCAGAACCAGGCGGGCACCAGATCGTCAATACGGAGGTAAGGGAATAACATCTGTGCCATTTTATCCCTTAATTGAGGTTCCCAATCCTAGAGGGGGGAAATGTGTTGCCACCCACAATGCTAGTATACCGAGCATGGACAGATGCAGATGTGAGGAGAGCTGTAGAAGGAGTCCCCCACCCAAATGACAATATGGGAATTTTCAGACTTAAGTTCCAGCGATTGCAGCAAAGTTTTAAATTAATTGGTGTGGAGGTTGTACGGTGTCTGAGGCAGATATTAGGGTCCGATTGGATCCTTAGTGAAGGTGACTGGAATCCTCTGGACCCAAGGGGGGAGCCATTGCAATATGGATCACAAGAACTGACCCAAAGAGTAGACACTCTAATAGGCAGAATAGCTGACAGACGCAGACTGGACTAAGATAAACGAGTGTGTACAGAAAGATGATGAAAGTGTGGAACAATATATAGGGAGGTTGCGGGTAGTATTTGACAGCCATAGCGGGGTAGCCAGACCTAACCCATATGATGATGCTGGACCATATGCTCAGCAGCTAAACAAATAAATGACTTTGTGATACAACACCAAATTACTTACAAAACATGTCCCCTTAGGGAAACCATAGAATATGCTAGACATGCAGAAGAGCAGTGTAAGAGAGCAAATGAAAAGAAACAGATAAAGCAAGATAGTAAACCAAAGGAGGTGTATTTGATGACTTCTGTTGATGGGAAAGCGCAACCTATAACTTTTTGCTTTCTTTTCTGGTGATGGTGGAAATAACCAAAAACGTGGAGGGAGAGGAGGTGGACGAGGTCGAGGTGGAAGCAGAGGACAAATTTTATGGAAATTGTTACGTATGTGGCAAGACCGGCCACTTAGCACGTTCCTGCAGAAACAAAAAGTACCAGGAGGAAGAGGGAGCAGATGACGATGACCAGACTGACAAATGACTAGAACCAGGTTGTACCCTTCCTTTACTAATATTTGCTGAACAAGAATTGCATGAATCTGAATTGTATGAGTATGGTAATAATGATGCAAATTTGCCAGAAATAAATGATGTGTTGAATTTAGAATCATGTATAGACTTAATGGCTCTAGCAGAACAACCAGTCATTAAACTAGATGTAGAGGGGGTAATGATAACATTTTTATGCGATACAGGAGCCTGTAGGTCAGTATTGAGCGATGATGGCACATGGAGTATTTATACGTCATCACAAAACATACTGGTTAGGTCAGCAGCAGGAGAGACAAATAGCGAACCTATATCATGCCCACTCACAGGGAGATTGTTCAACGGCCAAACATTTGAGCATCCTTTTATACTCTCCCCTAGATGCCCGATAAATCTCTTGGGTGGAGATCTGATGCTGAAATGCAACATTAGAGTGGTTCCCACAGAGAAAGGCATGAAAGCATACATGGGGGACATACCTGTCAATGTAAATGTAGTGCAGGGGATGGGTGAACCACATTACTTTTACACATTAGACATGGTGTCAAAAGGGCCAGCACAAGTATCTAGCGCTTTGATAGCCATGGCTAATGACCTAGCTCCATCTTCCAGTGTAAAACAAAGCACAGAGTCATTACACTGCACTATGAAATTTGAAAGTACACCGGGGAGGGATGTGGACTATGAAAAACATTTTTCAAACACACCAATACCAGAATAACCTTGGATTACATATACTGGACAGAAAATGGGTATACAGGGGTGGGAGTAAAATTGAATGATCAAGACCAGTTACTCTATGCAGGACACACAGTACCACACATATCACTGGCTATGCCGGCTGGTGGAAGGTGGGTACAGGTAGGAGGGATGGTAGAAGAGGCTCAGACAGATAAAACACCATGGGAGTACTTACCCTATGACCTCGGAGTGCAGTACTCACCGAGCACAAAAATATATCGGAAAAGCCTGAACTGGGTAACTGAGACAAAGAAAGGAATACACTTACAGTCATCCAGGTGGGAGAAAGTTCTTCTGTTAGAGGAACCATGACACAACACACAGATACTGTTCACTCAGGAACAGGAGGCAGCATTAGAGAGCCTTCCGGACACCTTATGGTCCACAGGGCCCGCTGATGTAGGCCTTATAAAGGGGGTAGAGCCAGTAAAAATCACCCCAAAAAGTACTTTTCAGCCACATCAGAGACAGTATCCTCTAAAACCTGAAGCAGAGAAGGGCATAGAACCTATTATAAAAGTTTTGATTGAGAAAGGGATTATAATAGAATGCCCAGGATCCCCATGTAACACCCCACTTTACCCAGTCAGGAAGACAACCGGAGCTTGGAGATTAGTGCAGGATTTGCAAGCAGTAAATAAAGCTGTAATTTCCCGAGTACCCACGGTGCCAGATCCACATACACTCCTAAATGACATGCAGCCAGATAACACACATTCCTGGCAGAAGAGGGACATAAGGTTAGTCGGGATAAATTACAGCTCTGGAAAGCAGAAGTGAAGTACCTGGGATACCTAGTGAGCAGAAAGGGACGATCACTAGACCCAGTTAGGAAAAGGGCCATACTAGAAGCCCCTAAGCCGGTCACAAAGAGACAAGTTATGTCTTTCTTAGGGATGGTAAATTTCTGCAGGAGTTGGATTCCCAACTATGCAGAACTTACAGGGCCCATACAACACCTTATTTATGCACAATCAATGTCAGCTAATGAAAAGGTAGCGTGGACACATGAAGCTGAAGCAGCATTCATTCAGCTTAAGAACACAGTAGTGGGAACATCTGTATTGGGATCGCCAGATTACAGCAAGCCATTTGTACAAACTGTTGACTCAAGGGGAGGCTATATGACTTCTGTTGTGACTCAGAAACATGGCCTGCGAGACCGACCCTTGGCTTTTTACTCAACCAGGTTGGACCCTGTAGCCAGGGGACTTCCGGTTTGTGTACAGGCTGTAGTGGCGGCTTCCATGGCAGTTCTGGCGTCAGCAGCCTTAGTCCTGTTCCACCCTTTGACTCTAAGAGTACCACATGCTGTATCTGTCATTCTACTACAAAATAAGGTTTCATACCTTTCCCCTTCAAGACACTTATCATGCATGACTATACTTCTGTCACAACCACACTTGCACATAGAAAGGTGCACAACACTGAACCCATCAACGTTAGTTCCCATCCAGGAAGATGGCACACCACATGCATGTACTGAAATCATAGAAAAAGAAGTCTCACCAAGAGACGGCCTTAGAGATGTTGCATACACCGAGGCTACACTAACTCTGTTTGTAGATGGGTCATCAAGTAGGAACAAAGATGGTACAAATGCAACGGGATATGCAGTAGTAACACAAGAAGAAACTATAAGAGCAGGAAAACTTCCATCACATTTTTCAGCACAGGCAGCTGAGATCGTGGCCCTTACTGAAGCCTGTAAAATAGGAAAGGGACAAATAGTAAATATATACACCGACAGCCAATATGCATTCTCAACTGTGCACATATTTGCACAATTGTGGAAAAATAGAGGTATGGTCACATCTACTGGCAGGCAAGTCACTCATAAACAACTCCTTTTGCAGTTACTTGAAGCCATTCAACTGCCCTTGAAGATTGCGGTATGTAAATGTGTGGCTCATACCACGAACACAGACGCAATTTCAATAGGAAATGGCAGGGCAGATACAGCTGCAAAGCAAGCGGCTCAAACGGGAAACATACACATTTTTCTCTTACACAGCTACACATCTGTGTATTTAGTAAACCATATTGACAAGAGTATTCTACAGCAACTACAGGCAAATGCACCCTCACAGGAAAAAACATACTGGTTGAAGAAAGGGAGTAAACTAAATGCTGATAATATTTATGAGAATATAGAAGGGAAACCAATTTTACCAAAATCGCTATTCAGATATGCAGCTATGTTGAGCCATGGAATTAGTCATGTCTCAAGAGGGAGTATGGTAGACATGGTCAGCAGAATATTTTCAGCCTATGGATTAAACACCTATTTTAAAAATTTTTGTGCAGGGTGCCTTGTTTGTGCACAACATACCCCTTCCAGACAATATGTATGGATTTCATTGAACTAACAAAGTGTGAAGGGAAGAAATATTGCCTAGTGATAATTGATGTATACTCTAGGTGGGTGGAAACGAAACCATGTGCACACCCTGACGCAATCACAGTGGCTAAAACCTTAGTGACACAAATAATTCCTAGGTTTGGTATACCAGAGAAAATATATAGCGATAACGGCACACATTTTGTGAACAGAATTATCAACCACTTGAGTAAAGCATTACACATAGAGTTGAAAAACCACTGTGCGTACCACCCACAGTCAGCTGGATTAGTGGAGAGAACTAATGGTACCATTAAAAATAAATTGAGGAAAACGATGTCAGCGACAGGGAAAAATTGGCTTTACTGTTTACCATTAGTCATGCTAAACATGCACATGCTTCCAGGCAGGAAGAAGTTAACCCCGTTTGAAATATTGTATGGGAGACCATTCCTACTACCAGAATTTAGACCATTTATCTCAGAAGATGAGAACATGAGTGAAAACTTAGCAGACTATATGAGAAAAATGTTAAGTAAGAAAGATATTACCTCCATCTCTCTCTCTCATCCACAGCAACAGCAGGGACCCTGCTTGGTACAACCAGGCCAGTGGGTCCTAATTAAAGTAATCAAGCGTAAAAATTGGGCATCGGCCAGGTGGGAAGGACCGTACCAAGTTCTGCTGTCAACACCCACTGCCTTGAAAGTTGCCGAACGAGCCACCTGGATACACCTGACTCACTGCAAGAGAGTAAAAGTGCCAGAGCTTGAGCCAGTTGATTCCTAAAAACCTGCTAGCTGACTCATTGCGAGTCAGGCTGGGCTACAAAGGGGGGGAAACTCGTCTCAAACCCAGTGAAGAACCGAATGGTGCAGGTTTTTGGGGTTCTCAACTGGCCCAAGAAAATGTCCTGGCACCTGTTCAAAAGACCTAACTGGTGTGGCCTAAGAATCTCACTGACATGCCTCATCTTGATAACTCTTTGCATAGTAGCACCCATAATCATATGGGAAGAAGTAACAAGACCCAGAGGCAACCAGACGCAATCTATTGGAGAGATGTGGATGAACAGAATGAGAAGAGACACGATGGAAGTCAATTTAACTGGCCAAGTGACCCTAGTGTTCAAGGAAGGGCAGATAGGAACCAACCAAATAGACCTATGTCAAGTACTAAGATGTGGACTTTCTGGAGGAGGACGTAGTGGAGGGGTGAGAAAAGCGCCAGTATATTTGTGTATAGCCTCTCTGTATGGAAATGAGAGATGTCCTAGCTGGAAACTGGCCGTATGGAATACAGGAGCTGACTGGGGTTACTCCCCACCTAATCACATGAAGTGCAAAAGTACAAAGAGACGCTTAAAGCTGACACGGGGTGTGGAGCCATCCTCTTGCAGCCAAAATCAGCTATGCAACCCCATCCGGATCACCCTCCAGGACCCACAAAAGTGTGATGAGGGGAGATATACTCTTGGAATTTACACCTCAGGCAGAGGTAACAACATGGAATATTTGCATATTCAGGTACTGCAAAAAGAGGAGCCCAGACAGACTATTGATACCATGCATCCGTGGATTGGTGAATAAGGTTGTTGACCAAGCAGTAACTCAACAATACCTAATAGAGACGATACCCCTCACTCAAGGAGAATCTGATTCTTATATTGATCATGACATTGATGATGTATAAAAACAAGTGGATTAAGAGAAGCACCATGATGGTCCAGACCCCAACTCTTCACTAAAGAAAGGACTATGACCTGAACCTTGCCTTAAGACCTTGGTCTAATACATTTATAAGAGGAGGGATATGTTAGGTATTTTTATTGCTTCATTTAGAAATTAATTGTATGTTATAAAAATTGTATGTTGTAGAAATTATAAAAGTATGTTAGCATTTTCCTTATCTCACTAGAATGTTTTAAGTGCGTGATCTGTAGAGTGTCTATGTATAAAACATCTGTATCCTGTTTCCTGTTTTTGCTTCAGATACTGCTGAGACAATGTATCTGAAGCAAACAGGGGTTTTTTTTAGATGGTGTTTTGCCGAGTAAACATTGTCTGAAAAGACAGTTGCTTGCAATTTTGTATTTAACCCTATTTCCAACTATGCTAATAAGTTGTGACGTGTTCTATGCTATATAAGAGACAGACTGTCTAAATAAAGAGCAGAGATTATCCTGATGACACTCTGATTTCTGTGCATTATTTATCTCTCATTATATCTAGGTGCCCAGATATAATTGACACACACAATCAGAATATATATAATTACTCACTAATCTGATCCTATCACTTCCTATTTAACATATAAAATCCACTTTAATCAATCAGCGTTCCGGGCAAGCTGGGAGTGGTGATATTATACAGTTAAAAACTCTGGAGAATGTCCTCATTAAAGCTTCTTAAATATAGAATTAAAATTATCCTCTAAGCACTCCAAGTACATACAGAGGAACTGAAGCTCATCTACCTGAATACAATTTATGAAACTGACCTAAGCTGGGTATACCCCAGGCGATTTATGTATTCAGGAGGGTTAAGTCTGTGCCATTATAAACTTTTGGAGTTATGGAAGAAATATTAACATTGAACAGATAAGTCTTAATATTTAAGGTCTCTGAAGTCACCACAATACGTTTATAAAAATGTTTAAAAAAAATCCTATCTATCTTTATGGTGTTTAGTGGTATTGGTATGGGCATAACCCAGAATGTTTTTCTTAAACCTAAAGATTTGATAAGACCAGAATCCTTCAATTGTATACTGGAGAAGAAAAGCCAAGTCTGTATTATTATCTATGTGATAAATATTGCAATATGAACAATAAACATTGAATTATAAGTGCACATGACTAAGTATACCCCGGTATTTATATAATCCATTGTTTAAGGCTATCTCCATTTTTTTTCTATTTTCTACATCTCTTTAAGAGGTTTTTTGGAGCAAGGAACTATGTAAAGAAGATCCCACTTTGGCCTTAATTCTTTTATCACAAGAGCATTCGATCTCTGGACTCACCTATTACATTTACTGCTATTGGCAATTGTTTATATTCCTTTTTAGGCTTCAACAAATGCCTTGCTCCACTAGATTGTCCTCCTGCCTCAAAACATTCAAAACCTCACTAAAAACGCATCTCTTTAAAGAAGCATGTCACCTTCCACCCTATCACACTCATCACCTCTCTCTCCCTCTTTTATCACACGCAATACCTTTAGGTTGTAAGTCTGCGAGTTTAAATCCTGCAGGGTGCTTTGGGGAAAGCACCATGGACACTGGATTTGAGGCTCAAAGACAGGACCCTCCTTGCTTTGTTATGTTTTGATTTGTATTTACCTTTGCCTGGAACTTATCTTATGTACAGCGCTACGGAATATGTTGGCGCGTTATAAGTAAATGATAATAATAATTCCGATATATCTTGAGGTAACTAGATAGATAGCTTCCTAAGAGATAAGTAAAATTGTCTTTATGTGCGAGATCTATTTAATTGTCCAAATAAAAAAGTAAAGTTTGGGTTGTATCTAGAAATTAAAAGTAGTTAATTCCACGTAGCTCTGAAAATTTAAATGAGGAATAAAGAGAATCAGGGAGCTAAATCAAAAGATAAAGATAAAAAAGTTAGTGTAAGATACCCCAGAAACTTTTTTTCCCACTAAATAAATTCAGATATGAAAGCAGAACCTAATTCTACACAAATGAATAATAATGACAACTCTCAATTAGAAGATAGTATAGAAGGGAAAACTTCGGGCGAAGACAATTTAATGATAACAACTGTGAGGGAACTCCTGAGTGAATTCCAGATAGCTATTAAAACAGAACTGTCTTATAAAAGGACTGTCTTATGAAATATCCAATAACGCAAAAGCTATTAAAGATATGTCTAAACATATAGAGGAGTTAAAGAAATACTCATGTCAACATTGAAATGAAAGCTTTACAGGATGAAGACCAGTCCTTAAAAATGAAATGCTTAAAATAGTATAATCTAGTGAGAAGTAAAAACCTTAGAGCTACAAGGTCAATGAAGCAGAAAAACTTCTTAAATTTTGGCATTTAATGCCACTAAATGTGGAATCTGTATAAGCAAATATTTCAAATTTTTACCTTGAATCTGTAATATGTAACTCTGTTTTGTTTTCCCTTTCTCTGGGCTGTTAACGAAAATATTTCACTACTTATAATAAGGAAAATGTTATTAGAGAGATATATAGCATGGAGTGATTATACTAGGTAGTATTGAACATTAGATTAGCATATCTTATTTTCTGAAATTCAATACCGGAGTACTGATGATTTATGGATTGATTGGATCACTGTATATCTAGGGGAAACTTGTTTTCTCCCTTTTTTTTGTGAAACACTGAACACTGTAATTAGCTTGACCTTTTAGAAGCAAGTTTTATGATATTACACTGTATAATTCTGAATAGTTACATAATAATGTTTATTATCATTTATATTTCAATACCACAAATAGATAGCACTTGTTTAAGAGCGTCACTATTTTTTTAGATTTGGGAGATTTGACACAATTGTTTCTTTATATAGACATACAGGAATTGTATTATTGTGTTAGAATTTTCCGGGTATAGATGAAAGTAAGGAAAGAAAGGAGTTTTACAGTAGACATATATAGTTATCTAGAAGGGAGCTACAGGAGTCCCCCTGGGTAAAAATATCTGTTTGAAAAGAAAAGCTCCAGGATCTAGAGTGATTTTCAGCTTGACTTTTACACGGGAGTCGAATAAAACTAGTAATGTAAAATATAAGGCACTTTAAGTCGTTGAAGTATGCTCTTGGGTTACCCAAAGTTGGGATATTCAAACAAATTTGTTTGACGTTTTCCTGCTTTTGGATCTCTGGTATATTCTTGGGGTCCAGAACCGTGGGAATTAGAAAACCCCCTTTGCTTGGGATTATTTTTAATTTTTTAGATGTTATTTGTTTTATGTGAATTTTTTGTTGTATGTTTTTGTTAGAGACACAGAGCAAGATTTTCAGGAGATAGAGTTGGATTTTCTGGGAAGGGGGGGGGGGAGGAGCACACGCCCTGTATAATACATACTACAAATCCACGTTTCCAAAAAGTCTAGAGGTGTTTCGATTTTCTTCAATAAAAGTTAATTTGATAGAATTTGTCCAAATAGAGCAAGATGGGAGATTTATAATATGGTCTTGTAAACTAAACAATTTTGACTATACTACTGTACATATTTACACCCCCAATCAAGGCCAAAATACATTTATAAATCGAGTATTGAAGCAAACTGCTAAATATGCTTGAGGACAGTTAATTGTATGTGGAGATTTCAATTTATGCCTAGACCCTTTATGATAAGAAATCATCTAAAAAAAAACTTTCCTGACCATCAAACTTTAAGGAAATCTAGAGCCTTCCAAAAATGTTTGCTGAACTATAATATTATAGTAAAATCATATTCAAGACTGGATTATTTTTTAGCAAACTAACAGGCTCTAGATAAAATAACCAAGGTAGAGATAGGTCCAGCAATTTGGGCAGATCATGCAATGGGGAAATTAATCTTAAGGCAAGAGAAATTAATGGAAAATTAATTCCTCTTTATTTACTGACAGTAAAAACAAGAATTTAATTAAAGAAGAACTATCGCAGTTATTCATGACTAAGGATACGTCAGTAAAATCAAAGGTGGTTATTTGGAATGCCCATAAAGCTTTCATAAGGGGGATTCTTATAAAACTTCAGGTTCGTCAGAAGAGAGAAAGGGAGAGTTCATTAAGGGAATTATACATTCAATTATATAGATTAGAGAGATGCAACAAATCTAAACCGAATTCTGAAGCTATAAAACAACTTAAAACAGTCCAAACCAAAATCAGAAGAATATTACAGGATATGGCAGATAGGTCAGTATGGGCTTTTCAATAGAAATTATATAATATGGGTAATAATCCAGGAAGACTATTGGCAAACAAACTAAATAAGAAGTCACCCATGAAAAGGATACAATATTTAAATGACGAACAAGGGAAAATGGTCTTCAACACTGAGGGTATAGGTGACCTGTTTTTTAGATATTACAAAAATGTAGATAATCTAGAACAAGGTGATGAATTTAGGAAGCCTTCTACTCAGGATATTGAGAATTTCTTAAACCAAATTAAATTGCCGAAGTTAGCTGCAGCAGATTTGAATTCATTAACTCAAGATATTGCTGAAAAATACATTTTAGACTCAATTAACAAATTAAAACCGCGTAAAGCTGCGGAGCCCGATGATTTTGTGAATTTATATTTCAAGACCTTTTATCCAGTTTTTGTAAAACAGATGCAATATGCATTTTTTTTTAATTATGAGAGAGGGTAGAGCTCCTAGAGAAATGCTAGAGGCAACAATAGTCACAATTCCTAAATAAAACAAAGATTTATTGAATTGTAAAAGATTTTGGCCCATATCTCTGTTGAATACAGATACTAAAATCTATGCCAAAAGTTTGGCCATATGGCTAAATGTGGTCATAGATGATCTGATTGAGAGAGACCATTCAGGTTTTATCCCAGGAAGAAAAGGGCAAAACAATACAGGAAGAATAATAAATCGATTTTGCTAATACTAAACAAATTCCTTATATCTCTCTCTCGTTGGAAGCTGAAAGGCCTACGACAGAGTTAACACGGTTAAATTTGGCTTGGGGGATTTTGCCTTCAAAGCCATCAACGCTGTATATGTGAACCCTACCACCTTTGTCATGGGCATCGGCTTTAAATTCTCCACTTTTCAGATACAAAATGGAACCAGGCCAGGTTGCCCCCTATCCCCTTTGATTTTTGCTCTATTGATGGAGCCTTTGGCGATTTCTATCTAGTGTAATAAAGGGTATTGAGATTGGAGGAAAAGAATATAAAATATTCCTTTTTGCAGACTATCAGCCTTATTAAATTGCAATTCGGCAAATTCTAAAGGGCTCTATATAAGCACAGAGCATATTTTTTTACAGAAGTTTTTAGTTAGTGAACTTCTATCCAAAAGCAAGGTCTTCACTAACTAAATCTTCTGTAAAAATAATATGCTCTGCAATTTAATAAGGCTGTATATTTTTCTTACCCTAACAGACCCAATTTCTTCAATTAAAAGTGTGCATCAAATAATAGGAAATTATAGCTTTGTTTCATACTACAAATTAAATCTTACTAAAATTTGATAATTAACCTCCCACAACAACAGTTTGAGTATTTTAAGGGCATATATAATTATAATTGGCAGAATAACACTATTGCACACCTAGAGCCTTATTAAATTACGATTCGGCAAATTTAAAAGGGCTCTATTTAAGCACATAGCATATTTTTTTTTACAGAAGTTTTTAGTTAGGGAAGACCTTGCATTTGGATAAAAGTTCACTAGCTAAAACCTTCTGTAAAAAAAATGCTATGTGCTTAAATAGAGCCCTTTAATATTTGCAGAATCGCAGTTTAATAAGGCTGTTAGGTTTTACTTTCAGTAAAGATTTGAAACATATTATTCCAGACAATTTAAAAAAAAACTGTATGTTTAAATAAAAGATTTATAATTCTCCTGGGGGAAAATCATGGCTTGGTAAAATTGCGATCATGAAAATGTCTGCCTAAACTTAACTATATATTAAGTAATATTTCGATTCCTTTTCCGAAATACTGCATCAAACTATTTCAGGACATAATTGATAAATGTATTTATAAGAACCAACAAAGTAAGAATTAAGTCCTCTATTACCACTAGAAGATTTAACAGGGGAGAAGTAGCCCATCATATTTTGAAGACATTCCATGATGCTATAATGTTACAACTTGTTATAAATTGGAATAACAACTTAAAACTGCATGGTTGGCCCCAAATAGAAGATTATCATCTGATGAATGTTAACCTCAGTGATTTATTATGGTATGAAGATCTGCCAAAAAAATTGGGTTAAAAAAATGGCTTAACAGTTAAAAAATGCTAGAATTTTTGGTTGAAACTTAATAATAGGTGGACTTTAGCCCCTTTTCCGAGCCCAGCTATCCTACTAACACTTGTGGCCAACTAATTAAAACTATACTTTTTGGTGAAATGGTCCAATTTGGGACCATTTTTTCCCTGGGAATTTATATAAGAACAACAAACTTGCTACTTTTGAGGAATTGAGAAATACATTTGGATTACCAGCTGCTAGTTGGCAAGATTACAACAGATTGACAACTACGCTTTCAGTCTCCAAATATTATCTTGAACAAAACAGATCTCTAATTTAAACAACTCTATGTCGCACAAATAAAACATTATTTATTATCTTACAGCCCTATTAAATTCCAGCTTTGGAACTCCAACATGGGGCTCTTAAGCTCAACATGCTTTAAAAACGCAAGCCCTGCAAAACACAAGCCCCTAAAATCAACCACCCCATATTCTGGGGGTCCACATCGGGCCCCCCGCAGTGTCCCCATATTTACCCGTGCAGCAGGGGACCCGATCATTACCTGATCGGGACCCTCGCTGCATTTACATATTCAAATCTCGCGCCGTGGGTCCTTAAAGGTCCCGTGGCATGCTATTGCGCAATCCCGGCACTGGGGGTACTCTAAGTTCCCCCATGGCACCTAAAATTAACCCCTTCAATGCTGGGGGCCCCATTGTGACCCCTGCAGCCTCCCCATATTAACCAGTGCTGCGCGGTTCCTGATCTGGACCCCCACGCCAGTTAAGTAGTTAACACCTGCTGCAGGGGTATTTCAAGTACCCCCTGGCACCTAAAATTAACCCCCCTATGCTGGGGGTCCCCATCAGGACCCTCGCAGTGTCTTCATAATAAAGTGACCCCCATAAGTCTCCATGTGACCCCATCTCTCTGTAAAGACCCTTATGGGACAATAAGAACGCTAACTATATACATTAATACCCTATCTACATACAATTAAACCACTAACTTCATACATTAATACCCCTATCTACATATAATTAAACCACCGACTATATACAGTAATAAACCCTAAATCTCACCAAAAACCACTCCAGTCACTAAACCTACAATAGGGTAAATATGCCCACTAACCTTGCTAAAATGCCCCTCCAGTGACAACGGTTTGGCTTTTGTTCCTAGCATCAGGGCCCATCCTTCATTGCCGCATGTCCGGCACCTCTAGGATAAAAAGAAACATTTCAATTAATAACAAAATTAAACACAACATATAAAACAAGATATTCTAAATATTACACTTACCTTTCCATGATGCCCCCGTCCTTCTTCTAGTCTTCTGCAGCAGGGTCCCTGAAAAAAATACAATGCAATACATAAACTGAAAAATCGAACAGAGCTCCTCCCTGGAGGAGCTCCCCACCACACATAAGGCTTGTAGCATTTTTTCCAGTAAAAATGTGAAAATAGCACCTTCTGATTGGCTGAAAACGCTGTCAGTCATATTTCAGCCAATCAGAAGGTGCCAAGGTGTGAGTTAATTGGAATGGGATACACCCCTATATCTCATTCTGATTGACTGATGGACCTGTCAATCATTTCTAATTCAATCATAAGGTGCTATTCCCTTCAGCTAATCAGAATGGGATACACCCCCACACGGTCAATCCTATTGTTATTGGCTGAAGGCATCTGAACGTTCTGATTGGTTGCAATCTGATTGACAGTGATAACAGCCAATCAGAAGGCACTGTTGCCTTCAGCCAATCCAAATGAGATACACCTCTGATTGGCTGATTTTACTGTCAATCAGATTGCAGCCGATCAGAAGGTGCAGATGCCTTCAGCCTATCACAATAGGATTCACCCGTGGGTTCTGTTTGGCTGATGGGAATAGCGCCTTATGATTGGATTATAAATTATTGACAGGTCCATCAGCCAATCAGAATGGGACATAGGGGTATATCCCATTCTGATTGGCTCACACCTTGGCACCTTCTGATTGACTGAAACATAATTGACAGCTTTTTCAGCCAGTCAGAAGGAGTCGTTTCCAATATTTTACTGGAAGAAGCACTGCAAGCTTAATTTTTCTGCAGGGAGCCCCTCCAGAGAGGAGCTCTGTAAGATTTTTCTATTTTTTTAGCGCATCAGTTTTTTTCAGGGGCCCTGCCAGAGAGGACTAGAAGAAGGACAAGAGCATCGTGGAAAGTTAAGTGTAATATTTAGAATGTCTTGTTTTATAGCTTGTGTTTAATTGTGTTATTAATTGTAATGTTTCTTTTTATCCTAGGGGTGCCAGACCCGCAGTAATGAAGGATGAGCCCTTATGCTAGGAACGAAGGTCAGAAAACCATTGTCGCTGGAGGGGCATTTTAGCAAGGTTAGTGGGCTTATTTAACCTATTGTCGATTTAGTGAGGGGGGTGGTTATAGATAAGATTTAGGGTTTATTACTGTATGTAGTTAGGGGTCTAATTGTATGTAGATAGGGGTATTCATGTATGTATTAAGGGGTTAAATTATATGTATTGAGGGGTTTGATTTTATGTAATGTATGCTTATTTATTTGATTTGAAACTTAGGTTTTTTTATTTTTGTAATGTTTATTTATTATTTTTTGTAGTGGTGCTGTTTGTTATTTTTTGTAATGTAGGTTTTTTTATTTTCTATGATCTAGGTATTTTTATCTTTTCTAATTGGTGCTTTTTTATTTTGTGTATTCTAGGTTTTATTGTTTTTTGTAATTAGTGGGGTGTGGGTGGTTTTATAGGGGGGTAGGTAGTGTAGGTGTTAATAGTTTAGGGTAGAGGGGGGTTAATAAGATAGTGAGGAGGGGGTTTCTTTAGTTAGAGGGGGGTTGGTTTAGAGTTATTGGTTTATTGGGGAAGATAGTGTAGTGTAGTGTAGTGTTTATACTTAGTTTCATGAGCACTTTCGTGGCACTTATGGGTTACTGTTAGTGTTCTTATTGTCCCGTAAGGGTCTTTATAGACCATTATGGGACTGATGGGGTTAAATAGAGGCTTATGGGGGGTCTGTATAAACCCTCATAAAAGATGGGGTTAAATGGAGGCTTATCGGGGTCTGTATAGACCACCATAAGAGATGGTGTTAAATAGGCCTATATGTGATTATATCGGCTTAGATGGAGTTAAAAAGGCACAGTTAGGGTTAACGGGGGACAGTTGGGAATTTATGGGGGTTTTTTAGGGTTAATGGGTATAATTAGGGTTAACAGGGTTAATATGGGGATACTGCGGGGGTCCCAATGGGGACCCCCAGCATTGGCGGGGTAATTTTAGGTGCCAGGTGGGTAGTTACAGTATCCCCGTGGCCAGCCTTGACTAATTGTGTCCCGCAGGCCCTTTAAGGACTTGTTGCGAGTAATTTAAATCTTTTAAATGCCGCAGGGGTTCCATTCGGGACCCCCACAGCAATGGGTTATATGGGACACTGCTGAGTCCCATTGTGGACTACCATTATAGAGGGGTTAATTTTAGGTGCCGGGGGGTACTCAAAGTACCACCGCTGTTAACTGTTTAACTGTCGCCGGGGTCCCGTTCGGGACCTCCACGGCAAGGGTTCATTTTGGGAGGCTGTGGGGATCCCAATTGGTAACCCTGCAGCATGCGGTGTAGCGGGGGTACATTTAGGTGCCGGAGGGAGGTTCAGGGACCGGAGCGTGAGTCTTTTGTGCTGCTCGCACAACCAACGCAAGGGAGTTCTTAGCCTTTGTGGGTGCTCTGGAGCACCTGTGGGGCTTCAGCAACATTTGCATGTTACGGGCTCGCTTGCGGGGGACACCTTAGCAATTTAATAGCATAATTGGCATGGAAGGGCTACGTGGATGACAAATCAATGGGTTTTCGGGCTGCAACGTAACACGTTGCTTGTCTCTTCTGCATTTCTTGACCAGCCTGTGTTTTTAAACGCAAGTCGGCTGCATGTCTGTCTTAGAGGGGAATTTAATAGCAACGTAGTGCTACTTATGTCACTACGTGCCAAGAGTTTCCTCTTAGCTCTAATTTAATGAGGCTGTTAATGTTTTAATATTCTCAAAACTATTATGGATACAGGAAAAACTTAAAAAATGTTAAATTGGGAAAAAGACATGGAACAAAGTTGGACAATAGAAACCTGGTTCAAGTCTTTGGAACTAACAAATAAAATTGTAAAATATATGCCTTTGAGAGAACTTTCATTTAAGGTTATGAATAGGTATTTAAACCCAAGTAAAATAGCTTTATTTTCACACACCTCCAGCGATGGAAATTGCTGGAGAGGGTGTGACAAGAAAGGGACTTTTTTACATATTTAGTGGCAGTGTAACATTGCCCAATAATTTTGGGAGGTGTGCTTTAGGAAAATCTCTGTTAGATAGTCCTCCTCCATATCCTCCCAAACTTGTTTGACTGGCAAATGAACGTACTGATTCTCCAGGTGGTTACTATAGCTAAATGGCTATTAACATGTAAATGGAAGCAACCCCTATGCCCTACACGGAATGACATTGTCCTAAGTATAAATATAAACTTCTCTTTGGAGAAAGACTTCCTTCATACAGAAATTAGAGAAGGTATTTTGGATAAGTGGGATTTGTGGCAAAAATATCTGAACATTAATTAACGAATAACACGCTCTCTATTTGGGATATGTCGACTTTGACCCTGGTTCGCTTGAGTAGTTTTGGATAATCTTGGCTCACTGCACCTCGCTCTGGGTCTCAATTTGTAAATGCTTTAATTTGTTTATATTGTTGTCTAGCTATTTAGAATTGTTTGGGCTTTGTCATCATGAATGAGCACTATGTAAATCTGCATATGTGGTAAGGTATAATTACAATATACTAATAGAATGTTAACCCATATGACCACTATGTTATTTTGTAACTGTCATAAGGTGTAAACCACAACACTATAGATCAAGGAATATATGTACTCATTTCCCAAAACTTTATGTATTTTTTTTGATTAACGAAATCACACAAATGGCCCTGATCAAAAGCTTACATACCCTTAAATGTTAGGCCTTGTTACAGGCATACAAGGTGACACACACTGGTTAAAATGGCAATTAAAGGTTAATTTCCCACAGCTGTGGCTTTTTAAATTGCAATTAGTGTCTGTGTATAAATAGTCAATGAGTTTGACGTGGATGCACTGAGCAAGCTAGATACTGAGCCATGGGGAGCAGCGAAGAACTGTCAAAAGTGCCATTACCTTGTTACACAGTGTAATGAAACTTCATAAAGATGGAAAAGGATATAAAAAGATTTTCAAAGCCTTGAAAATGACAGTATGTACTGTTCAATCACTTATTACGAAATTTAAAATTTGCGGATCTCTTTATACCAAGCCATGGTCAAGTAGACCAAGAAATATTTCAGACAAAACTGCTAAAAGAATTGTTCGGAATACAAAGAAAAACCCACAGATAACCTCAGGAGAAATACAGGCTGCTCTGGAAAAAGACAGTGTGGTCGTTTCAAGGAGCACAATACGACGAAACTTGAACAAAAATGAACTGCATGGTTGAGTTGCCAGAAAGAAGCCTTTACTGCTCCAATGCCACAAAAAAGCCTGGTTACAATATGCCTGACAACACCTTGACACGCCTCACAGCTTCTGGCACACTGTAATTTGGAGTGACAAGACCAAAATAGAGCTTTATGGTCACAACCATAAACGCTATGTTTGGAGAGTGGTCAACAAGGCCTATCGTGAAAAGAATACCATCCCCACTGTGAAGCATGTTGCTGGCTCACTGATGTTTTTTTGGGGGGGAGTTAACTCCAAAGACACAGGGAATCTTGTGAAAATTGATGTCAGCATGTTATCAGAAAGTACTTGCAGGCAATTTGCATTCTTCTGCACGAAGGCTGCGCATGGGACGCTCTTGGACTTTCCAGCTCAACAATGACCCAAAGCACAAGGCCAAGTTGATCCTCCAGTGGTTAGAGCAGAAAAAGGTGAAGGTTGTGGAGTGGCAATTACAGTCTCCTGACCTTAATATCATTGGTACACTCTGGGGAGATCTCAAACATGCGGTTCATGCAAGACAAGCAAACACTTTGCATGACCTGGAGGCATTTTGCCAGGACAAATGGGCAGCTATACCACCTGCAATAATTAGAGGCCTCAAAGACAACTATTACAAAAGACTGCATGCTCTCATTGATGCTAACAGTATTAAGAACTAAGGGTATGCAAACTTTTAAACAGGGTCATTTCATGTTTTTCTTTGTTGCCATGTTTTGTTTTATGATTGTGCCATTCTGTTATAACCTACAGTTGAATATGAATCCCAAAATAAATGAAAGAAATGTGTATTGCCTGCTAACTCATGTTTTCTTTAAAAATGGTACATATGTTACCAATTTGCCAAGGGTATGCACAACTGTATATATAGATGAATAATCAGAGTATTGCAGTATATACTGATACTTTTTTTATTGGACATACATTCATAGAAATGACAGGCTTTCAAGAGCAACACATTGCTTTATCACTTGACTCTCGAAAGCTCATCATTAATTTGATTATTTTTGTTCAATAAAAAAGCTATCAATATATACAGGAGGTCCCCAGGTTACAAACGACTTAACTTACAAATGTCCCCTACTTAAGAATGGGCTCCCAAGACTTTTTGTATCACTTTTTTATGTTTTGATTGAAAACATAATAGTTTCTGTAATTTCTTATTACAGTACAGAGGTATCATTATTATTACAATGCATTACTATTACTATATTAATTATTATTATAATTATTATTATTCAGGGATCCGTTTTATGTACATATCCAAATTAAGAATGTTCTCAGGAAATCCTTAACCCGGGGAACACCTGTACTGCAATACTCATCAAAATGATTATTCATCTAGATTACTGGACAGTCATGGCTACCTCACTCTTCATACATTCATATATATATATATATATATATATATATATATACTGAGTTACTTAAGTCATTTTTAGTAATTTTGATCTTTTATATTACTAAAACTATTAGATCACTAAATGTATAAATACTTTATTTTAAAAAAAATATTTTTTTCATGGCTTTTTTCACCTGTGTATTTCTCAAACTATATATCAAGGGATTGAGCATGGGGATTAGAATACTGTACAGAAGTGACATGACCTTTGCTCCTCCACTTGTATAACTGGATTTCTTCCTTAAGTATGTCACGGTCGCAGTCCCATAGAACAAACTGACCGAGGTGAGATGGGAGCCACAAGTGGAGAAAGCTTTCTGTCGTCCAGCAGTGGAGCTTATACGAATAACTGCAGAGATGATGTGAGCATAGGATACTAGAACTAGAAAAAATGGTGATGCTATGACCAGTGACCCATACATTAATATTGTCATCTCATTTGCATAAGTGTCACCACAAACAAGGCCTACAACAGGCAGTATATCACAGAAAAAGTGATCAATGACATTTGAACCACAGAATGGCAAACTGAAGACAAAGGTAATTTGACCAAGGGAAAGAAGCATTGCAGCCAATAAGCATCCAACAGAGAGCTGCAAGCACATTAATTTAGTCATTATGTTTGTGTAATGTAGTGGGTCGCAAATAGCCAAATATCGATCATAAGCCATTATTGCCAGGAGGAAGCATTCAGTGGTACCAAGAAAACAAAAAAAATAGAGCTGAGTGGCACATTGAGATAAAGAGATAAATTTGTTGTGATCCAAAAAATCTCTGAGCATTCGAGGGACAGTAACTGAAATATAGAAAATTTCAGTGAGAGACAAGTTTCTGAGGAAAATATACATCGGGCAGCAAAGCTGGCGTTCCAAGGTGACTGTTAAAATTATTGCAATGTTTCCCAGTATGGTGAAAATGTAAATGAATAAAAAGTTTACAAAAAGAAATGGCTGGAAATGAGAATTAGTGAATCCAACAAGAATAAATCCAGGTAGTTGAGTTCCATTTCTACTTTCCATGAACACTTTTAATTTGCATCCACTGAAATTTTTATGATGGAAAGCACTTTTTAATTATATATATGCTTTCACTGAAAAATTGTGCAAGTAGTTTATATGAATATAATGTTCAGTAATAACATATTAATAAATACTTTTTTATTTTTTTTTTATTTTAGTTTTATACATTATTATTATTACTACTTGTTATTTAAAAACTTTCTAGCTTATATTAACCAGAAAAAAGTTTTAGCTTCAATATACATTCAAATAATGGTGTAAGGTCCATACTTTTTAAAGCTCAGAAACTATTTCAGTGGTGGCAAACAGTTCAATGACTCACCATATGGAAACCTACCTTTCCAAGGTGTAATAAAAGAGCCTGCAATCTGGTTTTGTTTAATGTAGCTTCACCATAAAGCTCTACCAAAACCTTGTTCATTGTAACACTGCTTGCAATTTTTATTTATTGAATATTTCTTAGCAGTTTTGGATATTTTATCTCATTAGAAGTAGAAAATATTATGACTGGATACTACTGTTTTAAACTAATGATTTTTCAATAATCCATCAAGCAAATATAGTCTAGTATGATGTGGGAAAGTGATACATTAACAGAAAACAGGTAAATACTATATTTTATTTCAAATGTGTACCTAATAATTGCAACATTATATTGTGAATAAAAAAATTTAAATAAATAATATAAGCTTATGTCAACATTCCCTAGTGATAAATCTAGCTAACTCATCAAACAAAATCATAGCTGTGTTAATAAACATATTTATATTGCCTTCAGTATATTTTAGGCATAGATGTTAATGCAATAGTTAAATAACTGAATAAAAATATTTGTGGAAAATTCCTTCTTTCAGAGTTTCCTAACCTGTTGTCTGCAGACCATTTGTTCTAAATGAGTGCTATTTACTTATTTTTTTATTTGAAAAAAGGACCGATTTTCAGATTTGCCATTTCAGCAAGTAAAACTTGAATATGACGATTTATAAAACATGAATAGTACTACCGGGATTAAAAAGAAATTAATCAAATTAAAATTGCATGGAAAGTAGTGCAGAAATCTCCAGAATGTAAGTGTGCATGCTATACAAAATGCCAATATAATATAGCTTGTTATATTTGTTGAACAGCAAGCAGAAAAGTCTTTAAGTGGTCTATAACTACCATTAAAATAATCCAATTAAAAACCTCACAAATTTTTAAATGGTAGTTGAGTAAATCATGGACATCTGACTTATTAATTTTTAATTTAAATATACAACCTGCTCTATTATTTAAATGCACATAGTTAATTAAATAAAGAGTATATATTTATATTGTATAAATCATTTATATATGCTGCTATAAAATATATGTTGATGTTTTTATACCAAACCAAAGTTTGATAAATAACCAATAGATATATAACAGAATAAAGAATGCAGATTTCAAAGATTTTAACGTAGTAAAAAATAGTCAGTTTCAACTTACCAAGAGAAGTATCTGGCATTTGCTTGATATTGCAGGCTGATATAAGAACAGGCATTTTATTTTTACACTCACTAATCTCTAAAGAGTTTTTTGCAAGATGCAGCTCAGTGCTACTAATTAGTGCAACTAGAATGCGCAAGAAATCAAACTTTACTTTAATGAGTATATCCAAACTTTTTGTTTATGACATTGTGACATTCCCAGTGATTTTTTTAGGAGTTATTGTCAGTGGTGGCTGGTGAACTTTAATGATAGTGGGCCAGAAAACTCTGCCCACTGACTAATTAGTTCTACCCATAGAGGCCAACAGGCACTGACATACCTTCCGATTCTAAAATACTCCCCTACTAACTCCACATACAATTTTTGTCATAGTTTATCATAGCTAGCACAGAAATCCTATAGCAACACAAATGTCTCTAAACAAACTAAATCATGATGTTGGACAAATAGTTTAGTATATACATGTGCATTATAAATAAACTCACACTATTCTCTTGCACATTTGTGTTTTATCTTATAATATACTAGCGACTTTCCCGTCAAAAATGACAGGGCAATAAAATTATAAGGCAGGTAATGCTGTTTGCCACAGACGGTAATTTTTTTGGTGGTCTGAGATCCTTTGTCGCTCATTGCGAGCCTCTTGGTTGCTGTATTTTTTGTTGTCATAGGCGCTTTTGCTGTCATTGTAAGGTCGGCGCTGATCTCCTTTTTGCACTTATTGCAAGGCTGTCTCTTGGTGTAGTTTGTGTGCTATGAGCACTGTTGGTGCTCGTTGTGAGGCACGCAGTGAATGTCTTGCGTTTATTGCGATAGTGTTTGGTTAATTATTTTTGTGTATATGTCATTTTTTATGCTAATTAAATAAGTAATCAATTAATAAATTAATATACTTTACCTATTTGCAATTAATATATGCAGGAAGCATTGTGCTGAAGAGCTAACAATCTGTTTTGATGTTCCTGCAGCATACAATGTAGGTTTGCAATGTTGTGGAGCTGAGGTGTAAGTGTCAGCAATGTGTGCCATGTGTAGTGTAAATAGGCTGCGTGCGCGAGGGGAAGCCGCTAGTGTAGCTGTGTACTTCCGCATTCTGTAAGTTAGTGTTGTAAAATGGCGGCGAATGTGTATGTGGTACACGGGCGTGGATGATTTAGCTTCCTTGATTAAGTGTATCTTGTACCTTGTAAGGCTTTTTGGAAAATCTGTATGCGTTTGGTGGTGCTTTGAGGCTTTAGGGGTCGTATAGCCTTGTTGTTATTTTGTTCGGCGGCCATTTTGTTCTCTCACTTAGGGGATTTTCGAGTGTCTAAACTCGGTAAATTGGACTTAAATTGAGGTGTAACCTCACTTCCAGAGGGCCTGGGTGTCCCCCCCTTGTTGTGGGTAAGATTTGTATGTCATTTTTGTGGGTATTTATTGTTTTTTTAATGTTTTTCTTTACGTTAAGGTCGTATTTTTGCGACTTCGTAATGTTTTTTTTTCTAAGTCCTGCGGCTCATATTTTTTTGTGTAAGTCCGTATTTAGTAAATGCGTGTTAGATATTTTTTTTCAAAGTCCCGCTTCTGTGGCTGTTTGTAACTGCTTGTGAGGCACCGTAGAGCCTCCACCTTCGCAAATAAGGGGCCGCATTTGCATCCTGCAATGAGCCTTCGGCTCATTGCAGCCAACGTGGGAGCCTCCACCTCCGCAAATGTGGCCCCTCGCTTCGCGAGGGTCTGCATTTGTGGCCCAAACGAGCTTGCAAAGTGTGACGATGTTTCGTAGTTTGACAACTATTATATGTGATTTATCTTATATCTGTTACTTGTATATGAGTATAATGTAGTGCTGCCTCTCAAAAGTCTTGTTGCTGTTTAGTCATTCAGTCATGTCCGACTCTCTGTGACCCTATGGACAGCAGCACACCAGTTACATCTCTCAGTCACTGCCCCTGTGAGCTCCATCAAGTTCATGCCAACTTTTGCACTCTCTTCTCTTACCCTCACCAATAACTCCTTTAGTTCATCCTCACTTTCAGCCATCAAAGTAGTTTTATTGGTGTATCTGAGGTTGTGGACATTTCTTCCAGCAATATTGATTACAGCTTTCGATACATCCAGTTTGGCCTTACAAGTGATGTAGTCCGTATATAAGTTGAATAAATAAGGTGACAATATAAAACCTTGTTGGACCACTTTTCCAATCTTGAACCATTCTGTTTTCCAATGTTCAGTTTTGACAGTGGCTTCTTGGTGCACAAACAGATTCTGCGTGAGGAGGATGAGATGATGGGGTACTCCCATCTCTTTAAGAACATTTTGCCACATTTTGTTATGATCCATACAGTCAAAGGCAGTAAAATAGTCTGTGCAGCAGAAGTAAATGCTTTTCTGGAACTCTCTTGTTTTATTATCTATTATCTATTATTCATGTGATATTGTCAATTTGATCTCTTGTGCCTCCACGGAACCCGGCTTGCACATGTGGTAGTTCTTGGGCCATATATTTTTGTAATCAAACATTACCTTGCTGGCATGTGAAATGAGTGCAATTGTTCGATAATTGGAGCACTCTTTTTCACTACCTTTTTTTGGGATTGGGATTTAGACTTTTTGCCATACTATTGGCAATTGTTGAGTTTTACAAATGTGTTGGCATAAAGCAAGCAACATTTTCACAGCATCATCTTGCAGAATTTTGAATAGTTCAATTGGATTCCATTACCTTCTGCAGCCTTATTATCAGCAAGACATCCTAGGGCCCATCTCACTTCAATATCCAAGATGTCTGGCTCCAGCTCATTGGACAAACTATTGAGGTAATCACTGCTGTTAAGATCCTTTCTGCATAGATCTTCAGTGTATTCCTGCCACCTCTTCCTTATCTGATCTTCTTCTGTTAAGTCCCCTACCATTTGTGTCTTTTATAGTGCCCACTTTGGCATGAAAGTTGCCTTTCCGATCACCAATTTGGTATTCTATGGTTGTCTTTAATGTCTTCACCTATTGCACGTAGCTGTTCCACAATCTCCAGCATAACATTTACATGTTCATGCATATCCTGGCTATTGTGCAGCCTTATCTTGTATAGTTTGTGTAGTAGATATGGTTTACTGTTGAAGATTGAACGCTCATGCAGTTTCTGTAATGCTGTCCACAAGTTGTTAGCTGTGTTTTCTTTTCTTATGTAAATGAGTTGATCATCTTCCACTAATAGGCCTATAACTGCTTTTGCTTGTCTGTCTTTCTTGTCCCATTCTTCAGGGTTATTAGTGGGTCTGTTTGTATACAGTACCTGCCATAAGTCATATTTGGATAATAGCATTTCAAGCCTGGTAGTTGGTATTGTTGAGCTTTGCTATTACAAACTTCACATCTGAACCACTTGCCATCTTTGGGTACATTGGATGCAGCTCTCTGGTACTTCACTTAGTATTTACAGGGATCAAAAAATGCAGCACTCACATATTTGTGGTTTCCTTTAGTGTCTGGGCCCATAACCTGTTGGTTAAGCAGTCCACAAAGAGACAATGGTAGATAGTGAAGAATAATATATGGCTTTACTAACTTGGATAAAGCAACAAAACATATGTACATCAGGTTATAAACATAACCAGCACATATTGTGTAATACATGCTGTTGTATTTCCCAACATCCACTACCTTTTGTTTTCCTTCTTTCCTAGGCTACTTTCAAAGCCTCATCAGACAGCCAGTTCACCTTTTTACTTTTCTTTCTTTTAGGGCTATTTTTTGTTGCTGTTTTCAGGATAATGTTTTAAATTTCTGTTGAAAGTTCTTCATGTATTCTATCTTCCATGTCTAGTTCCTTAAATCTATTCTTTACTTCCACTGCATATTGACAGGAAATTTTATTTATTTTGTGACTATTTGGTCTGATGCTTTTCCCTCTTTTCTTCAGTTTAATTCCGAATTTTGCAGTACGAAGCTTATGGTCTAAGCCGCAGTCAGCTCCAGGTCTTGTTTTTGCTCCTCCATCTTTGGCTGCAAAGTATAAAATCAATCTGATTCACATGTTGTCCATCTAGTGATGACCATGTGTAAAGTCGTCCCAGAGGCTGGGTGAAGGGTGTTTGCTACGACCAGAGAATTAGCTTGACAGAATTCTACTTATCTCTGACCTTCTTCATTTTTTACTCCACTGCCAAACTTGCCAGTTATTACAGTTATCTTTTGGTTTCCTACTTTAGCATTCTACTCCTATGATGAAAGTAATAACGTTTCTTGGTGTTATATCTATGACATGTTGAATATCTTCATACAACTGGACAACTTCAGCCTCTTCAGCATCCATGGTTGGAGCATAGACTTGGATCACTGTGATGTTAAATGGCTTGGCTTGAATTTGAATTAAAATCATTCTGCCATGTATTGGGTTGTAGCAGAGCACAGCTTTGGCCACCCTTTGATTGACTATGAGGGCTACTCCATTTTTTCTGTGGGATTCTTGACCACAGTAGAAGATCTTGTGGTTGTCTGGTTGGAAATGTCCCATTCCAGTCCATTTAAGTTCACTAATTCCCAGGATATCAAAGTTTAAGCTTGTCATCTCATACTTGACCACATCTAGTTTGCCTTGGTTCATAGTTCTAACATTCCAGGCTTGTATGTTGAATTGGTTTTGGCAGCAGCAGACTTTCCTTCCCCCTCCAGATGCATTCGCAGCTGGGTGTCCTTTTGGCTTTGGCCCAACCACTTCATTAGATCTGGTTCTACTTGTACTTGCCCTCTGCTCTTCCTTAGTAATGTGGTAGGCACCTTCTGACTTGAGGGGCTCATCTTCTTTGCAATGTTACTGGAGTGAGTTGCACTTTCCTTCTCCAGTAGACCTTGATTTGTCTGATGACCCTACCATGATCTGCCCATCTTGGCTGACCCCACATGGTATAGCTCACAGCTTCATTGAAGTATGCAAGCCCTTTCACCACGACAAGGTAGAGATCCAGAAGGGGTCTTAAAATATAAATGTCACTTAATGTAACTTGAGATTTGTCAACATACTGATGGACACATTCAGGCCCCAGTACAGCAAATCAGTTACCTTTTAAATCTTTTCAAATGTTGTTGCCAGGATTTTTTATGGGGACACGTCCTGCCGAGATTGGTTTCACAAATACAGAGCATACATTCAGCAGTTAGAAGTATCAATGTTTACAAACTAGCAATACTCAAGCATAACTCCCAACTGTCATCCTAGTTCCCAAATGTTCTACATATATGAAAGGGCTTTCCCACTATTTTGGACTAACTCGGTCCTTCTTTCTTTCTCAGTCTCTGTCCCAATTGTTTTCTAAAAGTCAATAAGATATTCCAGTAACATATGTGTTCTGGAGCATAAATGCATATTTTGAGTAATATGCTCATATTTAACTGCTAATGTATTTACCAATCTTTCATACATTTATTGGTAAAGAACTGTATAAACCACTTCCCTAATACATTTTGCACAGCAAGCAGCCAGCTTCCACGCAGCTGCCTATTTACTAAACAGCTGGTAGAGTTTGAGGAAATGTACTGTACTTCTAGCTAAAGCTCCTAAAAAAGAGGGGAAGCCTAAAGATCATGGCAAAACTATCTATCTTCAGTAATCTGTCTCTCAACTAATTTAAGCACAATAAATTAAAAGTTTTTAATACTGACACTTACTATTCACTAACAATGGTAGTAGTTTGAACAAGGTGTAAATATATGGATAAAAATGTCATGGCTTCTATAAAATATGTATAAGTTAAATTATGATGTGGTTAACAGCATCTCCACAAATGTATATCATGAGTTAGGTACCAGTCCCACCCTGTTGAGATCTGTTTAACATTGAAATAGTGACTGTCTGTGGGTAGGTCTCCTAGCTTGTGCATAATCCATCCATAAGCTATGCTTTAAAGTTGTGTAATGTAGCTGGTATATGCTTAAAAGAGCCATGTATAAAGTGGTATTGGGTTAAAGACTGAAAACCATCTGCACAGAGGGGGAAATAGAGACAGAGGGGGAGAGGCAAAGAGAGGGGGGAAATACACAGTGTGGAATGACAGGAGGGAATGATATAGGTAAAAGGGTGAGAGACTGGGAAAGGTAGAAAGAGATGAGGATGGTAAGAAGGGGGATGAGACAGAGGTGAGGATAGGAAGAGGAAAGAGGATCAAGAAACATATGGGGGAGAAATGGACTCACATGGTGGAAGATAGGGAAGGGAGACAAAGTGATAAAGACGGGGGAGAGAGAGGCAGAGAGGTAAAAAAATATATATACTCGAGGGCGATGCAGGTAGAGAGACAGGGAGAAAAAGAAAGTGGCATACACACAAATATTATTATTATCCTTTATTGGTAACGCATCAACACATGCTGTAGTGCTATACAGTGGTTAAGTATGAGGCAAAAACAGTATTAACACATTGTAAATGAATGGAGGCCCTGTCTTTGAGCTTAAAATGAAACATACATAGTGCTTGTTTCCAAAGCAAATTGAAAATTTGCAAACTTAGAACCCGATTCAATAGAGCAATAGTAATTTACTGGAAAGCGTAAGTGAGGCCATAAGTTAATTTGCTATTCAATTGGCGTCTTTTTGCAGGCCCCGGATGGTTTACAGGTAACGGGCTTGAAAACTTTGTGATGTTTAAATCAGGAACTTACAGCCTCCCAAAGTCCTTGCCCTTTCACTTCCACAAGAGTTTTGATCTTTAAAATCGCAAATTGCTATTCAATTGCTCGAATTCCCCAAGGCCGCAAATATTTTCACACCTGTAAACGGCAAATGTAGGAGAAAATCCTATGAGTACTAGAGAGGAATCACAAGGGGGTTTAACCCCTGTCCGTAGCCCTGTAAATGCAAATAAAAAATCAATACTGCACTGTAGATAACAGGGAACGAAATGAAATACATTAGAATTAATTGCACAACAGTCTCAAACTTGCAAATAGTTAGTAAAAATACATTTACTTTTATGTTTCCTTTTGGGGTTATATCGATCTCATAAATCAATGAGTTAATACATATCAGGCCACCCATATAAACTAGAACAATATTAGCATTCGTTTTTATCATTTTGTATATTGAGGGTTTCCGAGTCCCATCGCATATTGGACCCCCAAACCTATTTGATTGACATGTGACCTCCATGTTTTACTGATGTAATGATGGCGGTCTCATTGTCTGTTGGCTCTTTTGAAATGGGAGGTTACAGTCTTGCTTAATTGATCATATTCCCGCCCTGAACTGCTACGGACGAGTGCATGTTTTATGGAGTCGGCTTGTGGCCGGTAACTTGCGGGCTCCTTCAACTGAATAGCACCAGAATCTGAGGCGAACGGGAGCCCGCAGCACACCCGCAGACATAAGGCCTGTATCCAGCGAGATGCAGGCTTGCAATTGAATCAGGCTCTTACAATCTAAAGGGTTTTGTTCTTATACAGGAGGGTGATAGTTGCAATATGGCAGTGTGATGGAAATAATCTCAAGCCAGTGAAGGTGGTTTTGTTGCACTGTAGACTGTGGATGTGAGTGATAAGCTATTTTTTTTTTAGAGACTTGTTTTTAGTGATTTTTAAAGGTTTTGAGCAGGAAGACAGAGTTTTATAGAATAAGTGCAGCCCCAAAAAAGTCCTGGAGTCGAGAGGGAGAGGAGGTGATAAGTGAGGAGCAAAGGAGAAGGTCATTAGCAGGGAAAGAGGGCAATTGTGAGAGTATTTTGTCTCAATATTTTTTATTGTCAAACAAAGCCAGTGTTGTTACAAACATTTTGCTTAATAAATGTTTAAGAAGGAATTTGTTTGTTATGCAGGGTATATTATTTAGTTAACACTGATAGAATACATTTCAACATTTTCTATTTTCTAAATTGAAAGGTTGTAAGAAGGTCTATTACAATCTTGATACAATAAACAATACTGGTTGAGATCTTATGTTGCAAATAACAACATCGAGTTTATATTTAAAATATCAATGTTTCTCATAACATATTATAAAAATGGAAAGAAAGGAAAAAAATATTTAAAAACAATTCAATTTTGAACAAACAAACAATACAATAACTTGAACTTAAATTTATATGTGCCCTATGAGCAAATCGAAATCTTCATATATAATCCAAATATCGGACCTGGTTCGACTAGGAAAAGACCGGCAACCAGTCACTCCGAGGTTCATCTGGCTCCTGGGGTCGACGAAGGGGGATCCGGGTTTATTTTTGAGGGGAGTTTAGACAGGCTTATATAGGTAAAGTGTAATTATATGTTTAAGTAATGTCTATAGCTTATGTTGAGGAGAGCCATGGGTTCAATATTTCTAGAAATTGAGGGTATGTGTTTGCTAAAGAATGCTACAGTCTGTCATGAATCATTATGATATTTAACTTGTTGATTACTTCTTAAGTGTTTAAAGTAGAAGACTTCCATTTTTGGGCTATGTGGCTTTTTGTTGATATCATTAGGTTTTATAGCCATTTGTTTTGTTTTCTAGATATCAAGGGATTGATTTTTTATAGAAGGCATGTTTCGATTGTGGGGGTTATAGTGATTTGCAGGACTCTAGAGGCTAACTCTAGGACTTCAGTCCATATCGACTGTACAAATGTACATTCCCACCACAAGTGGAAAAGCTTGCCTGGGTTTAAGCAATGTCTATAACAAAGAGGTATAACTATTTAAGCACTCCATCATATTCATGTACCCAGAATATCTCTTGGTTTAGAGCTATCAGAGTGAAAGTCAAATTCCAAAGCAACTTTTCTTTTCTCTCCATCATGTATCTCCTTTTGCTTATTGTTGAGTGTTCTTTCATGGTTGATTTTAGAATCTTCAAGTCTTATGTTTAATTCCTTCACCTCAGATTCAAGAACACTACACTGCTTGCTTTCTCTTGTAATTTTAGTTTTCAAATACTTTTTTTCTTGTTTTAACTCTTCAATTGTCTTGTTTTTATTTCAGATATGTTTCTTTAAAGACTCCACTTCCTTTCTTAATGGATCATTTTTTCTTCATACTTCTGTTGCAATTCCTGGATTTGTGTTTCTTTGTCTACCACATTATTCTCACGCTCATTCAATCTGGCCTCCACCCTTCTTAATGTTTCTTCCTTGTTCTTCAGTTCATTCTGCAGCTCCTGTGCCAGTGCTATAATAGGCACTAGAGATGTCGCGAATAGTGCACCGGCGGACTGTTCCCAGCGAACATAGCATGTTCACATTCGCGGCGAACTGCAAACATATGCGATATTCGACCCGCCCCCTATACTTTATCATTGAGCAAACTTTAACCCTGCATGTCACAGTCAGCAGACACATTCCAGCCAATCAGTAGCATACACTCCCTTCTAGAGCCTTCTACCTCATGGACTGCAGCCATTTTGGAATCATAACTAACTTGCAGTCTTACTGAGAGGAGGCTGAGTGTAGGGGATACTGCATCAATAGGGAAAACCATAGCTAAGCTACTGTACACAGTGTGCAATACAGTCCTGAAGGACTCTTTTGATCTCTGCTGCAAGGACACCCCTGTGTCTCTTCCCCCCCTTATCATCATCCTCCCCTCACCTTAGCACCCAACCCTAACACCCCTCACAATGACCATAACACCCATCAACCTAACACCTAACCCTAACACCCCTCACACTTATCCCTAAGACCTAACACCCCTCACACTTATTCGTAACAAGCCTCACCCTAACACCCCTTACACTTAACCTTAACACCCCTCACCCTAACCCTAACACCCCTCACACTTATCCCTAATAGCCCTAACCCTAACCCTAACACCCCTCACACTTATCCATAACACCCCTCACACTAACACCCCTCACACTTATCCCTAACAACCCTCACCCTAACACCTAACCCTAAAACCCCTCACACTTATCCCTAACACCCCTCACCCTAACCATAACACCCATCACACTTATCCCTAACACCCCTTACCCTAACCCTAACACCCCTCACACTTATCCATAACACCCATCAACCTAATACCTAACCCTAACATTCTCACACTTATCCCTAAGACCTAACACCCCTCACACTTAAACCTAATACCCCTCACCCTAACCCTAACACCCCTCACACTTATCCCTAACACCCCTCACCCCAACACCTAACCCTAACATTCTCACACTTATCCCTAAGACCTAACACCCCTCACACTTATCCCTAACACCCTTCACCCTAACCCTAACACCCCTCACACTTATCCCTAACACCCCTCACCCTAACACCTAACCCTAACACCCCTCACACTTATCCCTAAAAGCCCTCACCCTAACCCTAACACCCCTGACACTTTTCCCTAACACCCCTCACCCTAACCCTAACACCCCTCACACTTATCCCTAACACCCCTTACCCTAACCCTAACACCCCTCACACTTATCCATAACACCCATCAAACTAACACCTAACCCTAACATTCTCACACTTATCCCTAAGACCTAACACCCCTCACACTTATCCCTAACACCCCTCACCCTAACCCTAACACCCCTCACACTTATCCCTAACACCCCTCACCCTAACACCTAACCCTAACATTCTCACACTTATCAATAAGACCTAACACCCTTCACACTTATCCCTAATACCCCTCACCCTAACCCTAACACCCCTCACACTTATCCCTAACACCCCTCACCCTAACACCTAACCCTAACATTCTCACACTTATCCCTAAGACCTAACACCCCTCACACTTAAACCTAATACCCCTCACCCTAACCCTAACACCCCTCACACTTATCCCTAACACCCCTCACCCTAACACCTAACCCTAACATTCTCACACTTATCCCTAAGACCTAACACCCCTCACACTTATCCCTAACAACCTTCACCCTAACCCTAACACCCCTGACACTTATCCCTAACACCCCTCACCCTAACCCTAACACCCCTCACACTTATCCCTAACACCCCTTACCCTAACCCTAACACCCCTCATACTTATCCATAACACCCATCAAACTAACACCTAACCCTAACATTCTCACACTTATCCCTAAGACCTAACACCCCTCAAACTTATCCCTAACACCCCTCACCCTAACCCTAACACCTAATCCTAACACCCCTCACACTTATCCATAACACCCATCAAACTAACACCTAACCCTAACATTCTCACACTTATCCCTAAGACCTAACACCCCTCAAACTTATCCCTAACACCCCTCACCCTCACCCTAACACCTAATCCTAACACCCCTCACACTTATCCCTAACAGCCCTCACCCTAACCCTAACACCCCTGACACTTATCCCTAACACCCCTCACCCTAACCCTAACACCCCTCACACTTATCCCTAACACCCCTTACCCTAACCCTAACACCCCTCATACTTATCCATAACACCCATCAAACTAACACCTAACCCTAACATTCTCACACTTATCCCTAAGACCTAACACCCCTCAAACTTATCCCTAACACCCCTCACCCTAACCCTAACACCCCTCACACTTATCCCTAACACCCCTCACCCTAACACCTAACCCTAACATTCTCACACTTATCAATAAGACCTAACACCCGTCACACTTATCCCTAATACCCCTCACCCTAACCCTAACACCCCTCACACTTATCCCTAACACCCCTCACCCTAACACCTAACCCTAACATTCTCACACTTATCCCTAAGACCTAACACCCCTCACACTTATCCCTAACACCCTTCACCCTAACCCTAACACCCCTCACACTTATCCCTAACACCCCTCACCCTAACACCTAACCCTAACACCCCTCACACTTATCCCTAACAGCCCTCACCCTAACCCTAACACCCCTGACACTTATCCCTAACACCCCTCACCCGAACCCTAACACCCCTCACACTTATCCCTAACACCCCTTACCCTAACCCTAACACCCCTCTAACTTATCCATAACACCCATCAAACTAACAACTAACCCTAACATTCTCACACTTATCCCTAAGACCTAACCCCCCTGAAACTTATCCCTAACACCCCTCACCCTAAGACCTAACACCCCTCACACTTATCCCTAACACCACTCACCCTAACCCTAACACCCCTCACACTTATCCATAACACCCCTCACCCTAACACCTAACCCTAACATTCTCACACTTATCCCTAAGACCTAACACCCCTCACACTTATCCCTAACACCCTCACCCTAACCCTAACAACCCTCACACTTATCCATAACACCCCTCACCCTACCCCTAACATCCCTCACACTTAGCCCTAACACCCCTCACCCTAACACATACCCCCCTCACCCTTATCCCTAACACCCCTTACCCTAACACCCCTCAAACTTATCCCTGTGTCTCTTCCCCCCCCCCCCTTATCATCAAGGGAGGGAAGAGGATGATGAGGGAGGGGGCAAGAGACACAGGGGAGGATGATGAGGGAGGGGTAAAGAGATACAGGGGAGGATGATGAGGGAGGATGATGAGGGGGGGAGACACAGGGGAAGATGATGGGGAGGGGGAAAAGAGACACAGGGGAGGATGATGAGGGAGGGGGGAAAGAGACACAGGGGAGGATGATGATGAAGGGGGGGAGGATACACAGGGGATGATGATGAGCGAGGGGGTAAAGAGATACAGGGGAGGATGATGAGGGAGGTGGGAGGATGATGAGGGTGGGGGATGAGACACAGGGGAGGGTGATGAGGAAGGGGGGAAAGAGACACAGGGGAGGATGATGAGGGAGGGGGTAAAGAGATACAGGGGAGTGTGATGAGGAAGGGGGAAAGAGACACAGGGGAGGATGATGAGGGAGGGGGGAAGAGACACAGGGGAAGATGATGAGGGAGGTGGACAAGAGAAACAGGGGAGGATGATGAGGGAGGGGGGAAAGAGACACAGGGGAGGATGATGATGGAGGGGGGAAGAGATACAGGGGAGGATGATGAGGGAGGGGTTAAAGAGATACAGGGGAGGATGATGAGGGAGGTGGGAGGATGATGAGGGAGGGGGGATGAGAAACAGGGAAGGTTGATGAAGAAGGGGGGAAAGAGACACAGTTGAGGGTGATGATAGAGGGGGTAAAGAGATACAGGGGTGGGTGATGAGGAAGGGGGGAAAGAGACACAGGGGAGGATGATGAGGGAGGGGGAAGAGACACAGGGGAAGATGATGAGGAAGGGGGAAAGGAGACACAGGGGAGGATGATAATGGAGGGGGGAAGAGACACAGGGGAGGGTGATGAGGGAGGGGGTAAAGAGATACAGGGGAGGATGATGAGGGAGGTGGGAGGATGATGAGGGAGGGGGGATGAGACACAGGGGAACATGATGAGGGAGGGGGAAAAGAGACACAGGGGAGGATGATGATGGTGGGGGGAAGAGACACAGGGGAGGATGATGAGGGAGGGTGTAAAGAGATACGGGGGGAGGATGATGAGGGAGGTGGGAGGATGATGAGGGATGGGATGAGACACAGGGGAGGGTGATGAGGAAGGGGGGAAAGAGACACAGGGGAGGATGATGAGGGAGGAGGGGAAGAGACACAGGGGAGGATGATGAGAGAGGGGGAAAAGAGACACAGGGGAGGATGATTATGAAAGGGGGGGGCAGAGACACAGGGGAACATGAAGAGGGAGGGGGAAAAGAGACACAGGGGAGGATGATGATGGAGGGGGGAAGAGACACAGGGGAGGATGATGAGGGAGGGTGTAAACAGATACGGGGGAGGATGATGAGGGAGGTGGGAGGATGATGAGGGATGGGATGAGACACAGGGGAGGGTGACGAGGAAGGGGGGAAAGAGACACAGGGGAGGATGATGAGGGAGGGGGGGAAGAGACACAGGGGAAGATGATGAGAGAGGGGGAAAAGAGACACAGGGGAGGATGATGAGGGAGGGGGGAAAGAGACACAGGGGAGGATGATGATGGAGGGGGGAAGAGACACAGGGGAGGATGATGATTGAGGGGGTAAAGAGATACAGGGGAGGATGATGAGGGAGGTGGGAGGATGATGATGGAGGGGGCATGAGACACAGGGGAGGGTGATGAGGAAGGGTGGAAAGAGACACAGGGGAGGATCATGAGGGAGGGGGTAAAGATATACAGGGGAGGGTGATGAGGAGGGGGGAAAGAGACACAGGGGAGGATGATGAGGGAGGGGGGGAAGAGACACAGGGGAAGATGATGAGGAAGGGGGAAAAGAGACACAGGGGAAGATGTTGATGGAGGGGGGAAGAGACACAGGGGAGGATAATGAGGGAGGTGGAAAAGAGATACAGGGGAGGATGATGAGGGAGGGGGCTAAGAGACACAGGGAAGGATGATGTGGGAGGGGGTAAAGAGATACAGGGGAGGATGATAAGGGAGGTGGGAGGATGATGAGGGAAGGGGGATGAGACACAGGGGAGGGTGATGAGGAAGAGGGGAAAGAGACACAGTAGAGGATGATGAGGAAGGGGGTAAAGAGATACAGGGGAGGGTGATGAGGAAGGGGGGAAAGAGACACAGGGGAGGATGATGAGGGAGGGGGGAAGAGACACGGGGAAGATGATGAGGGAGTGGGAAAAGAGAAACAGGGGAGGATGATGATGGAGGGGGGAAGAGACACAGGGGAGGATGATGAGGGAGGTGGGAGGATGATGAGGGAGGGGGAAAGAGACACATGGAGGATGATGAGGGAGGGGGGTAAAGATATACAGGGGAGGGTGATGAGGAAGGGGGGAAAGAGACACAGGGGAAGATGATGAGGGAGGGGGAAAATAGACACAGGGGAGGATGATGAGGAAGGGGGAAAGAGACACAGGGGAGGTTGATTATGGAGGGGGGAAGAGACACAGGGGAGGATGATGAGGGAGGGGGTAAAGAGATACAGGGGAGGATGATGAGGGAGGTGGGAGGATGATGAGGGAGGGGGGATGAGACACAGGGGAGAGTGATGAGGAAGGGGGGGAAGAGACACAGGGAGGATGATGAGGGAATGGGTAAAGAGATACAGGGGAGGGTTATGCGGAAAGGGGAAAAGAGACACAGGGGAAGATGATGAGGGATGTGGAAAAGAGACACAGGGGTGGATGATGAGGGAGGTGGGAAAGAGACACAGGGGAGGATGATTATGGAGGGGGAATAGACAAAGGGGAGGATGATGAGGGAGGGGGAAAAGAGACACAGGGGAGGATGATGAGGGAGGGGGGAAAGAGACACAAGGGAGGATGATGATGGAGGGGGGAAGAGACACAGGGGAGGATGATGAGGGAGGGGGTAAAGAGATACAGGGGAGGATGATGAGGGAGGTGGGAGGATGATGAGGGAAGGGGAATGAGACACAGGGGAGGGTGATGAGAAAGGAAGGAAAGAGACACAGGGGAGGATGATGAGGGAGGGGCGAAGAGACACAAGGGAAGATGATGATGAAGGGGGAAAAGAGACACAGGGGAGGATGATGAGGGAGGGGGCTAAGAGACACAGGGGAGGATGATGATGGAGGGGGGAAGAGACACAGGTAGGATGATAAGGGAGGGGGTAAAGAGATACAAGGGAGGATGATAAGGGAGGTGGGAGGATGATGAGGGAGGGGTGATGAGACACAGAGGAGGGTGATGAGGAAGGGGGGAAAGAGACACAGGGGAGGATAATGAGGGAAGGGGGGAAGAGACAAAGGGGAAGATGATGAGGGAGGGGAAAAGAGACACAGGGGAGGATGATGATGGAGGGATGAAGAGACACAGGGAAGGATGATGAGGGAGGGGGTAAAGAGATGAAGGGGAGGATGATGAGGGAGGTGGGAGGATGATGAGGGTGGGGGGATGAGACACAGGGGAGGGTGATGATTAAGGGGGGAAAGAGACACAGGGGAGGATGATGAGGGAGGGGGGAGAGACACAGGGGAAGATGATGAGGGAGGGGGAAAAGAGACACAGGGGAGGATGATGAGGGAGGGGAAAAGAGACACAGGGGAGGTTGATGATGGAGGGGGGAAGAGACACAGGGAAGGCTGATGAGTGAGAGGGTAAAGAGATACAGGGGAGGATGATGAGGGAGGTGGGAGGATGATAAGGGAGGGGGGATGAGACACAGGGGAGGGTGATGAGCAAGGGGT
>CM050163.1:395213372-395362944 GCA_027410445.1 Discoglossus pictus
ACAGAGTAAATAACACGTGTAGTCATGTATTGGTTTGATGATGAGGGAAGTTTAGCAGAAAAGGTGACATGTACATTGTAAATAGCCTGACTAGATACTCAAAAATAAGTCAAATTAATAGACATATTATAATGTTTAATCGATTGGGATAGTCCATTAAAAACATCTCTTACATCTGTAATTGTTCATAAAATATATCTAGAATAACAATTAGATTTCCATCCTTTGGTATGTGTAATAATTTGATCTTTGACATGTTTAATAATTTGAGCAGACCCCCATGGTAACCTAATTAACCCCTTAACAAACATGGGAGTCTATACAGATCCTCATGGATATCTAATAACACCTATCAACCATGGGGTCTATATTGACACCCACGGTTACCAAATTAATTCCTAACATACCATAGGGTCTATACAGACCCCCAGGGTAATAAACAAATACAATTATATCTAAAATAATTGAAACACTTAATTACAAAAATAAAAAAACACTAAATTACAGAAAATAAAAAAGTTAAAACTACAAAAAAACAACATTACAATTAAAAGAAAAAAATATTAAGATTAAAATAAGAAAATTACAATTACAATAATAATTAAACCTATAAAATCAAAAAATTAATAATACTTACCTAGGCCTCATGATAATCCGGAGATGATCATTGACACCCTGGTACTCACTCTTTTGCCCTGTACTGTGCGGGCTATCCAATATTGTTTAAATAGGTTCTGGTCCTCTTCTATCGTGATTGAAGCCATTGATCCTCATCTTCGAGCCAGGATAGGTGCCTCCAATAAAAAATTATGCCGTTCTAAAGAGAAAAAAATAAATAAATTAACTCTGAGCAATCTGATTGGTTCAAATTATTCAAACTTAATTATGAGCAGACTGACAACCAAAACATACATTGTGATTGTCTGAAATCAGATTGCTCCAAGGCAAGCAAAGAGACTATTAGTTTAGTATTTTTTTTTTTTAAAGCAGTGTCATTATTATTTTGCTTTTTATTTTATTGAGTTAAGTTCAGTTCATAGATGGACTACACTACATTCATGTAGTATAAAAATCTCAAGCATTTTAGCATTATCAGTTAGAAAACGGAGATCCCAACAAGCTGCAAGTTTGTTTTGATTTATTGAGGGTTATTTTATCTTTCCAAAAGCTTCCATCTAGAAAGTTGCTCAGGGGTAATTTAAACTCTGTAAGACTTTAATAGAAGTCTCTAAAAACCTGTAATTAAGAGACCCTTGTGATAGATTAGTCCAGGATTCCTTCCATTTATGCTGTTCCCATTTTGGGGCTAATTCTACATCCCACTCAGCTATGTATTTCAGAGCTTCCAAGGGTGAATTAAAAGTATCATATAAGGAGCATAGGATACCTTGGGTTAGGGGGCCCTCTCTGAAGATATAAGTAAACCAGTTTTCCTTTGGACTTCCAAAGGTCCTCGCTATACTAGTAACAAATTTAAATTGGCAATAGTTAAAATGTTCTCATAGGGGAAGATTATACAGTGCCTTGCAAAAGTATTCACCCCTTAAGTTTTTACCTATTTTGTTACATTACAGCCTTAAGTTGGCCAATGTTTTGTTAATAGTAGAGGGGCGGTGGCTCAGGTATAAATGATAAGTACCAAATTCAAATGAATGATAACAGGGTGCTCCTAAGGATAACGGGGATAAGTAGTATCAAAAGAGAGAAAAAGATCCTTTTATAGGGCACTCCTGGGAAATCCAATTCTCAGAAAAAGAGATGGAACTAAATGTAAAACTTAACTTTTAATAGTAATAATAAAATCCACTAAAATACATAAACGTAGGTAGCAGAGAGTTAAAGTATATAGAGTTTACTGGAAAAATGCCACTATTGTGGAAAATGCCACTATAAGGTAGACCATATAAAGTGCAATGTGCTGGTATAGTCACTGATAAAGTGGCTAGTATATAAATAAGGTGCTATATAGTGCTAATAGTGATAAGGTGCCAAGTGCTATGACACAAATAAGAAATATATGAAAGTGAACCAAGTATATCTGGTAATATATGGTTGCCTATAAGGTGCAATATAAATAAATATTAGCAGCTGATTGCTGATCAGAAACCAGTAAACAATATGATAAATGTGGCAAGGGGTAAAGGCTAGGGGTAAAAGATATTGAGAAGTAAATGCCCCCAGAGTATTGATATCCTGTTAGGTAATGTTCTCAATATCTGTGTATCTGAAATACCCAAGTACCCAAATAACAGCGTTGCCTTCAGGATATACCCATAACCAGTAGCTACTGCCTTCCAAATCCACTAAACTTTGGCTAAAATAGCCTAACTAATGCAGCTGTGAAGGGGCTTTATGCTATGGGCCTGAACTGAGAACGCTGACTCTGTGCTAGTCACGCCGTGGTCTAGACGCAAGATAATGACGTCATAGACTCGCGACGGCGTTCCTACGTGCACCCGACGCACGTTTCTGGAATTTCATCAGGGGTTACGCCTGCCTTTCCTATAGGCCTTTTTAAAGGCAGGCGTTGTCATGGCAATGCAAAAAGACGGGATTAAAAACAAAACAGTGAACGAATATCACTGTGCACCATTAAAAACTAATAGATCATCTCTTAAAAGATGTAAATGAACTCCAAAGAATGTATAAAGCTGAATAATGCCATGATGGTACTGATCAAAGAAGTAAATTATTGATCTCAAATATATATAATATAGGTGAATATGACTGTGCTATATATTACACCTATAAGTGTACTAAGTTAATAGAGAGCCCATATATGGTAGATCTAATCGATGTCTACATTGAGAAATATGTTGAATATTAATTATAGGCATATATTATAAACATAAATTGTATGTTGACTCTATATATCTTAGTAACAGCATATATTGAATAATATCAATATATGGGGCTTATCTATTATCAACATAAAAAAGTATAGGTTGAGTCCTCAATAATGAGCTATATTTGGAGTACAGATGGTGGTCTCATCATGGTGAGCTTGCCTGATAATGGGCCTAAATAAAAGGCCTCCTTGTAAGAATGCTACTGGAAAGTACGGAATGACATGATCTAAAGAAATAGATCAGATATAGGGAGTGAAGGTGAAGCCTTCATTAAGGCCATTAGGTTTTTTAGTGCCTAGTAGATAAATCCACTTGGCTTCTTTCTTTAATAACTCTGTGTCTATATCTCCTCTCCTTATGGTTTTCTCAACATGATCTATAGCAGTAAATGTGAGGACTTTAGTGTCGCCTTTATGTTTGTTATTAACATGCATGGCTATAGGGGTGTCAAATTCTTTCTTGACACTATAGATGTGCTCAAGAATCCGTCTTCTGAGTTCCCTACAGGTTTTACCTACGTATCTGGCTCCACATACACATGAGATTAGATATATAACACCCTCTGTTTTGCATGTAATAAGATGCTTAATTTTATAAGTATGTTTTTCTGAAGAGAAGCTTTTAGTTGGTTTTACATATTGGCATGCTTTGCATGAGTGACATTTAAAGCAGCCTTTTGTTTTGTGTAACCATGATTGGCTTTTGTCTGTGTCCAAATGACTTCTAGATAAGTAATCTCTTAAATTTCTAGATCTTCTACTAGTAATGGCTGCATTGGTGGGTAGAAATGGTTTAAGGTCTTTATCATCCAATAAAATACCCCAATGCTTATTAAAGATTTTTTTAACCTCATGCCATTTACTATTGAACGTGCCAATGCACCTAATAGTATTTTCTGATTCTCTTGTTCTATCTTTTAGAAGATCTTCCCTCTTAGTGTTTTTGGCTCTTTGGTAGGCCTTTTTTAAGCTGTTTTTAGAATAGCCTCTTTCCAAAAAGCGGGATTGTAAATCTTGAGATTCCCTCTCAAAATCTAAGTCATTGGAACAATTTCTTTTTATTCTTAAATATTGGCCAATTGGTATGCCTTCAATTAATGCTTTTGGGTGACTGCTTTTGGCGTGGAGTAAGCTATTAGTAGCTGTAGGTTTCCTGTAGGTCTTGGTGCCCACAATGCCATCTTGTGTTTTATATATCAGTAAGTCTAAGAATGTAATAGACTCATAACTGGATTCAGATGTTAAAAAAAGACCTAAATTATTAATATTCAGAGTCTTAATAAAGTCCTTTAACTGGGAGGTTGAGCCATTCCAAAGTATTAAAATATCATCGATAAAGCGGACCCAGAGATCTATATGTGAGGTGTATTTCTCCATTTCTTCACAGAAGACTATCTGCTCCTCCCACCAGCCTAAAAACAGGTTAGCGTAGGTAGGGGCACAAGCTGTGCCCATCACTGTTCCCCGAATTTGTTTATAGAATTTATCCATAAAGATGAAATAATTATGATTTAGAACAAATTCTAATAGTGTTAAAAGGAATTTGTTATGAGTATCATATTGCTTGCCTTGTTTGTTAAGGAAGTATCTTACTGCATTTATACCTTTATCATGGTGTATGCTAGTATAAAGGGCTTCCACATCTAGTGACACCAAGATGGTGTGTTCCTTAGATTGTATGCCATCTAATTTAGTTAATACCTCCTTAGAGTCTTTAACATAAGATGAAAGGCTAAATACAAATTCTCTTCGAATTTGATCCAAATATTTACTGGAATTTTCCGTTAAATTACCAATCCCTGATACTATCGGTCTTCCAGGGGGTTTCTGGGGATTTTTGTGAATTTTAGGTATGGTGTAAAAGGTTGCTAACTTAGGATTTTTTTTGAGCATAAATTCAAATTCTTGTTTACTGATGGTTTTATTGACTAGGCCTTTGTGTAGTATCTCTGATAGTACTTCTATGAATCTTTCTGTGGGGTCACAGCTTAATTTACTGTAGCAATTCATATCATTAAGCAGTCTAAGACATTCTTCAATATAATCTTTTTTATCTAAGATAACAACATTGCCCCCTTTATCAGCATTTTTTATGATGATGTCTTTATTTCCTTTTAATTCTTGTAGGGCTTGTGTTTCTTGTTTAGTAAGATTTGAAGATCTAGTCTTAGATAGAGCTAATTGTTCAAGATCCTTTTCCATGTTTTTAACAAAAAGTTCAATGTTAGGGCTAATGTGCAGTGGCGGAGTAAATTTACTCTTGTTTTTGAGTTGGGAAAAGGGTCCTTTAAGCTCTAATTCCTTCATTTTCGGCTAATAGACATTCTAATGTTTTCAAAGTTTTCTGGTCCTCACTATTTAGGTACGTATTAGTACCTTTTCTTGAGAAATGTTTTTTCAAAGCAAGCTTCCTGGCAAATAAATGTACATCTTTAATCCACTCAAATAAGTTAAAATCATCTGAGGGAGAGAAGTTTAATCCTTTTTGTAATACAGATATATGATGGACTGAAAGTTCAAAATGTGAAAGGTTAAACACCTGTAGAGAATTTAGTTCTTTTTGCTTCTCTTGTGTGGTTTGAATATGCTTGGGGCCTTTCTTACCCCTCCTAGTCTTTGCTTTCCATCTAAAAAATTCATATTGGACCTAGTCTCCATTGTTGATGTTTCTTTGGGTCTAGTGTCTATGTCTGACCACTCTGATTCTGATGTATATGAATCATCATTTCTTTGTCTAGGTTCTCTGTATTTTTTAGGTCTTCTAAAGATGTTACCAGTTTGAAAATCATTGAGATCTCTTTGGAATTTCTTTTGTTTTCTTTCCATTAAAGTTTTTTGAAAGGTTTCTATATCTTTCTGTAATCTTATTTCAGACTCTGTAAATATTGGGTTCTCAGAGAATTCTTTTATTTTTTCTACTTTTGTTTTTAACACTTTCTGTATTTCTGTTAGTTGGTGTTGTTCCCACTCTAGGATCATGCTCATTAGTTCATTAGAGCATTTTATTAATATTTGATCCCATTTTTTTACAAAGTCCTCAGATAGATTTTGAATGGTTGGAAAGAGATTGATTCTGAGTCCTCTAGGGACTAATTTATTCCTTAGATAATTTTCTAAGCTTGCTATTTCCCATCTAATTTGATGTTGTTTTTTATACAATGTATTGAGATCAGAGAACTGATTTCTGAGGTTGGATTCATTTGGTCTTATCTTGTTCATGTCACTAGTGAATACTAGTTGACATCTTTTTCCCATGATTCTGGGTTCCAATTTTGTGAGAGGAAACCCGTCATTGTTACAATATAAGGAATCCTGGATAATATACCGGGCTTAACACCAAGATAGAACTATGTTCATAAACTAACAAGTAAATAGTAGAGGGACGGTGGCTCAGGTATAATTGATAAGTACCAAATTCAAATGGATGATAACAGGGTGCTCCTAAGGATAATAGGGATAAGTAGTATCAAAAGAGAGAAAAAGATCCTTTTTTAGGGCACTCCTGGGAAATCCAATTCTCAGAAAAAGAGATGGAACTAAATGTTAAAACTTAACTTTTAATAGTAATAATAAAATCCACTTAAAATACATAAACGTAGGTAGCAGAGAGTTAAAGTATATAGAGTTTACTGGAAAAAATGCCACTGTTGTGGAAAATGCCACTATGAGGTAGACCATATAAAGTGCAATGTGCTAGGTATAGTCACTGATAAAGTGGCTAGTATATAAGAAATAAGGTGCTATATAGTGCTAATAGTGATAAGGTGCCAAGTGCTATGACACAAATAAGAAATATATGAAAGTGAACCAAGTATATCTGTTGAATATGGTTGCCTATAAGGTGCAATATAAATAAATATTAGCAGCTGATTGCTGATCAGAAACCAGTAAACAATATGATAAATGTGGCAAGGGGTAAAGGCTAGGGGTAAAGGATATTGAGAAGTAAATGCCCCCAGAGTACTGATATCCTGTTAGGTAATGTTCTCAATATCTATGAATCTGAAATACCCAAATACCCAAATACCAGCGTTGCCTCCAGGATATACCCATAACCAGTAGCTACTGCCTTCCAAATCCACTAAACATTGGCTAAAATAGCCTAACTAATGCAGCTGTGAAGGGGCTTTATGCTATGGGCCTGAACTGAGAACGCTGACTCTGTGCTAGTCACGCCGTGGTCTAGACGCAAGATAATGACGTCATAGACTCGCGACGGCGTTCCTACGTGTACCCGACGCACACTTCTGGAATTTCATCAGGGGTTACGCCTGCCTTTCCTATAGGCCTTTTTAAAGGCAGGCGTTGTCATGGCAATGCAAAAAGACGGGATTAAAAACAAAACAGTGAACGAATATCACTGTGCACCATTAAAAACTAATAGATCATCTCTTAAAAGATGGAAATGAACTCCAAAGAATGTATAAAGCTGAATAATACCATGATGGTACTGATCAAAGAAGTAAATTATTGATCTCAAATATATATGATATAGGTGAATATGACTGTGCTATATATTACACCTATAAGTGTACTAAGTTAATAGAGAGCCCATATATGGTAGATCTAATCGATGTCTACAATGAGAAATATGTTGAATATTCATTATAGGCATATATTATAAACATAAATTGTATGTTGACTCTATATATCTTAGTAACAGCATATATTGAATGATATCAATATATGGGGCTTATCTATTATCAACATAAAAAGTATAGGTTGAGTCCTCAATAATGAGCTATATTTGGAGTACAGATGGTGGTCTCATCATGGTGAGCTTGCCTGATAATCGGCCTAAATAAAAGGCCTCCTTGTAAGAATGCTACTGGAAAGTACGGAATGACATGATCTAAAGAAATAGATCAGATATAGGGAGTGAAGGTGAAGCCTTCATTAAGGCCATTAGGTTTTTTAGTGCCTAGTAGATAAATCCACTTGGCTTCTTTCTTTAATAACTCTGTGTCTATATCTCCTCTCCTTATGGTTTTCTCAACATGATCTATAGCAGTAAATGTGAGGACTTTAGTGTCACCTTTATGTTTGTTATTAACATGCATGGCTATAGGGGTGTCAAATTCTTTCTTGACACTATAGATGTGCTCAAGAATCCGTCTTCTGAGTTCCCTACAGGTTTTGCCTACGTATCTGGCTCCACATACACATGAAATTAGATATATAACACCCTCTGTTTTGCATGTAATAAGATGCTTAATTTTATAAGTATGTTTTTCTGAAGAGAAGCTTTTAGTTGGTTTTACATATTGGCATGCTTTGCATGAGTGACATTTAAAGCAGCCTTTTGTTTTGTGTAACCATGATTGGCTTTTGTCTGTGTCCAAATGACTTCTAGATAAGTAATCTCTTAAATTTCTAGATCTTCTACTAGTAATGGCTGCATTGGTGGGTAGAAATGGTTTAAGGTCTTTATCATCCAATAAAATACCCCAATGCTTATTAAAGATTTTTTTAACCTCATGCCATTTACTATTGAACGTGCCAATGCACCTAATAGTATTTTCTGATTCTCTTGTTCTATCTTTTAGAAGATCTTCCCTCTTAGTGTTTTTGGCTCTTTGGTAGGCCTTTTTTAAGCTGTTTTTAGAATAGCCTCTTTCCAAAAAGCGGGATTGTAAATCTTGAGATTCCCTCTCAAAATCTAAGTCATTGGAACAATTTCTTTTTATTCTTAAATATTGGCCAATTGGTATGCCTTCAATTAATGCTTTTGGGTGACTGCTTTTGGCGTGGAGTAAGCTATTAGTAGCTGTAGGTTTCCTGTAGGTCTTGGTACCCACAATGCCATCTTGTGTTTTATATATTAGTAAGTCTAAGAATGTAATAGACTCATAACTGGATTCAGATGTTAAAAAAAGACCTAAATTATTAATATTCAGAGTCTTAATAAAGTCCTTTAACTGGGAGGTTGAGCCATTCCAAAGTATTAAAATATCATCGATAAAGCGGACCCAGAGATCTATATGTGAGGTGTATTTTTCCATTTCTTCACAGAAGACTATCTGCTCCTCCCACCAGCCTAAAAACAGGTTGGCGTAGGTAGGGGCACAAGCTGTGCCCATCGCTGTTCCCCGAATTTGTTTATAGAATTTATCCATAAAGATGAAATAATTATGATTTAGAACAAATTCTAATAGTGTTAAAAGGAATTTGTTATGAGTATCATATTGCTTGCCTTGTTTGTTAAGGAAGTACCTTACTGCATTTATACCTTTATCATGGTGTATGCTAGTATAAAGGGCTTCCAGGTCTAGTGACACCAAGATGGTGTGTTCCTTAGATTGTATGCCATCTAATTTAGTTAATACCTCCTTAGAGTCTTTAACATAAGATGAAAGGCTAAATACAAATTCTCTTAGAATTTGATCCAAATATTTACTGGAATTTTCCGTTAAATTACCAATTCCTGATACTATCGGTCTTCCAGGGGGTTTCTGGGGATTTTTGTGAATTTTAGGTATGGTGTAAAAGGTTGCTACCTTAGGATTTTTTTTGAGCATAAATTCAAATTCTTGTTTACTGATGGTTTTATTGACTAGGCCTTTGTGTAGTATCTCTGATAGTACTTCTATGAATTTTTCTGTGGGGTCACAGCTTAATTTACTGTAGCAATTCATATCATTAAGCAGTCTAAGACATTCTTCAATATAATCTATGAATCTGAAATACCCAAATACCCCAATACCACTAAACATTGGCTAAAATAGCCTAACTAATGCAGCTGTGAAGGGGCTTTATGCTATGGGCCTGAACTGAGAACGCTGACTCTGTGCTAGTCACGCCGTGGTCTAGACGCAAGATAATGACGTCATAGACTCGCGACGGCGTTCCTACGTGCACCCGACGCACGTTTCTGGAATTTCATCAGGGGTTACGCCTGCCTTTCCTATAGGCCTTTTTAAAGGCAGGCGTTGTCATGGCAATGCAAAAAGACGGGATTAAAAACAAAACAGTGAACGAATATCACTGTGCACCATTAAAAACTAATAGATCATCTCTTAAAAGATGGAAATGAACTCCAAAGAATGTATAAAGCTGAATAATACCATGATGGTACTGATCAAAGAAGTAAATTATTGATCTCAAATATATATGATATAGGTGAATATGACTGTGCTATATATTACACCTATAAGTGTACTAAGTTAATAGAGAGCCCATATATGGTAGATCTAATCGATGTCTACATTGAGAAATATGTTGAATATTAATTATAGGCATATATTATAAACATAAATTGTATGTTGACTATATATCTTAGTAATAGCATATATTGAATGATATCAATACATGGGGCTTATCTATTATCAACATAAAAAATGTAGGTTGAGTCCTCAATAATGAGCTATATTTGGAGTACAGATGGTGGTCTCATCATCTTCAAATCTTACTAAACAAGAAACACAAGCCCTACAAGAATTAAAGGAAATAAAGACATCATCATAAAAAATGCTGATAAAGGGGGCAATGTTGTTATCTTAGATAAAAAAGATTATATTGAAGAATGTCTTAGACTGCTTAATGATATGAATTGCTACAGTAAATTAAGCTGTGACCCCACAGAAAGATTCATAGAAGTACTATCAGAGATACTACACAAATGCCTAGTCAATAAAACCATCAGTAAACAAGAATTTGAATTTATGCTCAAAAAAAATCCTAAGGTAGCAACCTTTTACACCATACCTAAAATTCACAAAAATCCCCAGAAACCCCCTGGAAGACCGATAGTATCAGGGATTGGTAATTTAACGGAAAATTCCAGTAAATATTTGGATCAAATTCGAAGAGAATTTGTATTTAGCCTTTCATCTTATGTTAAAGACTCTAAGGAGGTATTAACTAAATTAGATGGCATACAATCTAAGGAACACACCATCTTGGTGTCACTAGACGTGGAAGCCCTTTATACTAGCATACACCATGATAAAGGTATAAATGCAGTAAGATACTTCCTTAACAAACAAGGCAAGCAATATGATACTCATAACAAATTCCTTTTAACACTATTAGAATTTGTTCTAAATCATAATTATTTCATCTTTATGGATAAATTCTATAAACAAATTCGGGGAACAGCGATGGGCACAGCTTGTGCCCCTACCTACGCCAACCTGTTTTTAGGCTGGTGGGAGGAGCAGATAGTCTTCTGTGAAGAAATGGAAAAATACACCTCACATATAGATCTCTGGGTCCGCTTTATCGATGATATTTTAATACTTTGGAATGGCTCAACCTCCCAGTTAAAGGACTTTATTAAGACTCTGAATATTAATAATTTAGGTCTTTTTTTAACATCTGAATCTAGTTATGAGTCTATCACATTCTTAGACTTACTAATATATAAAACACAAGATGGCATTGTGGGTACCAAGACCTACAGGAAACCTACAGCTACTAATAGCTTACTCCACGCCAAAAGCAGTCACCCAAAAGCATTAATTGAAGGCATACCAATTGGCCAATATTTAAGAATAAAAAGAAATTGTTCCAATGACTTAGATTTTGAGAGGGAATCTCAAGATTTACAATCCCGCTTTTTGGAAAGAGGCTATTCAAAAAACAGCTTAAAAAAGGCCTACCAAAGAGCCAAAAACACTAAGAGGGAAGATCTTCTAAAAGATAGAACAAGAGAATCAGAAAATACTATTAGGTGCATTGGCACGTTCAATAGTAAATGGCATGAGGTTAAAAAAATCTTTAATAAGCATTGGGGTATTTTATTGGATGATAAAGACCTTAAACCATTTTTACCCACAAATGCAGCCATTACTAGTAGAAGATCTAGAAATTTAAGAGATTACTTATCTAGAAGTCATTTGGACACAGACAAAAGCCAATCATGGTTACACAAAACAAAAGGCTGCTTTAAATGTCATTCATGCAAAGCATGCCAATATGTAAAACCAACTAAAACCTTCTCTTCAGAAAAACATACTTATAAAATTAAGCATCTTATTACATGCAAAACAGAGGGTGTTATATATTTAATTTCATGTGTATGTGGAGCCAGATACGTAGGCAAAACCTGTAGGGAACTCAGAAGACGGATTCTTGAGCACATCTATAGTGTCAAGAAAGAATTTGACACCCCTATAGCCATGCATGTTAATAACAAACATAAAGGTGACACTAAAGTCCTCACATTTACTGCTATAGATCATGTTGAGAAAACCATAAGGAGAGGAGATATAGACACAGAGTTATTAAAGAAAGAAGCCAAGTGGATTTATCTACTAGGCACTAAAAAACCTAATGGCCTTAATGAAGGCTTCACCTTCACTCCCTATATCTGATCTATTTCTTTAGATCATGTCATTCCGTACTTTCCAGTAGCATTCTTACAAGGAGGCCTTTTATTTAGGCCCGATTATCAGGCAAGCTCACCATGATGAGACCACCATCTGTACTCCAAATATAGCTCATTATTGAGGACTCAACCTACATTTTTTATGTTGATAATAGATAAGCCCCATGTATTGATATCATTCAATATATGCTATTACTAAGATATATAGAGTCAACATACAATTTATGTTTATAATATATGCCTATAATTAATATTCAACATATTTCTCAATGTAGACATCGATTAGATCTACCATATATGGGCTCTCTATTAACTTAGTACACTTATAGGTGTAATATATAGCACAGTCATATTCACCTATATCATATATATTTGAGATCAATATTTTACTTCTTTTATCAGTACCATCATGGTATTATTCAGCTTTATACATTCTTTGGAGTTCATTTCCATCTTTTAAGAGATGATCTATTAGTTTTTAATGGTGCACAGTGATATTCGTTCACTGTTTTGTTTTTAATCCCGTCTTTTTGCATTGCCATGACAACGCCTGCCTTTAAAAAGGCCTATAGGAAAGGCAGGCGTAACCCCTGATGAAATTCCAGAAACGTGCGTCGGGTGCACGTAGGAACGCCGTCGCGAGTCTATGACGTCATTACCTTGCGTCTAGACCACGGCGTGACTAGCACAGAGTCAGCGTTTTCAGTTTCAGGCCCATAGCATAAAGCCCCTTCACAGCTGCATTAGTTAGGCTATTTTAGCCAATGTTTAGTGGATTTGGAAGGCAGTAGCTACTGGTTATGGGTATATCCTGAGGCAACGCTGTTATTGGGGTATTTGGGTATTCTGAGATACATAGATATTGAGAACATTACCTAACAGGATATCAGTACTCTGGGGGCATTTATTTCTCAATATCTTTACCCCTATCCTTTACCCCTTGCCACATTTATCATATTGTTTACTGGTTTCTGATCAGCAATCAGCTGCTAATATTTACTTATATTGCACCTTATAGGCAACCATATATTACTGATATACTTGGTTCACTTTCATATATTTCTATTTGTGTCATAGCACTTGGCACCTTATCACTATTAGCACTATATAGCACCTTTTCTTATATACTAGCCACTTTATCAGTGACTATACCAGCACATTGCACTTTATATGGTCTACCTTATAGTGGCATTTTCCACAATAGTGGCATTTTTTCCAGTAAACTCTATATACTTTAACTCTCTGCTACCTACGTTTATGTATTTTAGTGGATTTTATTATTACTATTAAAAGTTAAGTTTTACATTTAGTTCCATCTCTTTTTCTGAGAATTGGATTTCCCAGGAGTGCCCTATAAAAGGATCTTTTTCTCTCTTTTGATACTACTTATCCCCATTATCCTTAGGAGCACCCTGTTATCATTCATTTGAATTTGGTACTTATCATTTATACCTGAGCCACCGCCCCTCTACTATTTACTTGTTAGTTTATGAACATAGTTCTATCTTGGTGTTAAGCCCGGTATATTATCCAGGATTCCTTTATTGTAACAATGACGGGTTTCCTATCACAAAATTGGAACCCAGAATCATGGGAAAAAGATGTTAAACTAGTATTCACTAGTGACATGAACAAGATAAGACCAAATGAATCCAACCTCAGAAATCAGTTCTCTGATCTCAATACATTGTATAAAAAACAACATCAAATTAGATGGGAAATAGCAAGCTTAGAAAATTATCTAAGGAATAAATTAGTCCCTAGAGGACTCAGAATCAATCTCTTTCCAACCATTCAAAATCTATCTGAGGACTTTGTAAAAAAATGGGATCAAATATTAATAAAATGCTCTAATGAACTAATGAGCATGATCCTAGAGTGGGAACAACACCAACTAACAGAGATACAGAAAGTGTTAAAAACAAAAGTAGAAAAAATAAAGGAATTCTCTGAGAACCCAATATTTACAGAGTCTGAAATGAAATTACAGAAAGATATAGAAACCTTTCAAAAAACTTTAATGGAAAGAAAACAAAAGAAATTCCAAAGAGATCTTAATGATTTTCAAACTGGTAACATCTTTAGAAGACCTAAAAAATACAGAGAACCTAGACAAAGAAATGATGATTCATATACATCAGAATCAGAGTGGTCAGACATAGATACTAGACCCAAAGAAACATCAACAATGGAGACTAGGTCCAATATGAATTTTTTAGATGGAAAGCAAAGACTAGGAGGGGTAAGAAAGGCCCCAAGCATATTCAAACCACACAAGAGAAGCAAAAAGAACTAAATTCTCTACAGGTGTTTAACCTTTCACATTTTCAACTTTCAGTCCATCATATATCTGTATTACAAAAAGGATTAAACTTCTCTCCCTCAGATGATTTTAACTTATTTGAGTGGATTAAAGATGTACATTTATTTGCCAGGAAGCTTGCTTTGAAAAAACATTTCTCAAGAAAAGGTACTAATACGTACCTAAATAGTGAGGACCAGAAAACTTTGAAAACATTAGAATGTCTATTAGCCGAAAATGAAGAATTAGAGCTTAAAGGACCCTTTTCCCAACTCAAAAACAAGAGTAAATTTACTCCGCCACTGCACATTAGCCCTAACATTGAATTTTTTGTTAAAAACATGGAAAAGGATCTTGAACAATTAGCTCTATCTAAGACTAGATCTTCAAATCTTACTAAACAAGAAACACAAGCCCTACAAGAATTAAAAGGAAATAAAGACATCATCATAAAAAATGCTGATAAAGGGGGCAATGTTGTTATCTTAGATAAAAAAGATTATATTGAAGAATGTCTTAGACTGCTTAATGATATGAATTGCTACAGTAAATTAAGCTGTGACCCCACAGAAAGATTCATAGAAGTACTATCAGAGATACTACACAAATGCCTAGTCAATAAAACCATCAGTAAACAAGAATTTGAATTTATGCTCAAAAAAAATCCTAAGGTAGCAACCTTTTACACCATACCTAAAATTCACAAAAATCCCCAGAAACCCCCTGGAAGACCGATAGTATCAGGGATTGGTAATTTAACGGAAAATTCCAGTAAATATTTGGATCAAATTCGAAGAGAATTTGTATTTAGCCTTTCATCTTATGTTAAAGACTCTAAGGAGGTATTAACTAAATTAGATGGCATACAATCTAAGGAACACACCATCTTGGTGTCACTAGACGTGGAAGCCCTTTATACTAGCATACACCATGATAAAGGTATAAATGCAGTAAGATACTTCCTTAACAAACAAGGCAAGCAATATTATACTCATAACAAATTCCTTTTAACACTATTAGAATTTGTTCTAAATCATAATTATTTCATCTTTATGGATAAATTCTATAAACAAATTCGGGGAACAGCGATGGGCACAGCTTGTGCCCCTACCTACGCTAACCTGTTTTTAGGCTGGTGGGAGGAGCAGATAGTCTTCTGTGAAGAAATGGAAAAATACACCTCACATATAGATCTCTGGGTCCGCTTTATCGATGATATTTTAATACTTTGGAATGGCTCAACCTCCCAGTTAAAGGACTTTATTAAGACTCTGAATATTAATAATTTAGGTCTTTTTTTAACATCTGAATCCAGTTATGAGTCTATTACATTCTTAGACTTACTAATATATAAAACACAAGATGGCATTGTGGGTACCAAGACCTACAGGAAACCTACAGCTACTAATAGCTTACTCCACGCCAAAAGCAGTCACCCAAAAGCATTAATTGAAGGCATACCAATTGGCCAATATTTAAGAATAAAAATAAATTGTTCCAATGACTTAGATTTTGAGAGGGAATCTCAAGATTTACAATCCCGCTTTTTGGAAAGAGGCTATTCAAAAAACAGCTTAAAAAAGGCCTACCAAAGAGCCAAAAACACTAAGAGGGAAGATCTTCTAAAAGATAGAACAAGAGAATCAGAAAATACTATTAGGTGCATTGGCACGTTCAATAGTAAATGGCATGAGGTTAAAAAAATCTTTAATAAGCATTGGGGTATTTTATTGGATGATAAAGACCTTAAACCATTTCTACCCACCAATGCAGCCATTACTAGTAGAAGATCTAGAAATTTAAGAGATTACTTATCTAGAAGTCATTTGGACACAGACAAAAGCCAATCATGGTTACACAAAACAAAAGGCTGCTTTAAATGTCATTCATGCAAAGCATGCCAATATGTAAAACCAACTAAAACCTTCTCTTCAGAAAAACATACTTATAAAATTAAGCATCTTATTACATGCAAAACAGAGGGTGTTATATATTTAATTTCATGTGTATGTGGAGCCAGATACGTAGGCAAAACCTGTAGGGAACTCAGAAGACGGATTCTTGAGCACATCTATAGTGTCAAGAAAGAATTTGACACCCCTATAGCCATGCATGTTAATAACAAACATAAAGGTGACACTAAAGTCCTCACATTTACTGCTATAGATCATGTTGAGAAAACCATAAGGAGAGGAGATATAGACACAGAGTTATTAAAGAAAGAAGCCAAGTGGATTTATCTACTAGGCACTAAAAAACCTAATGGCCTTAATGAAGGCTTCACCTTCACTCCCTATATCTGATCTATTTCTTTAGATCATGTCATTCCGTACTTTCCAGTAGCATTCTTACAAGGAGGCCTTTTATTTAGGCCGATTATCAGGCAAGCTCACCATGATGAGACCACCATCTGTACTCCAAATATAGCTCATTATTGAGGACTCAACCTACATTTTTTATGTTGATAATAGATAAGCCCCATGTATTGATATCATTCAATATATGCTATTACTAAGATATATAGAGTCAACATACAATTTATGTTTATAATATATGCCTATAATTAATATTCAACATATTTCTCAATGTAGACATCGATTAGATCTACCATATATGGGCTCTCTATTAACTTAGTACACTTATAGGTGTAATATATAGCACAGTCATATTCACCTATATCATATATATTTGAGATCAATAATTTACTTCTTTGATCAGTACCATCATGGTATTATTCAGCTTTATACATTCTTTGGAGTTCATTTACATCTTTTAAGAGATGATCTATTAGTTTTTAATGGTGCACAGTGATATTCGTTCACTGTTTTGTTTTTAATCCCGTCTTTTTGCATTGCCATGACAACGCCTGCCTTTAAAAAGGCCTATAGGAAAGGCAGGCGTAACCCCTGATGAAATTCCAGAAACGTGCGTCGGGTGCACGTAGGAACGCCGTCGCGAGTCTATGACGTCATTATCTTGCGTCTAGACCACGGCGTGACTAGCACAGAGTCAGCGTTCTCAGTTCAGGCCCATAGCATAAAGCCCCTTCACAGCTGCATTAGTTAGGCTATTTTAGCCAATGTTTAGTGGATTTGGAAGGCAGTAGCTACTGGTTATGGGTATATCCTGGAGTCAACGCTGGTATTGGGGTATTTGGGTATTTCAGATTCATAGATATTGAGAACATTACCTAACAGGATATCAATACTCTGGGGGCATTTACTTCTCAATATCCTTTACCCCTAGCCTTTACCCCTTGCCACATTTATCATATTGTTTACTGGTTTCTGATCAGCAATCAGCTGCTAATATTTATTTATATTGCACCTTATAGGTAACCATATATTACCCAGATACTTGGTTCACTTTCATATATTTCTCATTTGTGTCATAGCACTTGGCACCTTATCACTATTAGCACTATATAGCACCTTTTTATATACTAGCCACTTTATCAGTGACTATACCAGCACATTGCACTTTATATGGTCTACCTTATAGTGGCATTTTCCACAATAGTGGCATTTTTTCCAGTAAACTCTATATACTTTAACTCTCTGCTACCTACGTTTATGTATTTTAGTGGATTTTATTATTACTATTAAAAGTTAAGTTTTACATTTAGTTCCATCTCTTTTTCTGAGAATTGGATTTCCCAGGAGTGCCCTATAAAAGGATATTTTTCTCTCTTTTGATACTACAATGTTTTGTTAATCTGAATTTTATGTGATGGATCACAACACAATAGTCTAAGTTGGTGAAGTGAAATAAAATGTAATCATAATTTTTTTTTTAGAAAACATAAAATTGGCATGTGCGTATGTATTCACCCTCTTTGTTATGAAGCCCATAAAACGCTCTGGTGCAACCAATTACCTTCAGAAGTCACATAATTAGTGAAATGATGTCCACCTGTGTGCAATCTAAGTGTCACTTGATCTGTCTCTACATATACACACCTTTTTTGAAAGGCCCCAGAGGCTGCAACTCCTAAGTTAGAGGCACCACTAACCAAACACTGCCATGAAGACCAAGGAACTCTCCAAACAAGTAAGGGACAATGTTGTTAAGAAGTACAAGTCAGGGTTAGGTTATAAAAAAATATCCAAATCTTTCATGATCCCCAGGAGTTCCATCAAATCTATCATAACCAAATGAAAAGAACATGGCACATCAGCAAACCTGCCGAGAGTAGGCCACCCACCAAAACTCATGGACTGGGCAAGGAGGGCATTAATCAGAGGCAGCACAGAGACCTAAGGTAACCCACAGCAGAGACAGAACTATCTGTAAATAGGATGACAATAAGCTGTACGCTCCATAGAGTTGGGCTTTCTGGCAGAGTGGCCAGAAGAAAAACATTATTTTCAGCAAAAAAAACTAAATGGCACGTTTTAAGTTTGTGAATAGGCATGTCGGAGACTCCCAAAATGTATGGAGGAAGGTGCTCTGGTCTGCTGAGACTAAAATCTAACTTTTCGGCCAGGAAAGAAAATGCTATGTCTGGCGCAAACCCAACACATCATATCACCCAAAGAACAACATCCACACAGTGAAACATGGTTGTGGCAGCATCATGCTGTGAGGATGTTTTTCAGCAGCTGGGACTGGTAAACTGGTCAGACTTGAGGGAAAGTGAGGATGGATGGTGCTAAATACAGGGATATTCTTGAGCAAAACCTTTAAAACACTGTGCGTGATTTGAGGCTAGGACAGAGGTTCACCTTCCAGCTGGACAATGACCTCAAACACACTGATAAAGCAACACTTGAGTGGTTTAAGGGGAAACATGTAAATGTGTTGGAATGGCCTAGTCAAAGCCCAGACCTTAATCCAATAGAAAATCTGTGGTCAGACTTAAAGATTGCTGTTCACAAGCACGAACCATCCAACTTGAAGGAGCTGGAGCACTTTTGCAAGGAGGAATGGGCAAAAATCCCAGTGGTAAGATGTGGCAAGCTAATAGAGACTTATCCAAAGTGACTTGGAGCTGTGATTACCTCAAAAGGTGGCTCTACAAAGTATTGACTTTAGGGGGGCAAATAGTTATTCACATTGACTTTTTCTGTTATTTTGTCCTATTTGTTGTTTGCTTCACAATAAAGAAAAAAATATATATCTTCAAAGTTGTGGGCATGTTCTTTAAATTAATTGATACAAATACTCAAACAATCCATGTTAATTCCAGGTTGTAAGGCAACAAAACACAAAAAATGCCAAGGGGGGTGCAAGGCACTGTAAGCATCCCATAGTAGTTTATACGAAAGTATTAGGTCCTCAATAAACCAAGAACCAAACTTATCTAAGTTCTTATATCTCCACCAGGTTAGAGATTCTTCATGAAGGCCCTCTGGAAATTGAGGATGAGGAAAAATTTGTGTCAGGGGAGAGAGTTTAGGAAACAGCTAAAGCCTCATGTACCCATGCCCAGCATGATAATGAAAGTTTGATTATAGATTTAAGCAGTTCCACGTCCAGGGAAGAGGTTTCAATAGCCAATCAATTTTGTCCCAAGAATATGGACGCATTAAGTAGTTTTCAATAAAAACCCAGGCCGGTTGGTGTAGGATAGAGTGGCCAATAGGTAGGAAGGATAATTGGGCTGCCGTAAAGTAAAGCTGAAGATTTAAGGCATGAGAGGGCGCCCCTAGATTTGTTTCTGTACATTATCAATTTAGCTTTTCTCAGGTTGCCAATTAAGTTTGAAAATCTTTGAAAGACATCTAAATCCTTTGAGATGACTGAAATAGGTAATGTATGTAACACATAAAGCAATCTGGGCAAAAGATAAATTTTAGCTGCATTAATTCACCTGATCCATGAGATGTAATACTTAGACCATGTGCATAAGTCGGTTTTTAATTATTTAAAAATTGGGAGATAGTTGGCATCTGCAAGCCTAGGTGTGATATTTATCCCAAAATACTTAATGTGTGACTTGGGCCAAGAAAAGTTATAATTGCAATGAAGAAACACAATTCCAGGGGAAGAGAGTTGAACAGCTAGAGCTTCAGTTTTCTCTAATTTTCACTCTCAAGCTCGAAAATTGTCTAAAGGTTCCAAGAGTTTGCATCAAAGCTGCAACAGAATGGGTTGGATCTGCAAGAGTGCAAAGTAAGCCATTCACAAACAGACAGTATGTAAAATGGTGGAGTGCCACAGTTATCCCCTGGATGTCTGAGTCATATCTAATGGCCTGGGCTAGAGCTTCCACCGAAAGAGCAAAAGAAATGGGGTTAAAGGGCATCTCTGTAGGGTATCTTTCTAAAAATCTATAGAGAGTTTACCCCGTCCAGGCAGTTTCAGAGAGGCTTTGAGAGAACGCTAGTAATTCAATTTATAATATGTCCTTTGAACACAAATTTAGCTAGACCAATACCAACAATAAAGGTGGGGCATAACTTACGGTTGTAACAACTGCAGTGATTTTCAGTCCGTAAATCGTAGGTCGTTTGCGGATCGCAAAAATACACCAAATGAATAGCAAATTAGTTTACGGGCTACATTATGGGCACCCGTAAACTACAATAGTTCAATTGAATCAAGGCCAGGATCAGAAACAATAATCCCAGGCAGGATTATGGTTTCCACAGAGTGAAACACACACAATTATTATGTGAGTACAAACCGAATACAAGTTTATTGGCAACAATACAACATATTTAAGCATAACAAGCAACAATTAAAAAGAGTCCCCACCTTAGGTAAAAACTATTTGACCCAATCCCCAGGGCCTATTACCTGGGACACATGGGGAACCTGTCAATCAAACAATGTTAGAAGGTGTGTGGCTGTTGTTTGGGTAGAGACAAGTTACACAATGTAGGACAAAGGTAAAATTGGGCTATCTGATTTGGAACAGACAATGGTTGGCTACTATTAATGTACAGACTTGGAAGCGGTTCAGCTGACTCTTGGGGAGTTACTTTTGGGGCTGACCAGAGCATTTATAGGATCAAGACACTTGATTTACATAGGGCCATAGACAAATTGGGCTTAGTAGTTGGTACACTAACAAACAGAGGATCAAAGGGATACTGGTTACAATCATTTGATCTCACTTTGATCTCACTGTTTGTTGAAATAAATGTTGATAAATGAGTGATTAACAGCAACGGAAGTTCAATCCTAGTCCATGGTCTGTTTTAGAGATACTGATGAGATGAAGCTGCAGATTGCGGTTAACTAATTGCAAGCGCATCAGGTCTTCCTTAAAGAGATACTAACCCCATTTTACAACCAGGGCACTAAAGTTTAATCCACTGGGCCTTCTCCATACCCCTAAACCATGTTTTATAAAAACCATGTTTTATATAGTATTTTGATTAAAGACACCTATTACTCCAAAGGGGATATATTGAACCCGAGCAAAATATTTATATTCGGGTACCACTATGTATTACACTAATACCCACACTCTATTGGAAGAATATGAGATAAGACATTCACGGAGGAAAGAAGTACCAACCTACAAGCCAACGCGTGTTGGGAAGTCTATAATATACCTCATAGACTGAAGTTAGAAAAGGTGAGAGCTTTACCTACTGATCTCTGTGAACAAGGGTTTGGGATGACAATATCTCGGTTATTTTGCACTAGGAATTGGTGCGCTATCTCTCCCCACCCCTCTTCTCTTTGTTGCATACCATACAGACACACCAGTGAACTGTGTTCCGAGAGAAGCAGCACACCAAGCTATAACCATCACATTGGACTGGAGAATACACCAACTTAATTTAGAGACTAATGAGAGCAATCTAAAGATTGGATTCATAACTAATTCCCTAACTAGACCATCTGTGGAGCGCTACAGAGTATTACAGGGTCATAAAACACTGTACTCTTTTTATCTTTACTATTGAAGTTTCATATCTAAATAATATCAGTGGAAAGCTGTAATATTTGTTTTAAATGTTTTTTTGTTATTATTTGCTTCATTGTGAGATTTCAAATAACCGTGACCTTTTAAATATGAGTGTCCTTGTGGCATTTTTCATCTCTTTGTTCCTCAAGCTGTATATCAGTGGGTTGAGCATTGGAGTAAAAACAAGATAAAAAAGAGAAAACACTTTGGTATTGATGTTACTGGATTTTGTCCTTAAATAGGTTATAGTGGCCGTTCCATAGAACAAGCTGACCGAGGTAAGATGAGATCCACATGTTGAAAATGCCTTGTGCCCTGCCACATTACGCATCCTAAAAACACATGTGAGGATACGAGCATAGGATACTAAAATAAACAAGAAGGGGAAGGGTACAACCAGTGAACTGTATATCAATATAGAAATTTCATTACTTAAGGTATCAGCACAAGCAAGCCTCACAACTGGGAGTATATCACAGAAGAAGTGATCAATTATATTGGGACCACAAAAAGGTAAACTGAAGACATAGGTAGTTTGACCTAAAGATAAAATCATCCCAGTTATCCATGATCCCAATGAAAACTGCATATATTTTCTTTTATTCATTATTGTAACATAGTGAAGAGGTTGGCATATTGCCACATATCGATCATATGCCATGACTGCCAGTAGGAAGCACTCTGTGGTAGCTAGAAACCCAAAGAAGTAAGTCTGTGCAGCACATCCTATTAAAGAAATATGTTTATTTTGGTCCAAGAAGTCTTTGAGCATTCTTGGGACTGTAACCGAGATATAGAAGATTTCAGTGAGAGAAAGACTTCTGAGGAAAAGATACATAGGAGAATGAAGTTGTGGTACCAAAGTCACTGTCAAAATGATCATCATGTTCCCCATCAATGTAAAAATATATATAAGGGAGAAGACCAAAAAAAGTAATAATGGTACATGGTTTGAAAGTCCCAGAAGAATAAATTCAGTCAGATGTGTTTTATTTGTTGTGGTCATTGTTAAAATTTGTTTCAAAATTATGTAGACAAAATGTCCCAATTATTGCTTGCTTGTATAAAGTGAATCAAATTTTGTCATGCACAGATGGTTTAGAAAGGTTATACAGAAGGTAATTGGTTCCATAGCATTGTAAGTATTGCTTTTAAAATAATGATGGTACACGATCTGAAAGTGTAAGAAGAATAAATTCAATCACATATAAGTTCAATAAATAACATAATTGTTTTATTGTTACTGTCATTTATAGATTAAAATGTTATCATCTAAAAATATGCAAAAGTAGTTTTGCTAAATTTTTCAGGCAGGTACAATACAATTCATGCAGTGTATGTATGAAAAATAAAGAATAGGAGTCAGAACTGAAAGCGTTGCATGGTGGATCAGAAGGAGGAGCGCTGAGATCTGTGAGCTGGGTCTGTCCTGTCCTGGAGGAAGGGTAAGTGGCTTGGCTGTGGCTCCTACAGCTTTTCTTTTTTATGCGGAGGTGCATAGATATTATACTTGGACACAATATAACTGGAATAGAACTGGAATCTAACATATTATATACTCCCTGGCTGAGGATTAAAAGGAATGGAAATAATGTTGGTTCAAGAATATCTCCCAAAAGACAGCTATCATATAGCTCATATGTTGAAGACTCTGGAGAATTAGAATTTGTTTTCCAAGTTCAAGGAAAAAAGGAAGAAAAAAAAAAAAAAGAAAGAAGGGAAGGAAAGGGAGGGTAAAGGAAGAAAAAAAAAAAGCTGAAAGATAATCTATGCTTTTTATCTCTAGTACTATCTCTGGTACTAAGGGAAATACATTTCTGAAGAACAAAGTGTATACATGAGATGTCACAGTGAAATAACTGTCTTGAAATCTGTCAAATGGGATGCTAAAGGTAACAGACAGAAATTTTAACTAAGATATACTTACCACATCCTCTGGAAATAGAAAGAAAATTCAACTTACCCTTAAAAACATACCTCCCATATGCAATTAAGCAGAAAAGAAAAGGAAAACAATTCCTACACTTTGCTTGAAAATATATAATTGCAAGCTAAGATAAAAAAGAAAAAGGTAAGGAAGGAAGAAGGAAGAAGAGAGAAGGGAAGAAAGGAAAAAAAAGAGAAAGGGGAACCCTGAGAAAGTTCTATAGTAAAAACAGGGAAGATCATAAGAGGTCTAACTATGTCAAATAAAAAAAGTAATACAGCTAATAAAACAAGACTGAAGGAGAAAGTAAAAGATCCAATAAAACAAACAAGCTTCTTCTCTTCTAGAAATAAAGGGACAATTTTAGATTCCTCTCATGTAGACACTAGTTCAGACCTTATAGAAAATCAGACCCTGGAAAAACTTCCTCAGAAAAATCTGGAAGATAAGTCCACTCAAGAAGAGGAAATACTTACGTGCTCTAAGTTAAAGTCCATCCTAAAAGAATTTCAAGTCAACTTGACTAGAGATCTTTCAAAACAAATGTCTGAAATTACTGAATCCATTAACAATATAACACAAAGAATTGAAGCTAATGAAAATGCCTGTGATAAAATTATAACGGACAATAATGCTATTTTCAATTATTTAACTGCTTTAGAAAATAAAAACGAGGAACTTTCCTTCAAAGTTAATAACTTGGAGAATCGATCCAGAAAGAATAATTTGCACATAAGGGGGATACCAGAAGCGTTCCAAGGAGATGATTTGGAGCCACATGTCAAAGGACTGTTTAACTATCTGGTTCCGGAGATGCAGGATGAGCAATGGAAAATGGATGCACTACATAGACTCCCCTTGGCCAAAGCGATGGATAAATCCACCCCTAGAGACATTATATTGAGATTACACTACTTACCCTCAAAATAAATTGTTTTGAAAAATGCCTTTCTGAAGAAACAGCTAGACTACCCATATGAGAATATAAAATTTTTCCAAGATTTATCGGCATATACGCTGGGGAAAAGAAGGGAATTTCTCCAAATAACCAGAGCCCTTAGGCTAAAAGAAATTAGATATAAATGGGCACAGCCAGCAGGCTTATTATTTATAAAGATCTAAAGTGGGTTAAAATAAACTCAGTTCAAGAAGCCACAGAATTACTAAAAGAATGGGACTTACATATAGAGAGTAATATGGATGTAGCTAAAAAATTGGAATTGAGAGCAGGAAATCTTAACTGGAAAAAATATAAGAAATAATCTCTGGAAACTGTAAAATAGGGACATGGGTACCCAATAAGGTCAGGAGTAATGAAGTAAAGTAAAACAGATAGAGAGAGGTATAGAATTGTAATTTAGAAGCAAGGTGGAGGGGGATAGGTGGATACTTACTAACACAAAAGTTTTTGAAGATTTAAAGAAATCTATTAAATAGAAAGGTATGAAAAAGATAATAGATTCTGTGAACACAAGGGACTTAGTTTATTTTTTTTTTACATGCAAAAAATTACGATTATTTGGGTTTAAGATAAAATAAGAAATATCAATATATACACATAAAATATAACAATAGATAGATGGGGTAAATAAACCCATTCCTTCTTTCTTTATGGAAGTAATATAAATGAAAAGTAGAGCTTAGTAATAATGTTTAATAGAATTAACACTACATAAGAAAGTGAAAGAAAAATATATGAAACTTTGATAAGAAAAAAAAAAAATTAGGATTAGATACATTCACTAGGTTAGAATCCCCCTAAGCAAATATCTCTGGAATGAAAATTATAATTAATACTATACAATAATATCAGAAAATGTAAACAATGTATAAAATAGATTAAGTAGACTCTCCGTCTTGACTGTCCGAGGAGTAAAGCTATCCCTTTTAAGAGAAGAATGTAATGAAGTACCATATATATAACCTCCTGAAATCTTATTTATGAGATCTGTACCCTAGACCCTATACCCTCTCTCAGAAATAGGGAGACACATTTTCATTTCCTAAAATCTAATTCGCCTTGTAATACATGAGCTGACATTCACTTAGTTTGCAGCTGGTTTTTAGGATCATTTTGTTGGTTTTGTGGGTTTACTTTTTTCGTATGTTTTTTTTCCCTCTCTCGAGTCATGGAGACACCCAAGGAATATCACACACATTTACTTTGGTACCTTCTTGATAAAGTAAAATGCAAATAAAAATAATTTCACATAATGTGAATGGTCTCAATTCTCCAACAAAAAGAAAAACGGCATTTTTAGAGTATAATAAATGAAACGCTGAAATTCTATGCCTGCAAGAAACACACCTAAAACAGGAAAATCTAAAATATATGAATAATAAATTTTTTATAACTAGAGTAGATTCTACCTTTAAGAAAAAATCAAAAGGGGTTTCCATTTTGTTTAAAAATAACTTGAAAATATCAGAAGAAGGTAGCAAGATCGACCCAGAGGGTAGATATATAATATGGACCGGACTGATTGATGGGTTTTTAACAACATTGGTTAATGCATATTTACCAAACAAAGGCCAAATAGGGTTTCTTAAAAATCTCCTCAAAGAGATTAATAAAATCAAAGGAGGCTTGCTAATAATTTGTGGCGACTTTAACATGATATTGGATGATAAGTTAGATAAACAAATAGTTGGGGCAAATTTGTATCTCAAACAAATCATCTTTCGAAAGCATTCTGTAAAATAAAAGAGAATAACAACTTGATTGACCCATGGAGGATCTTACATCCAGGTGTACATGAATATACTCACTTTTCATATCGATAAAACTCATTTTCTAGAATTGATTATATACTAACGGATCGTCCAACTTTAAAAGTAATCAAAAAGATAAACATCCGACCTACCCCATGGTCAGACCACTCTCTAAATGAATTAATTATACAAGATCTGAATATAAATAATCGAAGGAAAAAGCGTAGTTGGAGGATGGATCCCTGGCTCTTAAAAAATGAAGAATTTGTTACATATTTGAAAAAGGAAACAATGGAATTTCTTAAAATTAATAAGACATCTTTTAATTCGGATATAACCTTATGATGTGCGTATAAAGCATATATCAGGGGCATATTCATCTCAAAAGCAGCTGAAATGCAAAGGCTAAGAGGTAAGTCGTTAAGGACACTCTATTTGGAATTAAATAGGATGAAGGATATTTTCAGGGGGACACCAAATAAAGAGAATAGTAAAGCAATAAAAGAGATAAATACTCAAATACAAAAAATTCTTCAACTCCAATCAGACAAAATAATATGGAAATTTCAGAGGACACAATTTCTTGAAGGGGGGAAATCAGGTAAATTCCTGGGTAATAAATTGAAGAAACAGTACATTAAAAATAATATTGAAAACATTTTAGATCAAAATAATGTTCCTCAATTTCACCCAGATAAGATAGGAGCGGTATTCCAGGAATAATATAGTAATCTATACAATTTAGAGAAAGATCATCAAGTAGATAAGCCAGGAATAAAAGAGATTAAACAATATCTAGATAAGATAAAGCTCCCCAAAGTATCGGAAGAACAGCTTAGTTATCTGAATAAACAAATAGAAAGTATAGAGATAATGGAAAAATAATAATAATGGAAAAAATAAAACACCTGGGGTAGATAATCTAGGGTTCGATAATCTATTCTATCGTTACCTTAGTAAAGAATTGAATAGTACCTTATGCGATCTCTTTAATGAGATAAAAAGGGAAGGGGCGATACCATCAGAACTAACGGAAATAAAAATAGTCAATATATTGAAACAAGGAAAAAATCCTGAAGAATATAAAAACTACTGCCCAATTTCTTTAATCAATGTTGATATTAAAATCTATTCTAAAGTTCTGGCAAATAGATTAAAGAAAGAAAGAAAGAAATTAAAGGAATTGAGAAATGGCAGGAGGAATACAAGATAATGGCATATGCAGATGACATTATAATAACAATAACAAATCCAGAACTTTCCTGCAGAAAATAATTAAAGAGAAATTTTATATAGATAAGATTACATGGTTAGAGTATGAATGCTTACAAAGGTATCTTAGACTATCAGGATATAAGACTACTAATATGAACAAAATGTGGAAAATGGAAGAATATTTAATCAAAGTGAATCGTCACATATAATTTCTAAATTTTGTAATATAATTGACGAAAATATGCCCTTTGACAAAAGCCTGGGAATATTAGCCTGGGAAGATGATATGAAAATTACAATTTCAGAGGAAAACTGGATTAAAATTTTTAGTACGGTTAAAAACTCATCAATCAACTTCTCATATAATGAAATGATGGTAAAATTAATCCACAGATGGTACTATGTTCCTAATAAATTAAAAAATATATATAGTAATTTAGATGGTCTATGCTGGAAACAATGTGGACTACCAGGTACAACCCTCCATATGTGGTGGTACTGTAAAAAAATAAAAAAAATTCTGGATGAGATTAAGTCAAGAACTATCGATTCTTATTGGCAAACAAATCACCTGTAACCCGTTAAAATTCATTTTACATACGCAAATGGAAATATTCCCATTAGGGGAAAGATATCTAATATCACACATATGTTTAGTTGCCAAATGGCTACTGTTGAAATACTGGAAACAACCACAGGTACCTTCTTGGAAAGAATTAGAGAACACCATCTCAAACAACAGAGAAATGATAAGAACAGAAATGTCCGATAATGTATGGGATAAAACTCCTAAGGCTACGCGTCTGATAAAATGCCAGCTTTGGGATCAATATCTGGCATCAAGTTAGAGAATTAGTGGATGTTGATGTTTCCTTGGTAGTGTTTCCATGACCGTTTTTTTTTTTTTTTCCCTTCTCTTTTTCTGTTTGTGCGGATCTTAGTAATATAATTAAAATTTGAGTGATATTGAGGAGGTTGGGATAATAAGATCCTGCACTGTAATGTTTATGTCTTGTTTGTTAGCTTTTCTTGTATATTGCAAACACATGGTTATATATATATTTTTTTTTTCTCTTTCTCTCTTTGTATAAGACATATTTATATGAATAAAAGAAATTATATAAAAATAAATAAATAAAATAAAATAAAGAATATTGTTATAGTAAAATGAACATAAAATAGCATTTTTGTCTAATTTCTAGATTTAAAATTACTACATTTAAATTAGAAATATGAGCTGAACTAATTCTAATGTTATATAATTAATGTGCATAGTGTGATGTTTCAGGTTTAATTCAAATAACATTTTAGAATGAAGATATATTTCCAAATCTGTTCGTAAACAGGGCATACAATATCAAATAAGCAATACATTTTTTTCAAGTGAATAATACTGATAAACAGAAAACTGCCAACATATTACATGTCATAGTACAGTCATTCTTATTAGGGAATGACCTTTTCATAACACTTTATAGAGACCAGGAAGAGAAATCTGCCAAGAAAATGATTGTTTGCAATACATAAGTGACTGAAGCAGATTAATTGTTCATGAAAAATAAGAATGCTGGCGATGATGTACAGTTCTAGTTCAAAATACACGGTACTTGCTAATATGTAATACTAATCCTGTATATAAATATATATATTTCCTGAAGTGTAACCTTATTTACTTACCTTTTTTCTTAATATTTTCTGTACATAGGAAAAGAGTGCATTTCCTGAGTGTATGATCAAGCAATTTTCCATTTACCCTAATAAACAATTGCTGAATTGTGCTTCCTTCAGTTTGTACAAGAGTGCAGATGCCCTATATATACTATTTCACAAATATTATTCCCCTAAGCTAACAATACATGTTTCACCTAGGTTACCTGTCATGGGAGATATCCACACTGTTGGAGTTCTATTATTTATTTTCTGTATAATGCTTTTTCAGAAAACTTCTTGAGGGAATTAAATTCAAACAGCATCTTTCAGTGCTGCTGTGGTTATTAAGACTGAGCAGATTTTGTGAAGATGAGATAAGATTAACATTGTCATTCTTCTTATCTCAGACCTTATGCATAGACTCCCAGACATCACCCATCAGAACTTTTTCATTATGTCTGTTTCTGTATCACTTTACGTTTCATAATACTAGTAATCCATGCTCTGTATTCCAGTGCAAAACCTTAATCAGTATTGTTTCTGACTTTATAAAGAGATGTGCAACCATTGAAACTATAATTTTCATCCAATAAAAAAGGTATCACTTGATGTATATCTTGGGTATATATTGTGACAAGCTAACCTATGGGGTTGAGTCACCAAAGCACCCACATTGACATGTTGACTGCCAGTTCTGGGGAGGACTTGGAAGTTGAAATTTTGTAGGAGCAGGAAAATCATAAACTCTGCTGTTCTTCTCCTTGTTCTGCTGCATCCACTTCAGTAAGGCATGGTCAGATACCAGCATGAATTTTCTTCCAAATAGATAATATTGGAGTGCGTCAGGTGTGCACTTTTAAAAGATGTATCTCCCAGTTAGTGGTATGGATGACTATGGCCTCCATTAAATCCAGCAAATGCTAGTTACTGGAGCCTGTAATGTAGCCCGTTAATACATAATTTGCTATTCAATTGGCATCTTTTAGCTACCCGCAAAGTTTTGTGAGTTACAGACTGAAAATCCCTGCGGTTGTCAAAAGCGTTACTTCAACCCATCTCAGCCTTTGCTCCTTCAAGCCCATAAATGTTACAATCACAAATCGATATTCAATTGCTACAATTCCTCAAGCCTGCAATTGTTTTCACACCCGTAAATGGCAAATGTAGAAAAAAATCCTATGAGTACCAGCTAGGACTCGCAAGAGTGTTAAACACATGCTCATGGCACTGTAAATGCAAATAAAAAATCAATACTGCACTTTAAAAGATGAGGAAAGTAATGAAAGGCATTATAATTAATTGCTCAACAGTCTCAAGCTCCCAAATTTGCAATCAAAGCATTTTTTTTTTACATTTCCTTTCCGTGTTATATCAATCTAGGTAATACATATCAGGCCACCCACATGAACTAGAACAGTATCGTCTTTTTTATTATTTTATACATTGCTGGATTGCTGGTCTGATTGCATATCGGACTTCTAAACCTTAATTGATTGACGTTTAACCTCCATGTTTTACTGACGTCATGATGATGGTCTCATTTACAATTAGTTGTTTCTAAATTGGTCGTTACGGCCTTGTTTAATTGATCATGATCATGCTCTGAAATGCTGCATATGAGTGAATGTTTTACGATTTGGGCTTTCGGCCAGGTAGCTGTGGGCTTGATCAATTGAATCGCTTTGTAACTGTTGCAAATTTCAAGTCCGCAGATTTACGGCCGGTATGAAGCCAAATTGGGCTTGCAATTGCATGGAGGCCCCTGTCATCTAAATAAGCTGCTGCATGGCAGAACTTTGTATTGAAATAGACCATCTGGAGTGGAAAATGCTATTTTTTTCTTTTGCTGCTTGCATCTTGGGCATCTGACAATACCCTTTTGCTAAATCCGGTGATTTTAGTAATCTCGTCTTTGCAAACTGCTCTATCAATTCATCCACACTAAGAATGGGATAAGCATGACATTCTAACACTGTAGTTATTTTGTGGAAGTCACCACATAATCTAACAGTTGCATCATGTTTTGGAACCAGCACAATAGGACTGCACAACTCACTTTGGGATTATTCAATAATTCCAGGTTACAATATTTCTTTTAACTTCTGCTCTTATCTCTACTCTTTTATCCTTATCCCTGATAATGTCATGGTAACAGGAGGTAGTGTGACCTGGCTGTGTAGAGAAATCATCCATGTTTTGGTCCAACATTTTATAACAAACTGTTTTGCTGATATCTTGTGACCATTAAGCCAAACATGTAACATCTACATCTATCACCTGCTCACTACAGGTTTTAGCAGGTCTATGTGGTATATTTGCTCAGGTTTCCACTGCTCAGGTTGCTTCATTTTATAATCCACTTCTCCTACTACCTCAATAATCTCGTAGGGACCTTGCCATCTAGCCAGATGTTTGCTTTCATGTATATATATAGTACTAGCCCTGTGTCTCAAGGATTAAACATCCTTATTTGGGCACTGAGGTTGTAATATATTTTCCAATGTTGCTTAGCTTTCTCTATATGGTTTTGTACCAAATGGACAATTTGGAAAATTCTCTCATTCTTCTTGCATACTCAATATTTTCACTTGGCACAGCTTGCTATTCCCGCTTTTCTCATAGTATGTCCGGAATCCCTCTTGAATAGTGGCCATAGAAGTTGAAAAGGGGAAAATCCAGTAGAGGCTTTAGGTACTTCCTTGATAGCAAAGAACAAATACAGTAAAAGTAGGTCCCAGTTTTTCCTGTCTCGTACTACAACTATTCTAAACATGTGCTTCAAGCTCCTAATAAATCATTTCACCAATCCACCCATCTGTGGGTGGTAGACAGAGGTTCTCAGTGATTTAATCTGTAGGAACTTGCATATATCTTGCATTCATTTTTATACAAAGGGTGTTCCTTGATCTGTCAGGATCTCCATTGATATCACCGCCCTTGAATAAAAGTATTTAAGTTCTTTAGCCACGTTCTTTGAAATTGCTGTGCACAGTGGTACAACTTTTACATATCTTGTGGCATAGTCCTGTATCAATATAAACTGGTGTTCTGTGGCTGATTTTTCTAGAGGTCCCACAAGATCGATCGCTATCCTCTCAAAAGGCTTCTCAATTATGGGTAATGGCATCACTGGGTCCCGCAGTTCAGAATGCGGTGCTGTCACCTGGCTTTCTGGACATGATGTACAATACTGAATCAATTCAGCATAGATACCTGGCTAATAAATGAATTTCAAATGTCTTCAAAGTTGGGAAACTACCTATCACAATAGGATAAGGCAGTTTAGTGACTACTGGCACAGTGATTGTCATCTTCTTCCCACATACTTCCATTGTTGCTGTACTTGTAGGGAAGAAATGCAATGTTCTGTGTATAAATGTTATGCCTATTTTTTTATATATTTTTATTTCGCCATATTTCACTTTATGAATTGATCAATGCTGGGATTTCTTTACCATTAACCTTCATGGTTTTGGTAAATTGGTGAAACTTTCTCTAGTGCTGTTAACAAAGTAAAATGGTGTACAGTGAGTACAAATTGCAAAGCTGCTAACAAATTCTATGGTGTAAGTGTAAAAAGTGAAATAGCTGGATCTACAGATTGCATAGTGCAATAGAAGTGGGGTCCCTAATTGTCAGTCATGTACCAGGTAAACTTGGTAATGTGCAAAATGTCAGAAAAAATGAAAGTAAGCATAACTTTTACATTTCTCAGTTTTATAAGCAATTATCTTTACTGCAGGTTTCCATTTTCTATACTGAGCCTGATTGTTGCAACCTTTCAATATGTACTTGTAAACTAGTGAGCTTTCCATTAGAGCTAATGAAAGCATTAGTAGATGCATCTGTCAGTTTCCCATTGTGTCAGTACCGATTTCCTGTGTATTACAGTTCCCACAGCAGCACAATTGCATAAAAAGTTATAAATTAGAAGCTATAATACTATTTTTTTTACAGTCTACAAAGTTGATTATTTTCAAGTGCAGGTCTTCAGAAGGGACTGTTTTATAATTCAGTAATATGACATATAAAATTGCACATTAGTGATGTCAGTGTTTTTCCTATAATCATGTAAATATATATTCAGCCAGGGTCTCATACACATACAAATATATGCTATTTAGGACATACTTATTGTATGCATTTTTTTACATTTTAAAGAAACAATTAATTTACAAAATGTCTAGCTTTATTGTTTCATGAAATATTGTAGGTTTATGCTGCTTCTTTTATCACATCTTTAAACTGAAAGAGCATGTTCTGATATCTTGCTCCAGATAACTGTTTTGCTGTTCTATTGGATTTGTAGGCTAGATGACATTTGGTGAAAATGGTAGACTAATTATCTGTTTAGACAGGTTTCAAAAACAAAAGCTGTTTCCTTTGTCTTCTGCAGTCTGTGAATTGTAGAAATATGATGCTGTCATAGAAAATTATTCTATTACCACAGCATTTATTTTACCTGATAAGAAAAGAAGGCATTATAAATGGCTCAATATATTTCTTAACGTCACTTTTTTATTACAGTAAAGCCATAGTGATAAAACAAATGACTTAGAAATGTTATTCATTTATGATTTAATTTATGTTGAGGAAGGCAATACACATACATAAAGGACTTTCAGTTTGGCATCATTACATTTCAAATAAATTAGCACACTGCTGTGTTGCCAAACCAGATGTTCATATTTTATTAAGATAATGGAGGGATAGTGCAAACGAATAGACTCTCCAGTGACAACAGAATAATAAGCCAAAATAAAAAGCCAAGATTATATAGACTTGTACAGAATCCTGGAGATCCATGGGTCACCAAGCTTCATTTGTTTAAAACAGGGTAGCAAATGAGCCTCACAAAGAAAAAAAAGATATGGGGTTCACAAATTTTTTATGTTTCCTCTAAAATAACATGTTTTAGAACTATGAAATGGTTAAAATCATACTTTAAATTGAAACACAAATGCATTTTTGGAATGATAGGGGTTTCCACTAAGAAACTCTGATCTTACATCAGGACTTTGCAGCAGAGTTATTTAGTTAATAGATAACTTGTTTACTCTTCAGTGACTAGCTGTATTTGCAACTCTCAAATCTGAGTTTACCAAGAGGGATGTCCTAAAATTCCAAAAGCTGCTTTTATAGAGGGATTCAAATGCATGGTTTTAACAGCTCCTATTTGTAAAGCAAAAAAAAAACAACATGTTGCAATGTTGATATACATGCACAAAAGAAAATTTGGGAATTTCATGCCCCTTTAATAGACTATGCAAATATAGCCTGCATTATTTTACCAAGTTCCTTACTAAGCAAACATTGGAAATACTATGTATGTGAAAAGTAACAATACAAGTACCATATAACAGGAATATCTACATCTGAACATAATTAATAGTTTACTCTACTTTTCTTCTGTTCAGTATCTCAAGAGATACGTTTGCACTGTGCACTGGCGAATTGGGAACATGCAAGTGAGCCCATAATGCATTTTCACTCAAAACGTTATAAACATGGCCCCTTTATATCAAGTCTATTATTTTAGCATAGCTTTAGAGAATAGCATAAAATGAATTCACGAGTCATGTAATGGATTTGGATTGAAAAGTAAAGGTGCATTGTGTCCTAATTTGCATGACCTTGCAAGTGAAAAGCAGTGAAAAGCTGTGTTTATTGAGATTCTGAGCAGGAAATAAGTTTGCAAACTTATTGTTAGACATATAAGTGAAAAACTAGCACAGCAACTAGAAATCTATCCTCAGCAGACATAATTTTCTCATAGCAGTGATTACAGTCCATATGTTTCCTGTCTAATAAAATGTCACATTTTATCTTGTTCTTTTAACAATCTAATTCAGTATTAGTGTTTCCCAAATTATTTTTTGCCTCCTACAAAATTCCAAATCCACTCCACCATAGACAAAAGTGAACTCTTTTCCAGGAAACCAGAAAAGGTTTCCACACAAAGAAAAATTAGGGGTGTAATTGTCTTGTAACAAGTAATGCCACTCCAGTGTCTCAGTTTTCCTTGGGACACCATCTGGGAAACACTTTTCTATATAATGATAATCTGATGTTTTCATTCCTAAAATCTCCAATATAGAAAAGTGTATACAATATTAAAACCAAATTAAGGGCAATTGTACCAGGCATTCAATTGGTTTTACTTTTGTTTATTTAATAATATAAATAAGCAAGAAAAGCAGTGTCTGAAATTCAATATAGCCTTTAAAATGTAAATCTAAAAGTTAGTATTTCAGAGAGTAGCAAAGGTGCTTCTTTTTATCCCCTATTATGTATGCAGGGGGTGGCATAGGATCTCGCCTGGATGTTGTCTTAACTTTTTTCTGACTATACTAAGGCACCTATTAAATTGCTACAATTTTAGAAATTGTAGCCTGTGAAGTAGCCCGCAATAGTTACTGCTATTAAAGTGGCCTCTGTCAGCTACCCGCACACGATCTGCTGGTTACAGGCAGAAAAAACTCTACAGGCCGTGAAAGTCTGAAAATCCCAGCTAAGCCTTTGATCTGTCAAGTCCGTAATTGTTATGATCGCAAATCGCTATTAAATTGCTATGAGTCCCCAAGGACGCACTGGCATTCAAACCTGTAAATGGCAAATGGAGCCAAAAATCTGGTAATAGAGAGGACCCGCAAGGGGTTTAAAGTCCTGTCCAAAGCATTGTAAAAGCAAATATAATCACAATACTGTATTTTAAGTTAAAGGGAAATTGATGTAAGGTATTAATATTAATAGCACATTGTTCTCAAGCTCACAAATCGGCAATAAAAAATAATTTATTTTATGTTTAATTTAGTTATATTGATCCTGGCAATCAATGTGTTAATACATATAATAGAACTCCCATTAACTAGAATATTATATTTATTGATTATTTCATATTGCATTATTTCTGGTATGTGGGTCAGATTGCAACTCAGACTTTAAAAATGTAGGTGATTGAAATTTAACCTCCATGTTTTAGCGAATTAATGATAATGATCTCTTTTACTATTGGCTCCATCTAAACCATAACCACGGGTTTGACTAATTGATCTGGTTCACATCCTTAAATGGAACGTGCAGAAGCATGATTTACGGTTTTGGATGTCAGCCGCGTATGTTACGAGCTTGTCTAATTTAATCGTTCTGTAACTCAGCCAAATTTCAGGCCTGCAGCCAAAGCGTCCTTTCAGGACAGCCTTCTTAAAAGATACTATCTCAGCCACTAAAAACCGGATTGGGTGTGGAGAGATGCAGATCAGTTAAAGTCTGAACGTAAAAATTAAACGCTGAAGTCTTGCCGAATTACTCAAAGGACATGCTCCGCTTTATCCTCAGCCGGGACAGATCCAGTTTCCTACCCATGTCTTGCTTGATCCTGAAAGCAAAGCAATTAATAGAGTCTGTAAATCACAACTGTGCAGCTTCCACCATCAGCATACCTTGAGAAACTGAAAGCAACTACTAAATCTGAACTCGAGTGTTATTTTAGTGGAGTTGTGTATATTATAAAAACCATTAGCATCTGCAAAAAATAAATGAAAATAAGATTTTGAGCCTTGATCCAAATACTATATTTTTTGGTTAGGTCATATTCATTCTATTAAGATGACATCTTTACTTCAAATATTACCATATATACTCGAGTATAAGCCGAGTTTTTCAGCCCTTTTTTTACGGCTAAAAAGGGCCCCCTCGGCTTATACTCGAGTCACTCCCCCTAGTGTCTCTCTAACCTCCCTGTGTCTCCCTAACCCCCCCGTGTCTCTCTACCCCCCTGTGTCTCTCTAACTCCCCGTGTCTCTCTAACCCCCCCATGTCTCTCTAACCCGCTTGTGTCTCTCTAACCCCCCCGTGTCTCTCTAACCCCCACCCCCGTGTCTCTCTAACCCCCCTGTGTCTTTTTCCCTCCCCCTCCTCATCCTCAACCCCCATTCCTCATTCTAAACCCCCCTCCTCACTTTTTCCCCTCTAAATACCTCCCCCTCACTTACCTGCTTCTTCTCCCGCCTCTGCTCCTTCTGTCTTGACCCGGTGCGCATGTGACTTCACGTCATTAGCATATACCGGGTGCCGGCTCCCGGTATATGCTAATGACGTGGCGTGCATTTGACGTCACATGCGCGCCGGGTCAAGACGGTAGGAGCAGAGGCCGAAGAAGAAGCAGGTAAGTGAGGGGAAAGGTAGATGGGGATGTATTTAGGTGGGTTTAGAATGAGAAGGGGGGTTGAGGATGGGGATTGAGGAGGGGGGTTGAGGATGAGGGGGTTGAGGATGGGGGGATTGAGGAGGGGGTTGAGGATGGGGGGGATGAGAAGGGAGGTTGAGGATGAGGAGGGAGGTTGAGGAGGGGGGTTGAGGTTGAGGGGGGGTGAGGAGGGGGTTGAGGATGGAGGGGTTGAGGATGAGGATTGGGGGGTTGAGGATGAGGATTGGGGTTGAGGATGAGGATGAGGGGTTGAGGAGTGAGGTTGAGGGGGGGTTGAGGATAAGGGGGTTGAGAAGGGAGGATGAGGAGGGAGGTTGAGGAGGGGGTTGAGGATGAGGAAGGAGGTTGAGGAGGGGGTTGAGGATGAGGAGGGAGGTTGAGGATGAGGAGGGAGGTTGAAGTTATGGTGGGGGGTTGAGGTTGAGGAGGGGGTTGAGGATGGGGGGGTTGAGGAGGGGGTTGAGGATTAGGGGGTTAAGGAGGGAGGTTGAGGATGAGGAGGGAGGTTGAGGATGAGGAGTGTGGTTCAGAATGAGGAGGGGGGATGAGGAGTGTGATAAGGGAGGGGGAAGAGAAACTGGAGAGAGAGGGGGGACACAGAGGGCACAAGAGAGACACAGGGGGCAGCACATTTCCCCCCCTCGGATTATACTAGAGTCACTCATTTTACCCAGTATTTTGTGGTAAAAAAGGTGCCTCGGCTTATACTCGGGTCAGCTTATATTCAAGTATATACAGTATATTATTTTACATGTCTTCTAGTTCAAAAAATAAATAAAATATTATTTGTTTGAGGAGGGTGTCGAGGATGGGGGGATGAGAAGGGAGGTTGAGGATGAGGAGGGAGGTTGAGGAGGGGGGTTGAGGAGGGGGGTTGAGGTTGAGGGGGGATGAGGAGGGGGTTGAGGATGGAGGGGTTGAGGATGAGGATTGGGGGGTTGAGGATGAGGATGGGGGTTGAGGATGAGGATGGGGGGTTGAGGAGTGAGGTTGAGGGGGGGTTGAGGATGGGGGGGTTGAGGAGGGAGGATGAGGAGGGAGGTTGAGGAGGGGGTTGAGGATGAGGAAGGAGGTTGACTAGGGGGTTGAGGATGAGGAGGGAAGTTGAGGATGAGGAGGGAGGTTGAAGTTATGGTGGGGGGTTGAGGTTGAGGAGGGGGTTGAGGATGGGGGGGTTGAGGAGGGGGTTGAGGATGAGGGGGTTAAGGAGGGAGGTTGAGGATGAGGAGTGTGGTTGAGAATGAGGAGGGGGGTTGAGGAGGGTGATAAGGGAGGGGGGAAGAGACACTGGAGAGAGAGGGGGGACACAGAGGGCACAAGAGAGACACAGGGGGCAGCACATTTCCCACCCTCGGCTTATACTAGAGTCACTCATTTTACCCAGTATTTTGTGGTAAAAAAAGGTGCCTCGGCTTATACTCGGGTCAGCTTATATTCAAGTATATACAGTATATTATTTTACATGTCTTCTAGTAAAAAAATAAAATAAAATATTAATTGTTTGCACATTGAATTTCTTAGATTTACAGAGGACAATACAAATCTTAGAATAAACAAATCTAATTTATAAACATAAAACTATGGGTTTTTTTTTTCTCCTTATTTATATAATAATTATAAAGCTGTATAATTATTGCAATTAACTTTATGGCATACTAATGAATCAATCATGTTGGATTAAAATAGAAAATAGTGTTATCTTATATCTTTTTTTTTTATGTTTATCTTACCACATTTATTTAGTCTTTTATAGTATATAGTATATACAATTTTGCACATCACTTTCTTTTTATATGGACACTCAGTGTTTTTATCATTATCACATTTGCTACAAAAATAATACAGCACATTTTGGTGCACAATACATTTCTTACTATATGCACTTTAGATGTACTATATGCACTTTATATGCACAATATATGTATAGTACTATTTCACATTAGTACTTATTAAAACAGTTTAGCATACCATATGGAAAATTTTAGGCACTAAGGGCCTCATGTAATTCAAGTGCACTATATTCTAGCACTGCCATAAAAAGTCTGCAGGAGTTTTTTTGGAGCCAATTTACACGTAGATATAAATTACTCTCTCCCCCAAATTGCGTCACTCCTCATTTACACATATAAAAAGTGGTAATAATACAGGATCAGACAGTGATGACATGGTCAGACATTGTCATTAACTCACACATCATTTTTTTATTTCGGGAGTCAACAAACATCACCACCCCTAACACCGGCTGCACCGTTAATTGCAGAGGAGGGGGAAGAGAAGATGCTGGCTGCTGTCAGTCCTGATTACACTGTCACCATTGTGGAACCATATCAGGAGGTGGAACTGGAGGTTGATGATGACACATATCAGCAGATGTCCCGCTGTCTCCTGTATCTGGAGGAGTCTCCTCTTGAGCCCTCATCCAGGACCAGCCACAGGTCCCATGTCCCACCTCCAACATCTCCATCAACAATTCCTGTCCATGCCTGTCACACAAAAAAAAAATTGCACCACTATAGTGAGAGATAGTAATAAAAAATATATAACATCAACGACAACAATTCAAAATACTAATAATGGAATGACTGATAGAAAGTAGGGTTTACCTGTTAAAGAATTCCAGAAAGGATATATTAGAAAAGAAGAATTTCAAAACAAAACAAGTGTAAGAAAAGAACTAGATATTGCTTATGAAATAAAGTCACAAGTTGAAGAAACAACAGTAATAAACTTGTCACAATTTGATTTAAAAGATGCTCACAAATCATTATTGTCAAGGGGACTATCTTTTGTACCCACAAGTAATTCAAATTTATTTGTAAATGTAAAGGATATAAATTTGTTTGCAAGAAAACTTGCGTTAAAGAAATTCTTTACTCTAAAGAAAGAAAGAGAATTGACCAATTTGGGTGTAAATAATGAAGATAAGGAAACTTTTTAAATCATGTTGTCGTTAATGGATGAGCAAAAAGATGATGATTCTTATTTGGATGAAGTAAAGAGAAAAAACAAAACCACTTTCACACCTGATTTTAAACAATATGCCAATATTCAGGTGTTTTTGGATCTGGTAACAGAATATCTAAAGACTGTGTGCAATTCTGATTTGAATCTGGTCCAAAATGAAAAATATAATTTAAGTACCCAGGAATTTAAAGCGTTACATGAATTGAAGAAAAGCAATGTGGTAATTAAACCAGCAGATAAAGGAGGAAATACAGTGATTCTGGAAGAACAAGAATATCTACAAATGTGTGATAAATTGTTATCAGATGACTTAACGTATCGAGTTTTACAAAAGAATCCTATCTGTGATTTCCAAAAAGAGTTAAAACACTTATTGAATTCAGCAAAAAAGAGAAAAGATCATAGATCAAAACACTTATGAACACCTGTTTTCTAAATGGCCGAGAGTAGCGACCTTTTATTGATTACCGAACGTTCATAAAAATAGATGGCCCATACCAGGTCGCCTGATTGTGTCTGGAAATGGTTGTCTCACAGAGAAGATCAGCGAATACGTTAATGATTACCTTAAAGATATTGTGTCAACAATTCCTTCATACTTGAAAGATACATTGGATCTGTTAAAATACTTAGATGAAATTACAGTTCCTGAAAAAACCCTACTAATATCGATAGATGTCGAGCAATTATATTCCAGCATACCGCATGATCAAGGGATTAAAGCTGTGGAATATTATCTAAGTATGAAACCGATTAAGTGCAAACCCATGAACAATTTCATTGTATCTCTACTCAGATTCGTTCTAACAAGGAATTTTTTCATTTTTAACAATCGCTGGTACCACCAAATTAATGGAACAGCAATGGGTACTCCATGTGCTCCAAATTACGCAAATTTATTTCTAGGATTTTAGGAAAAGAACTATGTATTTACAGACAATATGTCTAAATACAGCGAAAAAATCCTGACCTGGCATTGTTTTATCGATGACATTTTGCTATTTTTGACGGGAGATGCAAAGGAATTTGGCAAATTTATGATGGAATTGAATCAAAATCCGTTAGGCCTCAAATTTACTCATGTTGTAAATAAAGACAAGGTCAAATTTCTAGATCTAACGATAACAAAAGATCACACGGGAAAAATAAATACATTGACATATACGAAACCAACAGCGACCAACTCTTTATTAAAATGGTCCAGCCAACATCCAAGAGCTTTAAAGTCAGGTATTCCTATAAGTCAATATTTACAAATAAAAAGAAACTGTAATAGTTCAGTGGACTTTAAAAATCTAGCGTACCATCTAAGGAAGAAATTTAAAGCTCGGGGCTATCCAAACCGTATTTTGAAAAAAGCATATATAAGAGCTCTGTAATCAGATAGAAAAGATCTCTTATATACTAAAAAAGAACTACAGGAGGACAACCAGATAAGGTGTATAATGACATTCGGGAAGGATTGGAAAGAAATCAAAGAGGTGCTAAATAAACATTGGCACATAATCAGACATGATCCAAATTTACAATCTAGCCTCCCTGAAAGAGCGTCCACACATACCGCAAGAACAAGAGTATTAAAGACGAACTTGTAAGGAGTTTTTACAAGTCTTCAAACACAAGTAAAACATCATGGCTTTCCCCCATAAAAGGGTTATTTAGATGTGGAAGATGCAAAGCTTGCAAATTTATTAAGCCGAGTAAAGAGTTTATTGATCCAAGTACACAAATTAATTACCCAACTAGAAACTTCATCAATTGTAGTACCACACATGTAATTTACATAATTACATGTCCGTGTTCTAAGTTATATGTGGGAAAAACAATATGCCAATTAAGAAGACGCATATTAGAGCACACATATGCAATTATCAAAGAGTTAGATACTCCTGTATCTCGTCATATAAAATTATTTCATGGTAATAAACCCTGTACTATGACATTTTCAGTGATAGATCATATTCAACAGGGACCCAGAGGAGGAGATCTGGACAAAGCATTACTTAAATTGGAAAGTAAATGGATATTTGAATTAGATACACAAAGCCCTCCAGGACTTAATGAAGGCTTTACGTATTCAGCTTTCCTTTAAAACAAGATTGAATGTTATTTTACATCTCACAAATGGACATAACAAAGAAAGGGCACCACATACTATTTAAGGTCAATAATATCCTCTCTTTCCGATACATTCATTCGTATAAATCGTATCATATATAGTATTCACAAATACAATTACCATTTAGGTAGTATATTTATTCACTCCACATCCAATCATACTTCGATTGCACTCATCATATCAGAATCACTATTGTACCACTTATTCATTTTTTCACCAATACACATAATAAGTCACTTTTCAATTAGTATGAGCAATAGATAGTATCATACCCTACATAATTAGTAGTAAGTTCACAATCTGAATATATTGGGAGGGGGAGATATGGAACTGTCCTTATATATGGTTGTATGTAATTTGTAATTTATATAGTCAGTCAGGTAATATTCCATCCTTTACCCATTTCTTTGATGTCAACATTTGATTGTTGTAGCCAGTGTCAATTTATTTGGCATGGTCGCCCAATAGAGACATGTATTGGGCAACCAGGAACTAATAAAGACGCATTAGAGTCATTACCCAAGGATGCAATGCGCGTGGCAACGTAATTTACGTGATCAAGCGATTGCACAAACAGACATGGATGGCAAACGCTCGAATGATTGGCAGAGCACGTATAGCTTGATGACGCGGTAACGCGTATATGGTCGCCGCGTCATCAAGTGACTGCATGACAAACATGGATGGCAAACGCACGAATGATTGGCAATATATGTATAGCGTGATGACGCGGTAAAACGTACCACGTCACGACGCTACCAAGTAGACCAATGAGGTTGTTTTAATATCAGCAACAAGTGGATAGGAAGTGCTATAAAAGCACCTGTGATAATGAAGTTCATTAACCCATGAGTAAGCCCTAAGCAGGGCGAAACGAGCCGTCGGGACTACTTCTAAAAGATAAGTGCATTTACTTAGGTTGTGGTATTTTGATTTGAGAGGGTGTAGAAGTATAAATTACATTTAGCAAGAAGTATTTATTGATGGTAATTTGGCAAAGACGCCACCTAGAATTGCATGTTGTGCATTTATGATCAAGTGGTGTATATAACATGGAAGACACTGGCAATGTCTTCTTATTAGCCTTTAAATGAACGACAAGTTTTTTCACCCCCTCTAATATATTGTCAAACAATACAATATATATATTGTTTGTTTTCTTTTTTCTTTTTTATTGTTCCCAACCTTAAAGTACTTGCACTTATCTTTTTCTTTTTTTTGTTGTTTTATACAACAATTGGTTTTAGCTATTAAAATAGGTTATAGCTTCCCAAGGATTAAGCAAATTCTTTTGCCATATGAGGGAACTATAACAACCATCACGAGATCCAATAGGATATCATTTGAATTAACGCATATACTATAGTATTCTTGTTTGTATATGGACAGTTCTATACCTCCCCATTGTATTATATATATTTTGGATGTGTAAGATATATATCTATCAGATTGTATCATAACCTATTGTGATTATACATGGTTCATAATAATAGCTTCAACAATATCCACTTAGCCAATTAATAATTCCAGTTTTCGTTACAATTTATTGATTTATACAAGAGTGTTAAGCACTTAGGAATTACTACATAGTGATTATCTATTACACAATTAAATAGTGGTTTAATCCACATAAAATACACTATAATAAACCAACCTCAAGATCTCTTTACCAATTTAAGAATAGAATTAAGCTCACTGTAAAACCATATAGTCAAAATGGCACACTCAAGTATGGATCAGTGGGACTTCTCAGAATTAATCAAGGAAGCTGAGTCCACATTTTCTGTCAAAGAGATAGTAACAACTAAAACTACGGCAGATACCAACATAGTGGAAGCTTCAAAAGAATTACTAAAAGCACTTAAAAAACAAATCAGAACCATTTGGGAGATATCAAGCCTACAAAATTATCTCAAGTCCAAAACAGTCCCTAGAGGACTGAGAATACAGTTAGCACCGGCATCTCATCTGTTGGAAGAAACATTTGTCACAAAGTGGACTGAAATCGTAGGAAAATGTTCTAATGAACTAATGAATCTGATTCTTGAAACAGAAAAAAAGAATCTTGAAGCTACAAAACAAACAGTTACAGATTGCCAAGCTAATTTTATAAAATTCCAACAAAATATAGAATATGCATCTTATGATATGAAATTACATAATAACATAGAGAAATTCAAAAAAGAACTTATCAGTAGGAAACAGAGGAAGTTCCAACGTGACAGTAATGATTATAAAGCAGGAAGAGTCTACAAATTTGTTAGACGAGAACATCCAGGCAATACTGATATAAGCTCCTCAGAAGCTGAGGCATCAGAGAGAGAAGATACTCCATACCAACATAAATCTTCTAAATATGATTACTCAAGAGGGAGAATGAATACAGGTCCTATCACACGATCTCGATCAAATCAAACAACAATGGAACATCATTTTTTAGGGCTGGGGCGCGTCCAAAAACGTCACTATACCACGCTCCCCAGGAAAAATCAATAATGAATGAAAGAACGAAAGAAATCCCCATTGAGCATATAAAAACTTCAAAAAAATCTCAAAAAAATTAGCACCACTATAGTTAGAGATAGTAATAAAAAATATATAACATCAATGACAACAATTCAAGATACTAATAATGGAATGACTGATAGAAAGCAGGGTTTACCTGTTAAAGAATTCCAGAAAATATATATTAGAAAAGAAGAATTTCAAAACAAAACAAGTGTAAGAAAAGAACTAGATATTGCTTATGAATTAAAGTCACAAGTTGAAGAAACAACAGTAATAAACTTGTCACAATATGATTTAAAAGATGCTCACAAATCATTATTGTCAAGGGGACTATCTTTTGTACCCACAAGTAATTTAAATTTATTTGAAAATGTAAAGGATATAAATTTGTTTGCAAGAAAACTTGTGTTAAAGAAATTCTTTACTCTAAAGAAAGAAAGAGAATTGACCAATTTGGGTGTAAATAATGAAGATAAGGAAACTTTTGAAATCATGTTGTCGTTAATGGATGAGCAAAAAGATGATGATTCTTCCTTGGATGAAGTAAAGAGAAAAAACAAAACCACTTTCACACCTGATTTTAATCAATATGCCAATATTCAGGTGTTTTTGGATCTGGTTAAAGACTGTGTGCAATTCTGATTTGAATCCGGTCCAAAATGAAAAATATAATTTAAGTACCCAGGAATTTAAAGCGTTACATGAATTGAAGAAAAGCAATGTGGTAATTAAACCAGCAGATAAAGGAGGAAATACAGTGATTCTGGAAGAACAAGAATATCTACAAATGTGTGATAAATTGTTATCAGATGACTTAATGTATCGAGTTTTACAAAAGAATCCTATGTGTGAATTCCAAAAAGAGTTAAAACACTTATTGCATTCGGCAAAACAAGAAAAGATCATAGATCAAAACACTTATGAACACCTGTTTTCTAAATGGCCGAAAGTAGCGACCTTTTATTCATTACCGAAGGTTCATAAAAAAAGATGGCCCATACCAGTTCGCCCTATTGTGTCTGGAAATGGTTGTCTCACAGAGAAGATCAGCGAATACGTTAATGATTACCTTAAAGATATTGTGTCAACAATTCCTTCATACTTGAAAGATACATTGGATCTGTTAAAATACTTAGATGAAATTACAGTTCCTGAAAAAACCCTACTAATATCGATAGATGTCGAGCAATTATATTCCAGCATACCACATGATCAAGGGATTAAAGCTGTGGAATATTATCTAAGTATGAAACCGATTAAGTGCAAACCCATGAACAATTTCATTGTATCTCTACTCAGATTCGTTCTAACAAGGAATTTTTTCATTTTTAACAATCGCTGGTACCACCAAATTAATGGAACAGCAATGGGTACTCCATGTGCTCCAAATTACGCAAATTTATTTCTAGGATTTTGGGAAAAGAACTATGTATTTACAGACAATATGTCTAAATACAGCGAAAAAATCCTGACCTGGCATCGTTTTATCGATGATATATTGCTATTTTGGACTGGAGATGCAAAGGAATTTGGCAAATTTATGATGGAATTGAATCAAAATCCATTAGGCCTCAAATTTACTCATGTTGTAAATAAAGACAAGGTCGAATTTCTAGATCTAACGATAACAAAAGATACCCCCGGGAAAAATAAATAAATTGACATATACGAAACCAACAGCGACCAACTCTTTATTAAAATGGTCCAGCCAACATCCAAGAGCTTTAAAGTCAGGTATTCCTATAAGTCAATATTTACAAATAAAAAGAAACTGTAATAGTTCAGTGGACTTTAAAAATCAAGCTGACCATCTAAGGAAGAAATTTAAAGCTCGGGGCTATCCAAACCGTATTTTGAAAAGAGCATATAAAAGAGCTCTGGAATCAGATAGAAAAGATCTCTTATATACTTAAAAAGAACTACAGGAGGACAACCAGATAAGGTGCATAATGACATTCGGGAAGGATTGGAAAGAAATCAAAGAGGTGCTAAATAAACATTGGCACATAATCAGACATGATCCAAATTTACAATCTAGCCTCCCTGAAAGAGCGTCCACACATACCGCAAGAACAAGAGTATTAAAGACGAACTTGTAAGGAGTTTTTACAAGTCTTCAAACACAAGTAAAACATCATGGCTTTCCCCCATAAAAGGGTTATTTAGATGTGGAAGATGCAAAGCTTGCAAATTTATTAAGCTGAGTAAAGAGTTTATTGATCCAAGTACACAAATTAATTACCCAACTAGAAACTTCATCAATTGTAGTACCACACATGTAATTTACATAATTACATGTCCGTGTTCTAAGTTATATGTGGGAAAAACAATACGCCAATTAAGAAGACGCATATTAGAGCACACATATGCAATTATCAAAGAGTTAGATACTCCTGTATCTCGTCATATAAAATTATTTCATGGTAATAAACCCTGTACTATGACATTTTCAGTGATAGATCATATTCAACAGGGACCCAGAGGAGGAGATCTGGACAAAGCATTACTTAAATTGGAAAGTAAATGGATATTTGAATTAGATACACAAAGCCCTCCAGGACTTAATGAAGGCTTTACGTATTCAGCTTTCCTTTAAAACAAGATTGAATGTTATTTTACATCTCACAAATGGACATAACAAAGAAAGGGCACCACATACTATTTAAGGTCAATAATATCCTCTCTTTCCGATACATTCATTCGTATAAATCGTATCATATATAGTATTCACAAATACAATTACCATTTAGGTAGTATATTTATTCACTCCACATCCAATCATACTTCGATTGCACTCATCATATCAGAATCACTATTGTACCACTTATTCATTTTTTCACCAATACACATAATAAGTCACTTTTCAATTAGTATGAGCAATAGATAGTATCATACCCTACATATTTAGTAGTAAGTTCACAATCTGAATATATTGGGAGGGGGAGATATGGAACTGTCCTTATATATGGTTGTATGTAATTTGTAATTTATATAGTCAGTCAGGTAATATTCCATCCTTTACCCATTTCTTTGATGTCAACATTTGATTGTTGTAGCCAGTGTCAATTTATTTGGCATGGTCGCCCAATAGAGACATGTATTGGGCAACCAGGAACTAATAAAGACGCATTAGAGTTATTACCCAAGGATGCAATGCGCGTGGCAACGTAATTTACGTGATTAAGCGATTGCACAAACAGACATGGATGGCAAACGCTCGAATGATTGGCAGAGCACGTATAGCTTGATGACGCGGTAACGCGTATAGGGTCGCCGCGTCATCAAGTGACTGCATGACAAACATGGATGGCAAACGCACGAATGATTGGCAATATATGTATAGCGTGATGACGCGGTAAAACGTACCACGTCACGACGCTACCAAGTAGACCAATGAGGTTGTTTTAATATCGGCAACAAGTGGATAGGAAGTGCTATAAAAGCACCTGTGATAATGAAGTTCATTAACCCATGAGTAAGCCCTAAGCAGGGCGAAACGAGCCGTCGGGACTACTTCTAAAAGATAAGTGCATTTACTTAGGTTGTGGTATTTTGATTTGAGAGGGTGTAGAAGTATAAATTGCATTTAGCAAGAAGTATTTATTGATGGTAATTTGGCAAAGACGCCACCTAGAATTGCATGTTGTGCATTTATGATCAAGTGGTGTATATAACATGGAAGACACTGGCAATGTCTTCTTATTAGCCTTTAAATGAACGACAAGTTTTTTCACCCCCTCTAATATATTGTCAAACAATATAATATATACTAGCGACTTGCCCGTCAAAAAATGACGGCAATGTGATGTATATGTTTGTCAAAGTTGTTTAGTTATTAACATATATTTTTGACACTTGTAAGTATTTTAATATGAACGTGTATTTTTGTAAAATGTTGATGTAATGGTTTTTTAAAATGTAATTTGTATCTGAAGAATTGTTAACTTTAATATACATTGAATGAATAGGAAAGCAAAAAGTAAAAATCCTTCTTGAAACGTTGCGAAATTTTAACATGAAGTTTAAAATATATGTAAGCAATAACCTTCAAAGTATATATTTAGAAACTTTAACTTTATTTTGTATGTAAGTTTAGAAGTTGACAAAACATTTGTATAATTTTGAACATTATAAAGAGGAACATAGTGAATACATTTTGTAACCTAATTTTTTATTAAAAGTATTAACATTTGAATGTAAAAACAATTGACCTTTAAATTATTCAGTATTAACATGCAATTTCTATCACAATAATTGTTAACTTGAATATACATTGAATGTATAGGAAGGCATACAGTAAAACTCTGCTTAAAACGTACGTAATTAAAGTAATTCATTACTGAGCACATAACCTGGCGATAAACATTAATGTAGTTAGTAATCTTAAGAAAACAGACAATATTTACATTGTGACTTAAAAGGTGCTTGACCTCTTAACATCCACTTTGTAATCTGTTGAATGAAATAACTTTAAAATATATATTTTAAACTTGTAACATTAGAAACATTAACATAGTGACTTAACATTTTAACATAATTTTTACTAAAAATGCAAGGCAAGTATTTTGTGAGGCGAATCATTCATAAACAGTACTTTCATTAATTATGACTGAATTAAACAACCAATTGTTATGTATTTTGGAATGCTTTTAAAAAATGTTGGCATCTTTAATTTGTATCCTGCAAAGTTATAGTACTTCATAGTAGACAATGTTTTTAGTAAAAATACGTCCATCTTCTAATAAATCACCTTGACTTTCATTGTTTTCAATGTAAACTTTAATAGCCTGTGGATTTTTGCACCGTGACAACGCAACATACAATTGACCATGTGCAAAAACTGGTTCTTCCAAGTAAATACCCACAGATTTGAAAGTTTGACCTTGTGATTTATTAATGGTCATGGCAAATGCCATAATAATGGGAAATTGTCTTCTTTGAAGTATAAAAGGGAGACTACTTTCACTTGGTGCTAAATCTATTCTTGGTATGAAAACTCTCTCTCCTTTATGGGTCCCAGTTAAAATTTCAGCATCTATAAAATGGTCCTTTAATTGTTGAACAATTAATCTTGTGCCATTGCATAGGCCTTTTTTTGGGTTCATATTTCGCAGTAACATGATAATTGCACCTTTCTTTAGCTGCAAAATATGTGGTGGCATTCCAGAAGGAGTTAAAGAGTTAATGAATTCAGTTGAAAAGTTTGCCTGACTTTCATTGTCATCAGCAAGTACAGAATCAGCACTGTGATAATTTCTTTGTGGTGCATTAATTTTTTTTAAGATTTCATTATTGAGTATTAATGCATCTTTATTTTTACACGTGAGTATGACTTGGTTGGCAAGCTCAGAATATTCTTCGTTATTTATGCTCCCTTCAAATATAGCCGATATAATATCTTGTTGACAAATCATATGAGGTGGTATCTCTACAGTGTCGTCAGGTAAATGTAGTATTTTTTCTGTTCTTCCTTCTCCAATTTTAATAAGCCAATCATTGAAATCAGTTTGGCCTTCTGATCTCATATTTTGTTGCAGTTGAAGATGGGTAAAATGTTTCCATACTGTACTTGACTTTATACATGTTTCAATAATGTCAGTTCGATTTCCATATACAACGACAGGTAATGTTTGTCTAAAATCGCCACCCAACAAAATTACCTTTCCACCAAATGGAAAAATATTATCCATGACTTCACGAAGCAAACGGTCAATACATTGGAGGGCATAGCATGACATCATTGTGGCCTCATCTATTATAATTAATTTACATTTCTTCAATTTCTTTGCTTGTAAGGATGTCATGCGAATATCTGACACAGAATTTTCCAAAATAGGCACTGGCAGTTTGAATCCACTATGAACAGTTCTTCCACCTTCTAATAAAAGTGCAGCAATTCCAGTAGTGGCAAACGCCATTGCTATTTGTCCTTGTGCTCGTACTGAACTCATTAATAAATTGTACAAATATGCTTTCCCTGATCCGCCAGGTCCATCAAGATAGAAATAACGCTCTGTCACCATGTCATCATCTATAGCATTTTTAATGGCATGACATGCTTGCAATTGTAGTGTATTTAAAGTTGCAAGTCTTTCTTGTGTTCTTTCTGCTTGTAGTTGAATGTCATAGTCTTCAAAGTTAATGTCATCTATTAGACCTGGATCAGGCAAATTAAAACTTGCACAACTTAATCCATGAGTTAAAAAGACTTCTTGAATTTCCATTAAGGCTTTTAAGTGTGCAATGGGTTCATTGTATCGTCGCATAAAGTCTTCAGCCATATTACTTTTAAAAGTCTCCCACAAAGCTAATGCATTTGGAGCATTTGAGAAGATACAAATAAAAGCAAATTGTTCTCTCATCTGTCGTGGCATTTGACATTGTGCTGCTTCTTCTAAACATCTTTCCCACTCTGTATCATCAGCGAGTAAGTTTCTATTTCTTGCAGCTAAATGGAAGGATTCATATACAATGTCATTAACAGTTCTTAATTGTTCAAAACTTTGTGCTCCTGGAACATTTAAAAGTAATATCCGTAAGCAAAATCGTTCAACATCTCTTGGACTGACTGTGTAAATTCGTGGAATTATTTTATTGCCTCTGGTTTTTCTTGCTCTCCATAATCCATTCACAAAAACATAGTGATATGGAATTTCAATATATAAGTATTGTGTTGCTTGAGCATCAGTGGAATTTAATGCAAACCATGCAGTTAGTGTAGTGTGACGATCTTCACTTTGGGCCAATGCATTCATTTCATTTCCAGAATGGAAATAGACTAAATGTCGTTGTGGCAAATGTACTGCTAACCTATATACTGCATGTGATCTATCATGCATTTCAAATTTTAAAAGCCGCCACATAGCTTCTGGCGCACTGACATAGCGAGCATCTACATGAGATGCAAGTTCATCATGTACTAACTCACTACTTTCAGGGTTGTCTGCACTTTTGACGACTACAGTAGCTGCATCGTAACCTTTGTAAATATATTTGTAGACATATTTAATGGATTTGATGGAAGTGCAGGCTTCTACGTTGATGTGGGCGTTGTACTTCATGAGTAAATGTGGATTGTAGGGTACTACATATCTATTGTCCACTTTTTTTCCACGAATAATGGCACTATCTCCTTCTCTTCTTTTATAAAGTGGATATCCATCACAATTTGCATATGTTTTGTCTCTATAATCTTTTGGAAAATCTTTTGAACATTGATTATTTTCCAAACAATCTCATATAGTCTACCATATAGTTCTGGATCCGGTAGTTCAGCAACTATGACTGCATCCACTTTGTCCGAAGTATCTAATTTATCTTTCTCTTGAAGTATTATGAGAAGATGTGCATGTGGAAGGCCTCTTTTTTGAAATTCAATGGTATATACATAAGCAAGACATTTGCCAAATAACTGATTTATAGTAAAGTCACGTATTAATTCATTTAATTTTATCTTAAAAACTCTGGCTACTAAATCTGGTCGATCTGAAGCACTTTGTCCAAGAAGTAGATTTTGATTAATTTCTGGCCATTGTGGATTACATGTAAATGTCACAAATAAATCTGGTTTTCCAAATTTTGTCACAATAGCCATAGCATCATTGTATCTTTCTCTCATATTTCGAGGAGATCCTTGAAAGGAAGATGGTAAAATGATGGCTTTGCCAGCTGTCATGTCTCTGCTTGTAGCCACGTCAGCAACATAGTCCATGAGTCCACAATATTGTTCTACACGTAGTTTATCTTGTTGATATTTTATAAAGTTTAAATTATTTGCCTCAACTTGCAAATATGAATCAATAATCCATTGTTGTGTTAGTTTGCCACCACATAAAATTGGATTAAATTCATCTCTAATGGCAATTTGAGCAACTTTAAATTCAAGCATAGAAACATTATTTCGGATTCTGGCTTTAGCATTTGGGTAACTGGGAAGGGTTAATTTTGGTTGCCAACCTGCTTCTCCGTGTGGGAAAAAGATGGGATATGTCATTGGATCTAAATTTGGACTTAAGATATTAATATTAATAAATGGTTGGTCCTCATTTCTGGGATATACTCTAATGTCTCTTTGAAATGGTGGTTCTCCTTCATCATTGTGAAAGACCATTGCAACCTCATTTGATGTTGGCAAGTTATAACGACGTTTATCAGTATGTCTGTCTCTTTTAAGCACCATATTAACCTTTGGCATGGGTAATTGATGTCTTTGTGCATGAAGTAGTTGTTCATTTTCTACTTCTGCCAATTTTTTGTAAGCTTTACTGTAGGGATTGTTGTCCATAATGTTATTTAGCTCTATAAAAACACTGGGTAAGCATTTTTTATTTTCTTCCATGTGCATACGTTGGTCAACAGCTTCCATTGTATCTAGGACATATAGTTGAGCGAATTTTCTTTGCTCTCCTTCCTCTGGATGTAAATGTGAAGTCCGATGATAAATTTGTCCTTGGACTTTAAAACAGTAAGGACCATGTCCTGGTACATTAGCAGCCAATGTTGCCCCCATAGATGCAAATGATATGGCACTATTGTAGGATCTTATGTTTGTCTTAAAATTCTTGTAATTTGGAAAAGTAGGTTCAGTCATAATATTTAGTAAATAGGTTGGAAATTGTTTCCTTTGTGGAAGTTTGAACTTTCCTTTTTGACAACAACTAATAAATTGTCCATCTCGGGGTCTCTCCTGTTTAAAATAATAAGCCTCACAAAATTGACATTGAGTAGTCATGTCCCCACAACTATGAACCTCTACTGCTAAAGACTTGAGTAAAGGACAATTTGCAACGCATATTGGATGTTGACTTTGATATTCATCAGATGAAAAGTCATGAAATGTTTCAACAACAGGTTCTAAATGTTTAGTTTTTTTCGTAGATTTTCTTGGTATATGTTGGACTTGTTCGGTTGAAATTTCCTGTAAGTTTTTAGTAAGAGTTTGTAAATGCTTTTTTTTTGTAGTTGTTTTTTTTGGTCTGTCTTGACTGGTATGTTGTAAAATGTCATCTGATGTTTTAGGAACAGTTTGTAAATGCTTTATTATTTTTTTATTTTTTTTGGTTGTATCTTTCATTTTTGCAGCTGATATTCTTTTATTTGCAAGTCTTTTGCGTTCTTTTTCTCTTCGAATTTCTTTCTCCTCCGATGTCTGCTGGGCGGCCCATCTCTCTTGTCTTTCTCTAGTTTGACGTCTTTTCTTCTCTTCTTTGGTCTCGTTATCAGCCATATTAATCTGTAAACGGAAACAAATAAATGTAATTGTGTATATTTAAATTTGTAATTCCTGTTAAAGATTATTGTGCACAATTGGTGAAATAAAAGGCAAATCATGAATGTATCATTGATATTTAGTTAAATTTATCATTCCTGTCTTCACTGGCTCAGAATTTGGCCAATGGAATACTGCTGTAAATAAGCATGTAACATATTTATTTAAAATAATGTTTTTTTTTAATAAAAACTTTGTTTGTGGATAGATATTTACCACAGCAAAACTTCTTTGGGGAAAAAAAAGTGATGTGGTTATTGAGCTATGTATTGCATAGTAGCAATTTAAATAAAATAAGGGAGATAGTAAATTAATTATTTTATTTTTCTGTTGACACGGATGCAACTGAAAGCAGTTTCTTTAGTTTTATACTTTAGTACTTATTATAGTTTACCTTGGTTGAAGTGTGATTTAAATCCGAATGTTTGTTGGTGCTCGTTTCAAAATCGTTGTACAATGGTGTGGTCCTCTGTTGGAAGTCCTCGTCCGATGGTGTGGTCCTGTGGCGATAGCCCCCGTCCGATATTGTGGTCCTGTGGCGATATCCCTCGTCCGATGTTGTGGTCCGTTGGTGAAAGTCCTCGTCCGATGGTCTGGTCCTGTGTTGAAATTCCTTGTCTGCTGGTCTGGTCCTGTGTTGAAATTCCTCGTCTGCTGGTCTGGTCCGAGTCCTCGTCCGATGGTCCGGTCCTGTGGAAAAAGTCCTCGTCCGATTGTCTTCACGCAGTATCTGTTGTAATGTAAAATAGAAAATGTTGTTTGAGTGAAATGTCTGTTAAATAAATAAAAAATGTATTAATTTGACTGTATTGTATGAGTTATGGTTATTTTTTTCTATCTTTGTTTTTTTTTACTTTCTGTACAATCCGACAACTTTTGTTATTCTTATTGAAGGTTCTTAGTAAGGCTTGTGGGTTGTAATATATTAAATAAGATGTGTTTATGTTATTTTTTGTAAAATCCTGTTTTGTGCACACCACTTGTGGTATAGTTATTTAACCTTTATCGGGATGGTTATAGTTATTGAAACATGAAATAATATAATTAAGGTAGTTTGCTATGTGTTTGTGTTAGTTTTTGACAATCCTGTTTGGTGCGCATCACTTGTGCAAAACTTATTTCTTCTTGATTGTACAGGTTATAGGTTGTTAAACATTAAAGAAGAATGTTAATATAGTTTGCTATGAGTTTGTGTGCTTTTTTATACAATGCTATTAGGTGCACAACACTTTTGTTATTCTTATTTTTGCTTCTTTGTAAGGCTTATAGGTTGTTAAACATTTAATAAGAAATTCTGTTTTGTGTGTAGCAGTTTGTGTGTCATTGAATTGCGATTTGGCTAATTGAATCGTGCCCTAAATAAGCACATAGCATATTATTTAAAATAAGTTTGTAGTCATTGAAAAACTGTATTTTTGATATTTTTTTATTAACTAAAACCTTAGTTTTAAGAAATTGTTATGTTGTTATTTAGAGCCCTATTCAATTTGGCAAAATGCAATTGAATGAGGTCCTTTGTGTGTACCATATGTTGCATAGTTTGGCCCTCATTCAATTGCATTTTTTACAATGTAATAGTACTCTAAGGGCCTCATTCAATTGCGATTTGGCCAATTGAATAGGGCTCTAAATAAGCACATAGCATATATTTTTTACAGAAGTTTTTAGTTAGTGAAGACCTTGCTTTTGGATAGATGTTCACTAACTAAAAACTTATTTTAAAAAAATATGCTATGTGCTTATTTAGAGCCTTATTCAATTGGTCAAGTTGCAATTGAATGAGGCCCTTAGGCCGTAATTGAATTGCAATGTAGAAATTTGAATAGGGTTGTAAATAAGCACATCACATATATTTGTTAAAATAGAGTAAGGGCCTAAAAGTTCTTATTTATAGCCATATTTAATTGTCCAAAATAGCAATTGAATGAGGGCCTTTGGTTACTGCATTTGTTATATTGTGAGCTCCTCATTCAATTGTGTTTTGGCCAATGGAATAGAGCTCAATATCAGCACAGAGCATATTTTTTTACGGAATTTTGTATTTAGTGAACTTGTATCCAAAAGCAACGTGTTCACAAAATAAACATTTCCTTTAAAAAATATGCTCTGTGCTTATATACAGCGCTATTGAAATGGGCAAATCACATTTGAGTGAGGCCCTTGGCCATTAAAGACATATAGGTCCTCATTGAATTGCAATTTTGCCAATTGAAGAGGGCTCTATATAATCACATAACATATTTATTGAGCAAAGTTTTTAGTTATTGAAAACCTTGATTGTGGTTAGAAATTCAGTAACTAAAAAGTTCTGTATAAAAAAAATGTTATGTGCTTATATAGAGCCCTATTCAATTGAGGAAGTTGCAATTGAATAAGGCTCATGGTTATTTCTTGTTTATACTTAATACTTTACCTTGATAGAAGTTTTGAATGACAGACGGTCCCCTCCTGCCAATCTTAATCCGCCGGTCTTCTTGTAGTGTCTGTTTGAAAAAGAAAGTGAAATAGTTATTTGTATATTTATAATTTGTCATCTAGCAAAGCATGGCCTTTTGAGCATGTAATGTCTTATTGTATCTTACCTCTTCAAATTTGTTGGTGTTCTTTAAAAGGGATTGTGCTTCACAGTGCACGGTGCAAATTGTTGAGTGACGCTGTTGATGCAGAGTCTGTTTGAATATTAAAAGAAATAGAAAGATTCAGCTTTATATGATCTATTGAATTGCAGTAAATTAATTCAATTAACCTTATTTTTTGTTGGGGGCTACACACATATGTCACATACATGAAGCACATTACATAGTTTAATGTAATTATTTTGTGTACGTGTGACATATCAGTATACATGAGTCAAATTTAAATGGTTAAATTAACCTTATATTTTTTTTTTTCAACACACATAAATGTGTGTGTGTGAGATGTAACTATAGATGATACACATATATGTGCGTGTGACATATCAGTATACATGAGATATAATGTCATTTAAATGTAGTTGTTTACTGATTTTGTTGTAAGCTAATTTTGTTGCATTGGCAATACACATAAATGTGCGTGTCACATGTCACTATACATTATACACATATATGTCCGTGTCACATGTCACTATACATTATAGACATATATGTCCGTGTCAGATGTCACTATGAAGGGGCAATACACAGAAATGTGCGTGTCAGATGTCACTATACATTATAGACATATATGTGCGTGTCACATGTCACTATACATTCTATACATATACGTGCGTGTCACATGTCACTATGAAGGGGCAATACACAGAAATGTGCGTGTCAGATGTCACTATACATTATAGACATATATGTGCGTGTCACATGTCACTATACATTATAGACATATATGTGCGTGTCGTCACTATACATAAAGCTCTGTTTAATATTAAATTTTTTTTTTTTGTTGTTTTGTTAAATGAAGCTTATTTTTTTTGTGAGCCTATACACATAAATGTGCCATACATGATGACTACATAAATCCTATTTTTTTGTTTTTATTTGTTTGACCTGTCCTGATAATAAAATGTAATATATTATAGCTTACCTCTCAGTTGTAATTTGCACAATGCAAAGTAGTAAATTAGTAAAGAATTGTCTTCTCAAGTAAAAGCAGCAGTTATCTCAGAAGTCACTCCGTTGATCACCTGAGGAGAAATGTATTTTTTAGTTGGAAATAGGCAGTATTTATAAACTTGTAGAAAGTTCTGGAAAGTGAGACCGTTAGAACGCAATACGCATGCGCTATTTGCGTTCCAGCTTACAATTTGCGTTCCATCCGCCATTTTAGGCGTATTACTGTTCAAAATGGTGTTTAATATGATTGTGATACGTTCCGCATAGTATGTGTTTCATTATTGCGAGTAAGTGTAGTGTAGTTACGTCTGAAGCCTCGTTTTCGTTTTGTTCGTCGGCCATTTTTTCTCTCGCTTAGCGATGGTATTAGTGTCTAAAGTGTTTATTTTGATTTAAATGTAGGTGTAACTTGTTTTTTTGAGGTGCTGGCTGGTTCCTCTTGCTGTAGGTAAGCTTTTTATGTGTTTGTTGTGTGTCTTTGTTAAGTTTTAAATGTTTGTATGTCGGCGTGTTGCGTCCGATGTTTGCGAAGTCGTAATGTGTGGTAACGTGTCTCGTATGGTGTTTGCGTGTGTAGCCTCGTTTTCGTTTTATTCGTCGGCCATTTTTTGTGTCGCTTAACAAACTATTTAGTGTCTAAACTCTTTTATTTTGAGTGCAATTAAGTTGTAAGTTGCATTTTTGAGGTCCTGGGTGCTTCCTGTTTGTGTAGGTAAGGTTTTTATGTATGTGCTGTGTGTATGTATTGTGTTTGTAATTTTGTAATGTTCGCGAGTTGCGTCCGAGTGTTGCGAGGCCGTAATGTGTGTGAACGTGTGTCGTATGTTGTTTGCGAGTGTCGTAATGTGTGTGAACGTGTGTCGTATGTTGTTTGCGAGTGTCGTAATGTCTTGCGACGTAAACTTTTTTTTGCAAGGGTCGCAGTTGCTGCAACTGAAGACCTCGCTTTGTGAGGTCCTCAGGTGCTGGCATGGAGCGCCTGCGGCGCTCCAAGCCAGCAACTGAGAACCTGGCACAGTGCCCTCGCTTCGCGAGGCCCGCGACTCGCTGCGCGAGCCGCGGCCCTCGCTTTGCGAGGGCCGCGGGCTCGCTACGCGAGCCCGCAGCGTTAGCAACAACTCGTACGCTCACAACTATATATGTGATATATTATTTGTTTTCTTTTTTCTTTTTTATTGTTCCCAACCTTATAGTACTTGCACTTATCTTTTTCTTTTTTTTGTTGTTTTATACAACAATTGGTTTTAGCTATTAAAATAGGTAATAGCTTCCCAAGGATTAAGCAAATTCTTTTGCCATATGAGGGAACTATAACAACCATCACGAGATCCAATAGGATATCATTTGAATTAACGCATATACTATAGTATTTTTGTTTGTATATGGACAGTTCTATACCTCTCCATTGTATTATATATATTTTGGATGTGTAAGATATATATCTATCAGATTGTATCATAACCTATTGTTATACATGGTTCATAATAATAGCTTAAACAATATCCACTTAGCCAATGAATAATTCCAGTTTTTGTTACAATTTATTGATTTATACAAGAGTGTTAAGCCCTTAGGAATTACTACATAGCGATTATCTATTACACTGTCACACAACATCCAACAGGTCAACTACCACCCCCAGCAGTAACTGCACAGGATCCTCAGCATCTCCCCACTCCTACAACAACAAGACCAGCTGCGCTTTTTCGCACCCACATCTATGCCCGGCACAACTTGTCACAGTCGCATAAAGGATTGTGTATTTTGTATATCCACAGAACACATAACCCAGCACAGCCCCTCCTATCAAACATGGTAGACCAGCAGACATCCCTGTGTGATGAAGTGAAGTCCTTGTGTGCTGAGGTCATCAAGACCAACAACATCCTGACCAGTGCAAATAGGGAGAGGAGGAGGCACAACCTCCAAATGGAGAGATTACAGCAAATCAAGTTCAATGAAATACAGAACCAGAGTGCGCTGCAGAAAACAGATATCAACCTAGCGCTGCACAATTTGGATGCTGTAATACAATTGAATTGTCATTTGGAGGTCATCACCCAAGCCATGACTGGTCTCTCCTCCTCTCCCTATATGCCTCCCACACCAAAGCCTACCCCAACACCACCAGATGACCCACCAACCCCTCCTCATAGTGGGTGAGGGAGAAGGTGTGGTGGCATGGGAGGAGGGGGCCCTGACAAAGAGGGGAAGATAGTGGCATGCATATGCTTAACTACATGCCATATAATAATTGCATACCAATAATGGATGGTCACTGAAGAATGCTACTGACAAGAGATGGTGCGATCCATATATTGCATTTAATTATATCTCTTATTGACCAACCTGATTTTTTTTTCGTTTCGTAGGCAAAACAAAGAGACATTGAGGCTATGGTGTAGTAATGTGAGTAATATATTTACAAAGTGACTATCTGTTATCTGAATGGCATCCCTCCTCCAGATTGATGACACATTGCATATATAAACAAACATATATAAAATGAACATGACTATTTATGTTCACTTGATCCCAATGATGATATGCCTGTTGACTATATAGCTGAGCAAAGCTAGGCCAGTTATGTGAAAAGCCACATCATGACAATGTTACTACTGCTTGGACATGCATATCCTCCTATGTGTTACTGTTACGGTGTGATTAAAGGTACTGTACATACAGATTATTCCCCTCCTCTTGCTTATTTTTTTACCTTCTAACCATATATTTTAAATATTCCAGGTTCTACATCTATTAATACACTTCCTGTGTATGATTGAATTGGATAACACAATCTATGAATTCATGCATTTGCGTAACCGAGCAGATGATGACACAATGTATGTGCTATGTGCATTAATGCTTAACTATTTTGATATATGTCTATAGCTGAATATGCCAATTGTGGTCTAATGTTAACATGTGACTCTAGTAGATGCTATGCATCATTGTTGATTTTGTAAAATGTTTTAACTTTTTATTATTCTTATTATCAGAACAGCCTCTTGCCCTCTTGGGAGTTGCTACAAGTACACATGTTATCAATGCAATCAATGTTGTTTCAATATGTGACTGTGAAATGTGTATATAAAAAACTTCTGTTTGTTGTTACCTTCAACTATGTTTCTGCATTCTTGTTTGTCATGATTTGGGACATAAACAAAAATTACAATATAACAGGGTGTTAGACACAGGACAACCTTCAGTTTACACATTCTGAGTTTATCTATCGTGGATTTGTATATTGTTACTATAGTCATATAGTTATATAGTTATCAAATGCATGTATGCATCATATTTCCAGATGTCTGTTAGGTCACACATGTTATTATTTGGGGTTAAATTGCTCATATGTGCCAAATAGCAATGTGAAATCCTAATTTTGTAATGATTTAGCATGTTTTCCATTTTTTTCTAGTGTTGTCTGGGCCTTTTTAGAGGTTCTGCAGCTGACCCCAAGTTTGTCCCTAGCCACTGCAAGTGGCGTTTGGTAGCCGTAATAATTTGTTCTAGTTTTGACCGTTATGGCAATGCTCTTATTTGCAAACTAATTTTTGATTAGGAAAATCGAGGGGTGGGAGAGAAAGCGCAAGGATCTCCTGGTGCAGATTACTCCCATGATTTCAAATATAGGTCATATTAACCTCGATCTGTTGGTCTCTCAACTGGCGGGACCTCAGAGATATGAGGTATTAACAGAACATGTGTGTTGATTCAAACGTGGATCCTCCAGTCGCTGTCCTGGTTCTCATGGTTGCATATGCTCCCTTCTGCTCATCAGTTCTCCGTTTTACTATGAGCCAAATGACTCAGTGTCTATTCAAGTTACGAATACTATATGAGGGCAAGGGGTATGTAGACACGCCGTGAGGCGAACCGGTTCAAGAAGCGGAAAAGGAGGACCACACTACGTGTATTATAAAAAAGATGGATTTTTATTGTGCAACATTTTAAATATAAAATATAAGAATAAAAATAGAATGGGACAATAAAGATCAAACACGTTTTGCTGTTTCTAATTACAGCTTCATCAGTGATTTTAATCTGTGTAGAAAACACATATAAAGAAACCATCTATATATACACTTCCAATCATTATGATGACAGTGTAAACCTCAATGAGAGTATGGTTTACATGAACCTAATAGTACAAAGTAATTCACATGGGTTAATGATACATTTAAAATGGTATTTGCAATATTTTTAAATTTAAAATGACAATCACAATAATAACAATAGTGCCCCTAAATAGACATAAACTTAAATAGTGTATACATGCGCACATTTGTAAAAATGGGACTGTATACTGATTACATCTCTTCTATATAATACATCTGTTATATAGTGCTTATCATATACCACTGTTTTGTAGTACCAGACAGATGCCCCAGTTAAAATCGTCTAGAATGTTCCCTCCATTACGGTATGTCCAAGAGGGACCTCCACTAAAAAATATGCTTATAAAGCTATGAGAGGCTGGTATTTCAAGGAGGTACCATGGTACTGCCCCATAACTCATCTGTGTGGCTACATGTACTTACTGTTATGACCACCTAAACTGAGGTGTAGTAGTGGTGAGTAGAATCTCTGTCTGTTATAAATGGTTATAAGCTGTGTCTATATTTCAACAGGGAGGGGGAGTGTCTATGAAAGACTGATAGAATGATTATTAGCATCGTCCCAAAGTCCCTATGTATGGGACAGACCTATCCCTAATGAGGAATTGCACTTGCTCTTGGAAAAGTAATGTCCATGATATAATTCCTGGGTGTGCATGACCGTTAGTGGAGTCGCTGACCTGGATATGCTGTCATTTCAGAGCCACTATCCAGGTCCAAAAAAGGCGCCCTCCCAGCATCACCACGTTATGAGGGGGCAGATATTGACATCAGATGTATGACGTCAGATTACCGCAAGATTACGGGAGTTCAGCTTCTAGGAAGTATTATGTTACTTGCGGGGGACATGGACTATTGTGATTTCCCCCCTATGCTACATTGTTTGTATATTTTTTATTTCTAAAGGGGTAGCTTGGCTGGCAATAAAACACTTAAACCTCAGTGTATTTAATAAATTTTTTACTGTCATTAACATTAAAGAAAATTGACTGGAAGTGCTGTTTTTATTAACAAGGAAAATTGCATATTTATGACAAGGGTAAATATTACGCCTCTGTCTCCCATAGGAACTACATGGTGACAAGGGATGACATGAGTTATGGAAGGGGCACTCTAAAGATAAACTAGCACTATTTTCTAACCAGTGATATCGGACTAGCCAGAACCCATATGGGGTCTGGATCTAGTATGATGAGGAAATATAATATAGGCATAATACCAGGTAATAATCCCTAAGGAAGATGATGGACCCCACAGGACCCCAAATATTGGGCATTATGGAAAGATGGCTAAACTGCAATACTATTTCAAAAAGTTTCAAAAAGTTGTGGAGTGCACAAAACATTAGCACCCCACCCCAAGGATGAGGTGGGGTGCCAATGTCCTATGCACTCGTGATACTGAAGTGGCAATGAAGGTCAGATTCATACACACACACAATATGAGAGGAGAACACCAGTCAGCCATCAAATGGACCACCTGACCTTGGGCATACTGAGGTTAATAGTCAAAAATGCACATCTGTGGGAAGGGTCTTGTCATTTAGACCCATTATAATCAAACGTCGGCACAATGGGTTCTTAGACCCATTGGCCCCTACGGACTGATTTTGAGTTCCCAGTCTGTCTGGGTTCAAGGCTATTTGTTATTTTAGATATTCTTTAGTTTAAGATTCCAGAAATGCCGCTAAATCTCCATCTCTATTGAGGCCCTCTGGTTCGAGGGTCCCTAATTGGTGGATCCATTTTGTTTCTGCTTTTCTCAATGCCAAGGTCCTATCTCTCCCTCTTGGTTTAACTTTAACATGCTCTACGGCCTGTATACTAAAGTTGCTGGTATCTTTGCCGTGTATTTGTCAAATGTGCAGAGAGACCATTGGTGTTATTGAGATGTTCCCTGAATCATGTTTTCAGAGGCCTTGTGGTGTATCCTAGATACTGTTTTCCACAATTGCAAGAGGAGACGTATACTACATGGTCTGTTCTACAGTTCATGAGTGAATGGATCTTATAATCTTTCTTATTATATGTAGAGGTAATAAAGAAAGTATTCTTCCTCTTTAAGTGCTTGCAAGTGGTGCAATTCTTAACTCTGCATGGGTAAGTCGCTTTAGACATTGTCAGCATGTTGTTTGTCCGTATGTTTCCTGGCTTTTTGAGTTGGCTAGGGGCGATAATATTCTTAAGATTCAGGTTTCTCCTGTAAGTAACGGTGGGAGCTGGAGGCAACACGTCTTTCAAGTATTCATCTTCTACCAGGATTGGCCAATATTTCTTGAGGCTGTCTTGGATGGCTTTGCAGGCAGAGTTGTATCTGGTCTGGAACCTACATGCGGCTCCATGATCTTTTCTTCCCTCAATCTTCTTCGTTGTCTTATCTTTCTTTTTCAATACATTGGATCTATTAAGTTCACAGGATCTTGAACACGCATTGTTTACCAAAGCTACTTCATATACTTTTTCCATGAATTTTCTCTTGAGGTTGCCCTCTCTTTGTCATAGTCTATCAATGTGGTGCAGTTGCGTCTTATCCCCCTAAATTGTCCGTAGGGTATATTTTTGATCCATCTGTGTTGGTGTCCACTTGTTGCATGTAGGTTACCATTGGAGTCTGTTGGTTTGGTATACAGAGTAGATGTAATGCCTGTATCAGAGCCCTGTAGGACCATGTCCAGAAAGGGAACCTCCGACGGGTGGATGTTCATGGTGAATCTCAGGTCCACTGTGTTGTTATTCCCATATTATACAAATTTGTCTTTACCCCCAGTCTCTAGTTCTTCTCAGATGATAACTATGTCATCTATATAGTGACCCCAGTATACAATGTTATCTGAGAAAGGGTTGTTGGTCCAGATGTTCTTGTTTTCCCTTTCACCCATATATAGGTTTGCAAAACTTTGGGCTAATTTTGTTCCCATCGCTGTCCCCTTAGGTTGAAAGTATTTGTCTTCGAGCATAAAATAAATATGTTCCAATATGAACATGATGGCCTCCACAATGAACTCAGACTGGGAAACTTCCATGTTTACTTCTGTGTCCAGATAATGTTGCGATGACAATGCTCCCTGGCGTTGGGGTATGGAGGTGTATAAAGACATTACATCTAGTGTGATCCAACTGTAAGATTGCTTCCAAGTGTATTTATCAAATTGTTCAAGGACATGGGGAGTGTCCCTAATAGAAGATTTTAGATTGTAAACCATTGGTTTCAGATGGTAATCAACACATTTGGACAGTTTCTCTGTTAAGGAACCTATCCCAGATAATATAGGTCGTCCTGGAGGTTTAGTCGAATTCTTGTGGATCTTTGATAAGTGGTACAGGATCGCTTGTTTGGGACATTTCACTTCTAGGAATTTAAGTTCTTTCTTGGTTAGCAGACTGGCTTCTTTCGCTCTTTCTAAAAATCCATTATACTCACATAGGTGGGGTCTGTGGGGTCGTTTGATAACAGATGGTATGTCCTGGAGTCCCATATGAGGTGGAGTGCTTCTTCAATGTAATCTTCTCTATTTTGTATTACGATTCCCCCTCCTTTATCCGCTTGTCTGATAACGATGGAGGTATCCTTGCTAAGTTTCTTCAGTGCCTGTCTCTCCCTCCAGTATAAATTGTGTCAATGAATATGCTTTCTGCCAGATATCCTTGATCTCTTTCATCATAAAGCATTTGAAAACTGGATTATGATTCCCCTGGGAGTTAATAGGGTGAAAAGTGGACTTCGGTTTGAGGGATGAGTGTATTATTTTTCTCTCTCTCTATTTGCCATATAGACATTTTTTTCTATATGTATACTGACTTCATTCATATTTGATTAATCCTCTGATGAGCTTGAATTTTTGTCCTGAAGTTCTTCCAAGGCACGGATGATTTCCTTTTCTGTTACATCATCTTTCTTGTTTCTTTCCCACATCTCATGTTCTTCTGGTGCCATCTTTTTTATTTTGTTGAAATGTTGTTTCAGAGTAATGTTTCTAATGAACTTATGGAGGTCCACAAACAATTCTAGAGAATCTGTCTCTGCATCCCGGGGCAAAGGAAAGTCCCTTCTTGAGTATGCCTTCTTCTATACTGTCCACTGATCTCCTAGATAAATTGTAGATCTTGATAGAATGTACACGTTTATTTTTGTCTTCTTCAGCTCGTATTCCCTTACCTCCCCTGCATCCTCTTCTTTTCCTAAACTAAGTCGACGTTTCCTTCTTAGGGGAGGTGGGGTCAGTATGGATTTCTCGATATGCAATGGCGGGCTCATCACCTGGATCCTCCATGCCTGGAATAAAAAAGAAGAAGACAAGCTAGAAGTAGTAGTGGTGGTAGGGGGCTCTGGGCATTTATCTCTTAGGTTTTTCTCTCTGATTAGCTGCTGTATATGATGTCTATTCTGATCTCTGGCTTAATTTTTGATTAGCATGGCTGTTGGGGGTGATGGTCTATCGTAGTAACTCGTAATCTATAGGCAGTGTGAAAACTCAATCTGTAATTGAAAATTGCACCTTGCTGCAGTTACTCTTAGAAGTTGTCTCTCAATGTTTAGAATAGTAGTTGGCAATCTCAGTATGACGCTCTTGGGAAATTATTGCAGATCAAAATTTTTTTTTTTTGAGCAACGGAATAAAAGGAGATGGAAGCCCTTATCTATCTCTCTTCTTCGTTGGGGTATTGGGTAATTCTCCCAAGGGTTGCGTAAACGAAAGGCTTGAATATGAAGCGTATGCAAAACTATACTTTTCCCCCTTTTTTTTTAAAGGTGGAAATAATATGCATTACACATCTTAATACAGGGCAGTTGGTAACAATTGCCTGTTTAAAGGTATGATATGGTCAACGCTGATTTTTATATTCTATCACACGTGTGTAGTATGAAATGTTTTGACAGCTATGTGAGTGCTTTTGTTTGTATTTATGTATTTTGTACATTGTAAATTCTACATGTAAAAAATAATAAATTATTTAAAAAATGTTTAAGGGGTGGGTGATTAACTTAGCTAGGTAGGGTTTACTTTTCACAATGCCTTTTTCTGAGATTTACATAAGGCCCTTATTTACTATTTACTTACATATTGCATATCCACAGCATTGTATTCTAGTTGATTATTGCATATTCCATTATCACAACAAGGTGTTCTTTGGGCTTGAGGTTGCTAGACCAATCATACCCACAGGTTGTATAAGTTCTGTATCCCCTCATACAGAACAGCTTAGCTGGAAGCTAGAAGAGGTTGCAGATTCTCAGGCCAAGTAACCAGATACCAGTACAAGTTGCAAAAATTATTTTCTGAACTTAAAAAAATAATAAATGCTTTCCCTCTAAATGAAAAACACCATGCACATGAGTCCCAAACAAGAGCAGTAACTTTATTGTATAATTCAGCCTTTTATACCATTTCTACATGCCAAATATCAAATATCAGTTGCCTTAAGCCAATTAGAGCTTTACAATTTAAAAGGGGTTTAATTGCACCACATGGGCTAGGACTTTTAATCTGGGATTGGAAGAGAACCAAGTATTGAGGCTGGCTACTGAAAGTGATTGTTGTTTTTAGTGGTTCAGTTGTGTCTGACTCTCCATGACCCTAAAGACAGCAGCATGCCAAGCAAATCTTATGTCTGCTTTCGCTCGTTCATAAGGTTTTCTTGGCAATCATACTGGACTGGGTTGTTGGTTCTTTCTTCAATGGACTTCTCTGCTATGACTTGCCCATCTTGGGTGAACCTACATGCTTTCGCTCTCAGCTTCACTGAAATACACAAGCCAATTCACAATGACAAGGAGTGTGATCCAGAAGCAGCTTAAAGTGATTCTGCCATAAAAATATCTGAATAGGCTATATGCAATAAATACAAACTAAAACACAGGATACACAGAGAAAACCTGTCCTAAAATTGTAAAATTGATTCAGAGTATTTTTGGGCTTGATTAACCCAGCGTAAATGTTTTTTAACAGTCCAGGGCATATAACCAGAGGCTTAGTGTAACATTAGAAGATATAAATAGGTTAACGATTATGTTTTGGTCCCATAACAAGTGATGTAGTGCATTATGAAAAGGGTCTTTACTGCCATTCCATTCGCCTTAGTCAATGTGGCTAGAGTATGTAGAGGTCCGGTGCCCAGTTTAAAAAACTCAATAATTCAGGGGGGTTATGACAACATACTTTATTAATTATATTTTAAGTATGATGGGTCTTCTGTGTTGACTTGTTTAAGATATAGTGATGTCGCGAACATATAATTTTCGGTTCGCCAAACGCGAACCGTCGCAAATCTTTGCGAACCGGTGAACCCGGCGAACCGCCATAGACTTTTAAAACCCACAGGGACTCTTTCTGGTCACAATAGTGATGGGAAAGTTGTTTCAACGGGACTAACACCTGGACTGTGGCATGCCGGAGGGGGATCCATGGCAAAACTCCCACGGAAAATTACATAGTTGATGCACAGTCTGGTTTTAAGCCATAAAGGGCATAAATTACCTAACATTCCTAAATTGTTTGGAATAATGTGCTTTAAAACATCAGGTATGATGTTGTATCGATCAGGTAGTGTAAGGGTTAGGCCCGCTTCACAGTGACAGACCAAACTCCCTGTTTATGCACCGCAAATAACCGCAAACTCCCCATTTGCACAAGGTTGGATACCAAGCTAGCCATGTCCCGTTCCTTGTCCTCACTGATGTCATTAAAGGTCTCTTCCTCCACCCAGCCACCAAGGGTCCCCGAAAGGTGACAACAAGCCCCCTGGGACGCCTGCTGTGTTTTGTCTTCAACCTCCTCAAAGCCACCTTCCTCCTCTGACTCCTCTTCTTCAGACTCCTCTCACTGAGTTGCCTCTCTCTGCATTATTATAAGGTGTGTTAAGTAGTACTACTCTTATCAGTTTAATACCTGTTACGTCACCTATCAGGGGACGTGTATAAGGCCTGGATTTTTGGAACCGGGAGATGGAAAAAGACGCTTGGTTGGTCGTATCACTTCAATTTTGGGGCACCGCACGTGCAATCAAAGGTGCCACCAGATAGGAGTGGCGTGTTTGTAAGTACTACTCTTATCAGTTTAATACTTGTTACGTCACCTATTAGGGGGCATGTATAAGGCCTGGATTTTTAGAACGGGGGGATGGAAAAAGATGCTTGGTTGGTCATATCACCTCAATTTTGGGGCACGGCACGTGCAATCAAAAGTGCCACCAGATAGGAGTGGCGTGTTTGTAAGTACTACTCTTATCAGTTTAATACCTGTTACAGCACCTATCAGGGGGCGTGTATAAAGCCTAGATTTTTAGAACCGGGAGATGGAAAAAGATGCTTGGTTGGTCGTATCACTTAAATTTTGGGGCACGGCGCGTGCAATCAAAGGTGCCACCAGATAGGAGTGGCGTGTTTGTAAGTACTACTCTTATCAGTTTAATACTTGTTACGTCACCTATCAGGGGGCATGTATAAGGCCTGGATTTTTAGAACCGGGAGATGGAAAAAGATGTTTGGTTGGTAGTATCACTTAAATTTTGGGGCACGGCACGTGCAATCAAAGGTGCCACCAGATAGGAGTGGCGTGTTTGTAAATACTACTCTTATCAGTTTAATACCTGTTACAGCACCTATCAGGGGGTGTGTATAAAGCCTGGATTTTAAGAACCGGGAGATGGAAAAAGATGCTTGGTTGGTCGTATCACTTCAATTTTGGGGCACGGCACGTGCAATCAAAGGTGCCACCAGATAGGAGTGGCGTGTTTGTAAGTACTACTCTTATCAGTTTAATACTTGTTACGTCACCTATCAGGGGGCATGTATAAGGCCTGGATTTTTAGAACCGGGAGATGGAAAAAGATGCTTGGTTGGTAGTATCACTTAAATTTTGGGGCACGGCACGTGCAATCAAAGGTGCCACCATATAGGAGTTGCGTGTTTGTAAGTACTACTCTTATCAGTTTAATACCTGTTACAGCACCTTTCAGGGGGCGTGTATAAGGCCTGGATTTTTGGAAACGGGAGATGGAAAAAGATACTTGGTTGGTCATATCACTTCAAATTTGGGGCACGGCGCATGCAATCAAAGCTGCCACCATATAGGAGGGGCGTGTTTGTAAGTACTACTCTTATCAGTTTAATACCTGTTACAGCACCTATCAGGGGGCATGTATAAGGCCTGGATTTTTGGAACTGGGAGATGGAAAAAGATACTTGGTTGGTGGTATCACTTCAAATTTGGGGCACGGTGCGTGCAATCAAAGGTGCCAACATATAGGAGTGGCGTGTTTGTAAGTACTACTCTTATCAGTTTAATACTTGTTACATGACCTATCAGGGCACGTGTATAAGGCCTGCATTTTTGGGACAGGAGATGGAAAAATATGCTTGGTTGGTCGTATCACTTCAAATTTTGGGCACTTTGTGACATTAGCTTCTTACGCACAAACATGTCCTTTTCAGGCACCTGACTATGGGCAGATGAGCAGGAACTGCTCAAGGCAAGAGACGGAGTGCCGGATGGCTGAGAGGGGGCAAGGAGGACAGCAGTGGTTGATGTGGCTGATGATGCTGAACCAGGAGGAGGATGGCGGCTTTGAGTTTGTGTGCTGCTTGTAGTCATGTGTTGGTCTGGAGTCACCCAAACATTAGGTCTCAACCTGTAGAGGATAAGGGAACCAGGCTACTCTAGACCTCATTCATCATTACAGGTTTTGACAGATTGGTACTATGCGTGCAAGCTACTGTGACAACAGATATGAGTGGCACTGTGCACTTGCAGAAGTTTGCAGAGTAGACGCTGTAGGCCTGACACAGACACTTGCAGACAAGTAACTGCTATTCAATGTATTACAGTCAAAATTGTATTCTTTGTTTAAATGTGCACTACTGACTGTTACACCAGATATTAATGGTGGCACTGACTGGGCAAGTGGGCACAGTATACGATGTGAGCCTAAGACACACACGCTGGCAGGCAGACAAATGAAATTAGATTACACAGAAAAAAAGTGTTGTTTTTTTTAAATGTAGAGTGCTGGTACACCACTAGATTGGATTGGTTGAACTTGGCACAGTGTATTTTAAAATGATGAGAAAAACATGTTCTGTAAACTAAATAAAAATCATTTTAGGAGGTTAAGAGAAAAAGAAACCGAATGGGGGGATACCGAGCAGAGCACACCATCTACAGCCCACTGGGAGACAAACTCATCCATTCCCCCAGTGGACAAAGCCAGGTGGTACTCTGCCCGGATACGGGAGCGCACCAGCACCCGGAACATGGCCTCAGGTGACAAGGGAACTCCCCCTATCAAACACTGCTTCCTGGACTTATATATAGCCAATTTGGCTAATGCCAGGAGCAGGTTGACGATGAGGTCCCTGGCCTTATTGCCCCGGGACACTGGGCGCCCAAAAATAAAAATGTGAGGGGAGAAATGCAGCCAGAACTGCAGGAGGAGGCCCCTCAAGAGTGACAAGAGGGGCTGCAGTCTGGCGCAACTAAAATAAATATGATACACGGACTCTCCCTTGCCACAGAATGGACAAGTGGAGGGAGAGTCCGTGAATTTAGCTAAGTACTCTCCCGTGCTCAGTGCACCATGGAGCACTCTCCAACTCAAGTCCCCGGTGGGTCGTGGAACTAAATCAGAATAAAGTTCCCTCCACCGCCTCTTGCCCTCGTCAGCTGGTAGGACCCGCCTCCAGATGGTATCGGGACGGGTCACGAGGGCAAGGAAGTGCACTGTATGGAGCACGAGAGAATATAAGCTCTTCCTCGGCATGCCGCGAAAGCATGCCGAGGGTATGTCCCTCAACTTTGAGAGGTTGGGGACAGGAGGAGCCTGAGGGGAAACACGGGGCTTGTGTCCAATGCAAACAGGCGGAGCAGGGGTGTTGAAAGGTGCATGTGGCACTCTGGCCTGCAAAGCCCCCGCGAAGGAAGGTGTCGGGGGAGATGGCATCCCTAATCTCCTGGAGCAAGCGCCCTGAGACTTTGGGCGTCACATATCCCAAACGGAGCGCAAGCTCCTGGGGTGACACCCAATCAGAACGTATTCCAGGAGATCCCCGACTCGGGTCATCCGTGCATGACTAAGGCGGCGGATGATACAGGGGGACTGTAACATTGGAGCCCCCACTGCTGGATTAAATAGCAGGGGCTCCGTGAATATTTCATCCCCCAAAGGCACGCCCTGCCTGATCACGGAGACCATGCTCCAGGCCTTGAGGGTTTCCTTGTAGTATGCCGGCAACACAGAGAGGTCTCTCCCAAACCCCTCGGGCCTGATCAGAAATAATTGCCGGTCATACCCCAGGTTGCGCAACTGGCGATAAAAGCTGGATGCCAGTGCGCACCACTGCGGAGAGGGATCTGCATATAGGTATCTCTGCAGGTACTGAAGGCGGAAGGTGGACAACTGGGAGCACACACAAACTACTCCCTGTCCACCCTCCACCAAAGGCAGACTTGCCACCCCTGCAGAGACCCAATGCCTTCCCATCCAGAGGAAATCTAACAAATTCCTCTGGATATTGGTGACAAACTCGGGGGTCGGACTCAGACAAATCAGCCGGTGCCAGATCTGAGAAGCCACCAGCTGATTCACCACTAGAGTCCGCCCCCTAAGGGAAAGCATTTTTGCTAGACCCCTCCATCGTCCCAGACGAGAGAGGACACTGCCCTCTAACTCCCTCCAGTTGTCTGGGACGGAAGCGTCCGCAGCGGACAGGTAGACCCCCAGATATTTAATGACATCTGCCTCCCACGTGATGTCACGAAACGTGGGAGGCAAAGAGTCTACCTGTAAATTACCCTCTAAAAGGCCTGTGCATTTGGACCAGTTGATCTGAGCGGAGGAGGCAGCTGAATATACCTCCTGGCACTGTTTTGCCAGCTCAAGATCAACTGGATCCTGGGCCACGAGGAGCACATCGTCAGCATAAGCTGAAAGGACAATCCGCATGTCTGGATCTTTTAGCACCAGCCCTGTGAGCCTTTTCCTCAGTAGGCAGAGGAAAGGCTCAATGGCCAGTGCATATAACTGTCCAGACAAGGGACATCCTTGACGCACCCCTCGTCCAAATACCAAAGGTGCTGTTAGGGACCAATTGATTTTAAGTCAACACTCTGCAGAGGCGTACAGCGTTCTTATAAAGCCCACAAACTGTGGGCCAAAGCCGTACGCTTGCAGAGTGGCTATGAGGTAACCATGGTCCACCCTGTCAAACGCCTTCTCTTGATCTAAAGAGAGAAAGGCGAGTGACAGACCAGTCCTGCGAGAATAATGCAATAGATCCCGGACCAGAAAGATACTATCAAAGATAGTCCGGCCCGGGATCGCATAGGACTGGTCAGGGTGAACCAATTCTGCCAGCACAGACCCAAGTCTAAGCAAGATGGCTTTAGCTACAATCTTGTAGTCTGTGCTGAGCAGAGAGACCGGTCGCCAGTTCTTAATAAGCCGGAGATCCCCCTTTTTGGGCAGCAGGGCAAGTACTGCCCTGCGACAAGACAGGGGCATCTCCCCAGTCTCCAGGGCTTCCCCAAGGACCAGATGGAAATCAGGTCCCAGAGTCTCCCAGAAAAATTGGAAAAACTCTACAGTCAGTCCGTCCAGTCCTGGAGACTTCTCACAGGACATGGCACGGAGGGCTTCAGAGAGCTCTTGAAAAGATAGTGGTATATCAAGCCGCTCTCTTACACCCTCACTGACTGTGGGGAGCCCCTCCCATAGCACCCTGCAGGCGTCTGGAGAAATGGGATCCGGAGAGTAAAGATCTTTATAAAAGTTCCGGGCTCTATCCCGGATACTCTCCGGATCTGTAAGGGGGTTTACCGTCTTCATCTAGAAGACAGGTGATGTGCCTACTGTTACCCCCCTTTTTCTCCAGTGAGTAGAAGAGGCGCGAGCCGCGGTCTAGATCTTTGAGAAAACCTAAGCGGCTGCGCACGTATGCCCCCTTGGCCTGGTGTCGTTCCAGGTCACAGAGGACACCCTTCCTCTCTACATACTCGCTCTGCAGGGATTGGTCCCTACAAGTGAACAGCCTCTGCTCCAGATGGAGTACCTCCCCCCGGAGTGACTCTAACTCAGCTTCGCGCTGCCCACTCGCACCCTTGGTATATTCCTGACACAGAAGTCGCAAATGAACCTTGCCCACCACAGTTTTAACGTGGCAAAGTCCCCCTTGCAACCCCTCCAGTCCATCCAAAACTCCCGGATCAATGTCACGAGCCCCTGGTCCTTCAACAAAGCATTGTTGAAGTGCCAATAGGCGGCTCGTGGCGCTGTTGGCGTTAGCGCCACCGTCACAGACACACAGTTGTGGTCTGTGAACGGAGCCAGCCTAATGGCACAAGAACCGACTTGTGACATATAGTGACTAGATATATATAGTCTGTCGATCCGGGAGTGGGACACCAGACCGGCTCTCACCCTGACGTAGGTGAAACCGTCTGATGCCCCTGGGTTCTGCTCTCGCCAGATGTCCTCCAGGGAGAAGCGGGCGATGATCTCCCGCAGCGCTGACGCAGAAGGCGGGTACGGCTCTGGACTATTCCGGTCCAGAGCGTTGAGGGTGCAATTGAAATCACCCCCGAGTACCAAACACTCATCTGCGTCAACCGTCTCCAAAAACTGGGACAGTCTGGCGAGGAACCTCGCTCTCTCGGGCCCTCCAGCAGGGGCATATATATTAACTAGGTTAATAATGCTACCCTGCTCTCGGACCCGGAGGTGGATTAGACGGCCTGGGATAACAGCTTTCACAAGCTCTGGCTGAAAAGACTCTGAGAACAGGGTCACCACTCCACATGACGCCGATGTGAAGTGGCTGAAGAAGACCCTGCCTCTCCATTCCAGTTGCCACGAGGCCTCAGCCTCTGGGGTGGTGTGAGTTTCCTGCAGGAAGCTCACAGAGTACCCTCCCTGATATAAATAGGAGAGTACCTGGAACCTGCGGAAACTGTCTTGACAGCCATTGGTATTTAGCGTGCTGATGTGCAAAGCCATTACTGCGTGTCAGGAATTGTGCGTTCCTCAGACCCTTGAGACTGCTGATAGGACACGCACATTTTATAGAATTTCCGGACGCGGAGATGCTCCGCAGTCCCAGAATTCTTGGCCCTAGTGCTGACCACTAGATATTGCTGGAGAGAGTGGAGAATAAACAACATATTCTTCCACCTCTCCAAGGCCAGCCGCACCTTCCTTTTCTTTTGTCCATGAAGGGTGCTCTCAAGGAATAGATCTATTTCCTTGACCGGGATAACCCACCCAGAATCTGATGTTCCTTCTAGTGGGTCACCCCTGGGCTCCTCTTGGCTGAGGGCTTTTACTCCATCCTCCCCGGCTGGAGTCAGTTTTCTCAGCTTTATTCTCAGGGACCCCCTCTTAGATGATACAGAAGGAGTCCCTTTAGCACCCTTCAAGGTAAATAATGGACCCTTGGATTGCTGCTGCACCCCTGTAGCTTCAGGAGTGCATTCAGGGGTAGCTGGCTGGACAGCAGTGGCTGGCATGGCTTCCTTAATGGAAGCCTTGGAGGCTTTATATGCCTCCTCTGCCAGTTCCACCGCTGCTTGCTCAGCTTGGATGGCACCGATGTTAGGGTCAGTGGACGGCTGAGGAGGGTAGCCAGGCTCTCCCATGATGTTAACAGGAAAACCTGTTTTATCACCCTCCCCCATTTCCACTTCCCCTTGTGCCACATCCCCCCTGACAGACAAATCCATGGGGTCCTGAATGGGGGTCATGCCTATATTCCCCCCCTCCAGTAGTGACTCGGCCTGGGGCTCTAACAAAGCCCGAGGTACGTCACTAGAGAGTGACACTGGAGGAGGAGACTGACTGGTGCCCTTGAAGCTCAGCACCTCAGGGACACTGACTACCTATTCAGCAGGGGCTTTGTTGGGACCCCCCTCAAAGGCCAGAGGCAGAACCTGATCTTTCTTGTCTACCCCTGCCTCACTTGGGAGACCCTCTTGCCCCTGCTTTTCCTCCAGACCCTTTTCCACATTAACCCCTATAGGATCTGGAGAGAGAGATGTGTGGTCTGGCACCGGCTGGCTGAGCTTAATAACCGGGCCAGACAATGTCACCGGATGAGGAGGAGATGTTTTGTTCCTCTTCTTGCTTTTAGAGGGAGGTGCTCCACTATAGAGCACTTCCCACTTATCAGCAACCTCCCTGTTGGTTTTATGCTTCCTCTTCCTGGGGACGTCACTCCTGGAAGAGGAGCTGCCACTAGCTGCCTCCCCTGCAGAGGGCTTATTATCCCTCTGCTTACACTGTGCCCCCACACTAACTGATGTAATTATGATGGGGGCAGATTGGGACTTGGGAGATGCAGCTGTGACACTGGGAGGACCGGTGACATTCTTCCCCTTTTTCCCCATGTCTGCAGTCTTGCTGGAGACCACAGACACAGATGGCTTTTTTGGGGAAGAAGGGGGTTTGGAGGCCGTGGTGGTGGCTTGAGGAACGGCCTCCTTGCCTGAGCTCTGTGGGGGGGCTATGACCCTTGAGGTCCCCGCTGTTATGGGCTCAGCGAGGATGGGTGCCGTACTGAAGGAGGTGCCATTTGCTGGGGCTGGGGCATGATGCTTTACATTAGGACAATTCCTACGTGTATGCCCCAACCCCTTGCAATGATAGCACTGCACCTCCCTAGTGCTGTAAAAAATCCTGTACAGCACCCCCTCAAATGGAACCCCAAAAGACCCCTCTATGTTTTCTGCGCCCTGAGGCAGGCACATTTGTACCTGCCTCTTGAAAGAGAGCACATGACGAAGTGCTCTCTCTCTGCACCCCAGGGGAATTTTAATAAATGGTGTTTTTACTTCCCCTAGGGTTAGCAGGTGGGGGCGCAGGAGGGAGTCTGGTAGGAAGGGGGGCACATTAGAGAGTGTTACTTTTGTGCCCAACCCTTCCAGGGGTTCTATTGGGACATATAATCCCCCCACTGTGATGCCTCTCTGTACAAGAATGTGAGCAGCAGCCAGCGTACGGGTAAAGAAAACTGCTTTCCCGTACATTTTGCTGGCTGCTACTATAACAGAGGGGCTGATGACGTTAGCTGCAGCACGCAGATAGATATCAATGCTGTAGACCCCAGACATCTGACATTTAACCCCATGCTTCCTAGTGATCTGCCCCTCAGCCCCAGCGGTGGTATTACTGGGGCCAGCAGAAACCACCTGTGACCAGGTATTAGCCACAGGGGTAGGTCTGCTGGCAGAACCACCAGGAGCTGGGGCTGCCTTATCTGCCTGGGGCCTATGCTGTGCAGTGCTGCAGCTAGGATTTTCAGGGGCCATTATTCCCCCTTTTGACCCCTGAGGCTTCTTAGTGGTCTTATCCCTCATGTTTAGACCCTTTTTTTTTTAGTTTATTTGTTATATTTATTTTTATTTTGTGTTTTATGATTTTTTACTGTTTGCTTTTTTTTTTTTTTAATATAAAAGTGGGAAAAAGAAACAAAAAGACAAAACTAAGGGAGACAAAACTAAGGGAGAGAGAGAGGTGATGCTTGGCAGTGGAAGGGTTAATGGCCTGTTGCAAGGTGTCTAATTGCAACAACACAGAGAACACAGAGGCTTTTTAACCCCTCTGTGTCTCTGTGTCAGATGTTAAAAAAAAAGCCTTTTCAACAAAAATTCTAATTGTTTTCCCCCCCACTGCCTACAAAGATGTTACTTGTCTTCTCTCCCCCAAAACATAAAACCCAACACCAAACAAACAAAACTTCAACAAAACCTAATAAACTTTTTAAAAGAAAAAAAGTCAAAGTAACAAAGCTCCAGGAGTGAAGGTGTAGTGCTAAGGGAGGGGTGTGGCAAAGTATCCAGGAGACAGCTCACTCTCCTTGGATAGAGAGTTGAGCCTGACCCCCACACTAAACTAAAACTTAAATTAAACTAAGAAAAATACCACAAAAACTCCCAAAAATTAACAACACCGTGCACAAAGTGCTTATTAACAGAAAGGTGTTAAAATAAAACTTGTATTTGAGGGACTAAGACCCTAAAAAGCCTTTTGTTTGGAGCTCAAGCATGCACACAACATGCTCTCTGGCACAGTGTATTTTAAAATGATGAGAAAAACATGTTCTGTAAACTAAATAAAAATTATTTTAGGAGGTTAAGAGAAAAAGAAACCGAATGGGGGGATACCGAGCAGAGCACACCATCTACAGCCCACTGGGAGACAAACTCATCCATTCCCCCAGTGGACAAAGCCAGGTGGTACTCTGCCCGGATACGGGAGCGCACCAGCACCCGGAACATGGCCTCAGGTGACAAGGGAACCCCCCCTATCAAACACTGCTTCCTGGACTTATATATAGCCAATTTGGCTAATGCCAGGAGCAGGTTGACGAGGAGGTCCCTGGCCTTATTGCCCCGGGAAACTGGGCGCCCAAAAATAAAAATGTGAGGGGAGAAATGCAGCCAGAACTGCAGGAGGAGGCCCCTCAAGAGTGACAAGAGGGGCTGCAGTCTGGCGCAACTAAAATAAATATGATACACGGACTCTCCCTTGCCACAGAATGGACAAGTGGAGGGAGAGTCCGTGAATTTAGCTAAGTACTCTCCCGTGCTCAGTGCACCATGGAGCACTCTCCAACTCAAGTCCCCGGTGGGTCGTGGAACTAAATCAGAATAAAGTTCCCTCCACCGGGGCCTCTTGCCCTCGTCAGCTGGTAGGACCCGCCTCCAGATGGTATCGGGACGGGTCACGAGGGCAAGGAAGTGCACTGTATGGAGCACGAGAGAATATAAGCTCTTCCTCGGCATGCCGCGAAAGCATGCCGAGGGTATGTCCCTCAACTTTGAGAGGTTGGGGACAGGAGGAGCCTGAGGGGAAACACGGGGCTTGTGTCCAATGCAAACAGCCGGAGCAGGGGTGTTGAAAGGTGCATGTGGCACTCCGGCCTGCAAAGCCCCGCGAAGGAAGGTGCGCGAGTCGGGGGAGATGGCATCCCTAATCTCCTGGAGCAAGCGCCCTGAGACTTTGGGCGTCACATATCCCAAACGGAGCGCAAGCTCCTGGGGTGACACCCAATCAGAACGCCCGTATTCCAGGAGATCCCCGACTCGGGTCATCCGTGCATGACTAAGGCGGCGGATGATACAGGGGGACTGTAACATTGGAGCCCCCACTGCTGGATTAAATAGCAGGGGCTCCGTGAATATTTCATCCCCCAAAGGCACGCCCTGCCTGATCACGGAGACCATGCTCCAGGCCTTGAGGGTTTCCTGGTAGTATGCCGGCAACACAGAGAGGTCTCTCCCAAACCCCTCGGGCCTGATCAGAAATAATTGCCGGTCATACCCCAGGTTGCGCAACTGGCGATAAAAGCTGGATGCCAGTGCGCACCACTGCGGAGAGGGATCTGCATATAGGTATCTCTGCAGGTACTGAAGGCGGAAGGTGGACAACTGGGAGCACACACAAACTACTCCCTGTCCACCCTCCACCAAAGGCAGACTTGCCACCCCTGCAGAGACCCAATGCCTTCCCATCCAGAGGAAATCTAACAAATTCCTCTGGATATTGGTGACAAACTCGGGGGTCGGACTCAGACAAATCAGCCGGTGCCAGATCTGAGAAGCCACCAGCTGATTCACCACTAGAGTCCGCCCCCTAAGGGAAAGCATTTTTGCTAGACCCCTCCATCGTCCCAGACGAGAGAGGACACTGCCCTCTAACTCCCTCCAGTTGTCTGGGACGGAAGCGTCCGCAGCGGACAGGTAGACCCCCAGATATTTAATGACATCTGCCTCCCACGTGATGTCACGAAACGTGGGAGGCAAAGAGTCTACCTGTAAATTACCCTCTAAAAGGCCTGTGCATTTGGACCAGTTGATCTGAGCGGAGGAGGCAGCTGAATATACCTCCTGGCACTGTTTTGCCAGCTCAAGATCAACTGGATCCTGGGCCACGAGGAGCACATCGTCAGCATAAGCTGAAAGGACAATCCGCATGTCTGGATCTTTTAGCACCAGCCCTGTGAGCCTTTTCCTCAGTAGGCAGAGGAAAGGCTCAATGGCCAGTGCATATAACTGTCCAGACAAGGGACATCCTTGACGCACCCCTCGTCCAAATACCAAAGGTGCTGTTAGGGACCAATTGATTTTAAGTAAACACTCTGCAGAGGCCCACAGCGTTCTTATAAAGCCCACAAACTGTGGGCCAAAGCCGTACACTTGCAGAGTGGCTATGAGGTAACCATGGTCCACCCTGTCAAACGCCTTCTCTTGATCTAAAGAGAGAAAGGCGAGTGACAGACCAGTCCTGCGAGAATAATGCAATAGATCCCGGACCAGAAAGATACTATCAAAGATAGTCCGGCCCGGGATCGCATAGGACTGGTCAGGGTGAACCAATTCTGCCAGCACAGACCCAAGTCTAAGCGAGATGGCTTTAGCTACAATCTTGTAGTCTGTGCTGAGCAGAGAGACCGGTCGCCAGTTCTTAATAAGCCGGAGATCCCCCTTTTTGGGCAGCAGGGCAAGTACTGCCCTGCGACAAGACAGGGGCATCTCCCCGGTCTCCAGGGCTTCCCCAAGGACCAGATGGAAATCAGGTCCCAGAGTCTCCCAGAAAAATTGGAAAAACTCTACAGTCAGTCCGTCCAGTCCTGGAGACTTCTCACAGGACATGGCACGGAGGGCTTCAGAGAGCTCTTGAAAAGATAGTGGTATATCAAGCCGCTCTCTTACACCCTCACTGACTGTGGGGAGCCCCTCCCATAGCACCCTGCAGGCGTCTGGAGAAATGGGATCCGGAGAGTAAAGATCTTTATAAAAGTTCCGGGCTCTATCCCGGATACTCTCCGGATCTGTAAGGGGGGCACCGTCTTCATCTAGAAGACAGGTGATGTGCCTACTGTTACCCCCCTTTTTCTCCAGTGAGTAGAAGAGGCGCGAGCCGCGGTCTAGATCTTTGAGAAAACCTAAGCGGCTGCGCACGTATGCCCCCTTGGCCTGGTGTCGTTCCAGGTCACAGAGGACACCCTTCCTCTCTACATACTCGCTCTGCAGGGATTGGTCCCTACAAGTGAACAGCCTCTGCTCCAGATGGAGTACCTCCCCCCGGAGTGACTCCAACTCAGCTTCGCGCTGCCCACTCGCACCCTTGGTATATTCCTGACACTGAAGTCGCAAATGAACCTTGCCCACGTCCCACCACAGTTTTAACGTGGCAAAGTCCCCCTTGCAACCCCTCCAGTCCGTCCAAAACTCCCGGATCAATGTCACGAGCCCCTGGTCCTTCAACAAAGCATTGTTGAAGTGCCAATAGGCGGCTCGTGGCGCTGTTGGCGTTAGCGCCACTGTCACAGACACACAGTTGTGGTCTGTGAACGGAGCCAGCCCAATGGCACAAGAACCGACTCGTGACATATAGTGACTAGATATATATAGTCTGTCGATCCGGGAGTGGGACACCAGACCGGCTCTCACCCTGACGTAGGTAAAACCGTCTGATGCCCCTGGGTTCTGCTCTCGCCAGATGTCCTCCAGGGAGAAGCGGGCGATGATCTCCCGCAGCGCTGACGCAGAAGGCGGGTACGGCTCTGGACTATTCCGGTCCAGAGCGTCGAGGGTGCAGTTGAAATCACCCCCGAGTACCAAACACTCATCTGCGTCAACCGTCTCCAAAAACTGGGACAGTCTGGCGAGGAACCTCACTCTCTCGAGCCCTCCAGCAGGGGCATATATATTAACTAGGTTAATGATGCTACCCTGCTCTCGGACCCGGAGGTGGATTAGATGGCCTGGGATAACAGCTTTCACAAGCAGCAGCTCTGGCTGAAAAGACTCTGAGAACAGGGTCACCACTCCACATGACGCCGATGTGAAGTGGCTGAAGAAGACCCTGCCTCTCCACTCCAGTTGCCACGAGGCCTCAGCCTCTGGAGTGGTGTGAGTTTCCTGCAGGAAGCTCACAGAGTACCCTCCCTGATATAAATAGGAGAGTACCTGGAACCTGCGGAAACTGTCTTGACAGCCATTGGTATTTAGCGTGCTGATGTGCAAAGCCATTACTGCGTGTCAGGAATTGTGCGTTCCTCAGACCCTTGAGACTGCTGATAGGACACGCACATTTTATAGAATTTCTGGACGCGGAGATGCTCCGCAGTCCCAGAATTCTTGGCCCTAGTGCTGACCACTAGATATTGCTGGAGAGAGTGGAGAATAAACGACATATTCTTCCACCTCTCCAAGGCCAGCCGCACCTTCCTTTTCTTTTGTCCATGAAGGGTGCTCTCAAGGAAAAGATCTATTTCCTTGACAGGGATAACCCACCCAGAATCTGATGTTCCTTCTAGTGGGTCACCCCTGGGCTCCTCTTGGCTGAGGGCTTTTACTCCATCCTCCCCGGCTGGAGTCAGTTTCCTCAGCTTTATTCTCAGGGACCTCCTCTTAGATGATACAGAAGGAGTCCCTTTAGCACCCTTCAAGGTAAATAATGGACCCTTGGATTGCTGCTGCACCCCTGTAGCTTCAGGAGTGCATTCAGGGGTAGCTGGCTGGACAGCAGTGGCTGGCATGGCTTCCTTAATGGAAGCCTTGGAGGCTTTATATGCCTCCTCTGCCAGTTCCACCGCTGCTTGCTCAGCTTGGATGGCACCGATGTTAGGGTCAGTGGACGGCTGAGGAGGGTAGACAGGCTCTCCCATGATGTTAACAGGAAACCCTGTTTTATCACCCTCCCCCATTTCCACTTCCCCTTTTGCCACATCCCCCCTGACAGACAAATCCATGGGGTCCTGAATGGGGGTCATGCCTATATTCCCCCCCTCCAGTAGTGACTAGGCCTGGGGCTCTAACAAAGCCCGAGGTACGTCACTAGAGAGTGACACTGGAGGAGGAGACTGACTGGTGCCCTTGAAGCTCAGCACCTCAGGGACACTGACTACCCATTCAGCAGGGGCTTTGTTGGGACCCCCCTCAAAGGCCAGAGGCAGAACCTGATCTTTCTTGTCTACCCCTGCCTCACTTGGGAGACCCTCTTGCCCCTGCTTTTCCTCCAGACCCTTTTCCATATTAACCCCTATAGGGTCTGGAGAGAGAGATGTGTGGTCTGGCACCGGCTGGCTGAGCTTAATAACCGGGCCAGACAATGTCACCGGATGAGGAGGAGATGTTTTGTTCCTCTTCTTGCTTTTAGAGGGAGGTGCTCCACTATAGAGCACTTCCCACTTATCAGCAACCTCCCTGTTGGTTTTATGCTTCCTCTTCCTGGGGACGTCACTCCTGGAAGAGGAGCTGCCACTAGCTGCCTCCCCTGCAGAGGGCTTATTATCCCTCTGCTTACACTGTGCCCCCACACTAACTGATGTAATTATGATGAAGGCAGATTGGGACTTGGGAGATGCAGCTGTGACACTGGGAGGACCGGTGACATTCTTCCCCTTTTTCCCCGTGTCTGCAGTCTTGCTGGAGACCACAGACACAGATGGCTTTTTTGGGGAAGAAGGGGGTTTGGAGGCCGTGGTGGTGGCTTGAGGAACGGCCTCCTTGCCTGAGCTCTGTGGGGGGGCTATGACCCTTGAGGTCCCCGCTGTTATGGGCTCAGCGGGGATGGGTGCCGTACTGACGGAGGTGCCATTTGCTGGGGCTGGGGCATGATGCTTTACATTAGGACAATTCCTACGTGTATGCCCCAACCCCTTGCAATGATAGCACTGCACCTCCGTAGTGCTGTAAAAAATCCTGTACAGCACCCCCTCAAATGGAACCCCAAAAGACCCCTCTATGTTTTCTGCGCCCTGAGGCAGGCACATTTGTACCTGCCTCTTGAAAGAGAGCACATGACGAAGTGCTCTCTCTCTGCACCCCAGGGGAATTTTAATAAATGGTGTTTTTACTTCCCCTAGGGTTAGCAGGTGGGGGCGCAGGAGGGAGTCTGGTAGGAAGGGGGGCACATTAGAGAGTGTTACTTTTGTGCCCAACCCTTCCAGGGGTTCTATTGGGACATATAATCCCCCCACTGTGATGCCTCTCTGTACAAGAATGTGAGCAGCAGCCAGCGTACGGGTAAAGAAAACTGCTTTCCCGTACATTTTGCTGGCTGCTACTATAACAGAGGGGCTGATGTTGTTATCTGCAGCACGCAGATAGATATCAATGCTGTAGACCCCAGACATCTGACATTTAACCCCATGCTTCCTAGTGATCTGCCCCTCAGCCCCAGCGGTGGTATTACTGGGGCCAGCAGAAACCACCTGTGACCAGGTATTAGCCACAGTGGTAGGTCTGCTGGCAGAACCACCAGGAGCTGGGGCTGCCTTATCTGCCTGGGGCCTATGCTGTGCAGTGCTGCAGCTAGGATTTTCAGGGGCCATTATTCCCCCTTTTGACCCCTGAGGCTTCTCAGTGGTCTTATCCCTCATTTTTAGACCCTTTTTTTTTTTTTTAGATTATTTGTTTTATTTATTTTTATTTTTTGTTTTATGATTTTTTACTGTTTTCTTTTTTTTTTAAATACAAAAGTGTGAAAAAGAAACAAAAAGACAAAACTAAGGGAGAAAAAACTAAGGGGGAGAGAGAGATGATATTTGGCAGTGGAAGGGTTAATGGCCTGTTGCAAGGTGTTGCTAATTGCAACAACACAGAGAACACAGAGGCTTTTTAACCCCTCTGTGTCTCTGTGTCAGATGTTAAAAAAGCCTTTTTAACAAAACTTCAAATTGTTTTCCCCCCCACTGCCTACAAAGATGTTACTTGTCTTCTCTCCCCCCAAAACATGAAACCCAACACCAAACAAACAAAACTTTAACAAAACCTGAAAAACTTTAAAAAAAAAGTCAAAGTAAAAAAAGTTTCAGGAGTGAAGGTAAAGTGCTAAGGGAGGGGTGTGGCAAAGTATCCAGGAGACAGCTCACTCTCCTGGGATAGAGAGTTGAGCCTGACCCCCAGAAAACTAAAACTTAAATTAAACTAAGAAAAAAACCACAAAAACTCCCAAAAAAAAAAACAACAACACTGTGCACAAAGTGCTTATAAACAGAAAGGTGTTAAAATAAAACTTGTATTTGAGGGACTAAGACCCTAAAAAGCCTTTTGTTTGGAGCTCAAGCATGCACACAACATGCTCTCTGGCACAGTACTTGAAAGCAGGACACACACTATGGGTAGCGGTCAGGCAAATGAACTTAGATTTAAGCAAATAAAATTATTGTTTTTTAAAATGTAGAGTGCTGGTACCCCAACTAGATTGGATTGGTTGAACTTGGCACAGTACTTGTAAGCCTGACACACACACTGACTGGCGGTCAGGCAAATGAACTTAGATTGGCGGTCAGGCAAATTAACTTCGATTTTATAAAATTAAATTATTGTTTTTTTAAATGTAGACTGCTGGTACCCCAACTAGATTGGATTGGTTGAACTTAGCACAGTACTTGTAAGCCTGACACACACACTGGCTAGCGGTCGGGCAAATGAACTTAGATTGGCGGTCAGGCAAATGAACTTAGATTTAAGAAAATTAAATTATTGTTTTTTTAAATGTAGACTGCTGGTACCCCAACTAGATTGGATTGGTTGAACTTGGCACAGTACTTGTAAGCCTGACACACACACTGGCTAGCGGTCAGGCAAATGAACTTAGATTGGCGGTCAGGCAAATGAACTTAGATTTAAGAAAATAAAAGTATTGTTTTTTTAAATGTAGACTACAGGTACACCACTAGATTGGATTGGTTGAACTTGGCACAATACTTGTAAGCCTGACACACACACTGGCTAGTGGTCAGGCAAATTAACTTAGATTGGCTGTCAGGCAAAAAAACTTAGATTTAAGAAAATAAAATTATTGTTTTTTTTAAATGTAGAGTGCTGGTACCCCAACTAGATTGGATTGGTTGAACTTGGCACAATACTTGTAAGCCTGACACACACACTGGCTAGCGGTCAGGCAAATGAACTTAGATTGGCGGTCAGGCAAATTAACTTAGATTTAAGAAAATTAAATTATTGGTTTTTTAAATGTAGACTGCTGGTACCCCAACTAGATTGGATTGGTTGAACTTGGCACAGTACTTGTAAGCCTGACACACACACTGGCTAGCGGTCAGGCAAATGAACTTAGATTGGCGTTCAGGCAAATGAACTTAGATTTAAGAAAATTAAATTATTGTTTTTTTAAATGTAGACTGCAGGTACACCACTAGATTGGATTGGTTGAACTTGGCACAATACTTGTAAGCCTGACACACACTGGCTAGTGGGCAGGCAAATTAACTTAGATTGGCGGTCAGGCAAATGAACTTAGATTTAAGAAAATAAAATTATTGTTTTTTTTTATGTAGACTGCAGGTACACCACTAGATTGGATTGGTTGAACTTGGCACAATACTTGTAAGCCTGACACACACACTGGCTAGCGGTTTAGGCAAATGAACTTAGATTGGCGGTCAGGCAAATAAACTTAGATTTAACAAAATTAAATTATTGTTTTTTTAAATGTAGACTGCTGGTACCCCAACTAGATTGGATTGGTTGAACTTGGCACAGTACTTGTAAGCCTGACACACACACTGGCTAGCGGTCAGGCAAATGAAATTAGATTGGCAGTCAGGCAAAGGAACTTAGATTTAAGAAAATTAAATTATTGTTTTTTTTAAATGTAGACTGCTGGTACCCTAACTAGATTGGATTGGTTGAACTTGGCACAGTACTTGTAAGCCTGACACACACACTGACTAGCGGTCAGGCAAATGAACTTAGATTGGCGGTCAGGCAAATGAACTTAGATTTAAGAAAATAAAAATTTGTTTTTTTAAATGTAGACTGCAGGTACACCACTAAATTTGATTGGTTGAACTTGGCACAATACTTGTAAGCCTGACACACACACTGGCTAGTGGTCAGGCAAATTAACTTAGATTGGCGGTCAGGCAAATGAACTTAGATTTAAGAAAGTAAAATTATAGTTTTTTTAAATGTAGACTGCAGGTACACCACTAGATTGGATTGGTTGAACTTGGCACAATACTTGTAAGCCTGACACACACACTGGCTAGCGGTCAGGCAAATGAACTTAGATTGGCGGTCAGGCAAATGAACTTAGATTTAAGAAAATAAAATTATTGTTTTTTTAAATGTAGACTGCTGGTACACCACTAGATTGGATTGGTTGAACTTGGCACAATACTTGTAAGCCTGACACACACTGGCTAGCGGTCAGGCAAATGAACTTAGATTGGCGGTCAGGCAAATGAACTAAGATTTAACAAAATAAAAGTTTTGTTTTTTTAAAAGTAGACAACTAGTAAACAAGATTGTATTGGTTGCACTGTGCACACACAGTATAAGTTGTGAGCCTGACACACACACTTGCTAGTAGGGGCTAGCAGGGAGACAGGCAAATGAAGTTAGATTAGACAGAAAAAAAAAAACAAAAAAAATGATGTTATAGCCCTAAAAAGGGCTTTTTGTGGTGCTGTGTTTACAGCAGAGATCTGATGAGTCCTTTAGCACTGCACTGGACACTGAATAAACTTGCCAAGCTATTGATTTCCCTATTTAATAAGCATCACCTACACTCTCCCTCCTCTCAGTAAGACTGCAAGTTAGTTATGATTCCAAAATGGCTGCTGTCCATGAGGTAGAAGGGTGTGGAAGGCAGGGTATGATGCTGATTGGCTGGAATGTGTCTGCTGACTGTGAGGTGCAGGGTCAAAGTTTGCTCAATGATAAAGTATAGGGGGCGGATCGAACATCGCATATGTTCACAGTTCGCCACGAACGCGAACATGCTATGTTCGCCGGGAACAGTCCGCCGGCGAACTATTCGCGACATCTCTATTAAGATAGCTTTACTTCTGATGGATTTCTCTATATACACTTATTCTGTCCAAATGTATTATTAAAATTAATTATGCATATTGTTTTTTAATTTATGATTATTATTGGTTTCATATATGTCACATATGTATCTTATTATATAATCCTGTTGTTATGGATTAGGATCAGTACAAAATGCATAACTGTATTCGTGCACCTACTTATATATCTTATCTTTGCAGTATTATCGTATAACCAAGTTTTGCTAATTTCTGCTGAATCATTGGGAAACTCTAAAATGGAGGATTTGTCATTTCCCTTCATACACAAGATGTAGGCAGCACTATTTCCGGTCTGTTAAGGATGACGAGCCTTATCACAGACAGCTGAGCACGAGGAAGAGAACACCATCTTGCCTTTGTCCTAAACTTCTGACCAATGAGAGGAAGACTCATCCCCCTGTGGGATGAGTCCTAGAGACTCCTTAATGTTTCAACCCAATGTCTGATCAAGGTCTCATAAAAGCAGACACCTCAGAACCAATGAATTACCAAATAAACCTAATGTTTGTCTAATTGTAACTTTTTTTTTGATTACTAAAAACTATATAAAGGATGGCTGACGTAATAAAAGCAGCAGAGAGAAAGCTGTATACCAGAACTCTGTGTTGGTGTATTATTTCTCTAAGGTGTGCACACTATTCTGGTAATTTGGCCAGGGACAGATATCTCTGAAAAATACTTTGTTATTTACTAAAACACTGTTATATAATAAAATACATAATTAATACCATATTTAATAAATAAAAGAGTATATTCTATGTTTAATGGAGTATCTTCAGTAGTATATTAATATATCTACTGCAATGTTCCAGATATATGCCCAATTTAGCATATATATATAGCAGTACAATAGATTGTATATTTAATTCTAGGCAGCATTGACAACCTGCCTCTTTGACAATGCCGATGATAGTGGAAAAACTTATACTAGGAAGCTTATGCATACGCTTACATCGGGAGCATCTGATCTAAGCGCAGATACTGACACAAAAACATAGGCCATGCATGTTGAAAGACAACATCAAGTATTTAATGGGAGATAGCAGTAGACTTTTTCCAGTTGTTTAGAAAAATTATTGCTTTGGGGCCCCACTGATCTACTGGGCCTTCCAGTGAGGAGGAATCCATTTGCGGATCACAGTGTAGAATATATGTTTGTACAAAATTTGGGATTAGTAACTTGCCAGTCACATACGACAGTATCATGTTATGTTCAATTGTCTGTTCTGTCTCTCTCTGTGCTATCTCTCTCTGCTTTGTCTCTCTCTCTGTGCACTGTCTCTCTCTCTCTATGCGCCATCTCTCTCTATGTGCCATCTCTCTCTGTGCGCCCTTTCCCTCTGTGTGCCCTCTCACTCTGTGCGCCCTCTCTCTCTGTGCCCTATGTCTCTCTCTGTGCCCCCTCTCTCTGTGTGTGTGTGCTCTCTCTTTCTCTCCCTCCTACTCGCTCCCCTCCTTGCCCTCCCACTCTCTCCCTCTCCTCTCTGTTAGGACAATCTGTGAAGTGCCAAAATTGCTAAATTATCTGAAGAATTGCATTTTCTCCAGTGATTTGATAATCCATTTAACACTGATACTCGCCTTTTAAATGACGTTCAAAACATTTCTGAATACGATAGTCTAAATATAAAAAAAAATATTTAAAAAAGGAGGTTAAAAGCTAGAAAACAAAAATAAAATAATGATTTTACTTCTGGGAAAATATATAAAAGATACAGAACTACTAGTGGCATTTAAATTATAACAGACATTAGCTCATAAGAATTTATATTTTTTATTACAACAATAAAATAATAGATTGTGGTGATTTACAAATGCCTATTCAAATGGCCAATGATGAAATGTTATGTTATCTACAAAAGTAAACTTTTTTTGATTATCCTTCAATTTGCCAGTATAATATCTCCTTTAACACAATTTAAAAACATATATGTTTATTTTCTCCTCTAAAAAAGGTGTTCATTCAATTATTTATCCTAATGTCATCAATTTACAACCAGGAAAAATAGTACATTTTCAATCAAATTGGGGGAAACATTTAAGAAAAACTATAACAACTGAAGTTGAACTTTTTAATCTTATATAGTTAGTAAAACTTTTTTTTTTTTTAAATCTTATAGGAGAGTGAAAATATTTTTTTAACAGAAACTTCATGAATATACTTATATAGAACCTATATGGTTCCTTCTAAATTAAATAACATGTTTCCATTTACCTTTAATAAATGTTTTAAAGATTGTGAGAAGAAGTCACATTTTTCATACTTTTTGCGATTGTCCAAAAGTCTTTCATTTATGGTGTACAATTTTAAAAATTCTATCTGATATTCTAAATATTGAAATTAAACCAGACCCAATCCACTGTCTTTTATGAACACATATTTTTATAAATTTACCCTTTTTATGTTAATCCAAAGAACTAATCACATTCTTATAATGGAGAAATAATCTAGTTTATTAGAAGATAAATTGGAAAAGTTTATAAATATTTGATCCCCATGGTTGAATTCAAATTATGCCAAACAATTGCTCTTTAAGACCTGAAAGTATGTTGGTTAAGGGAAAATAGAGCCTTATATAATGTTTGAGAAAAGTGCTTGAATGATATACCTGTGTTTATATTATTATATTAATATATTTATTTATCTTTCAGATTTTATCTGCTTTTTTCTTATAAATTTTTCTAGGCTGCGTTTTTTTACAGATAAGTATATATGTTTTTTTTTACATCCTAAAGAGATATTGCATACAGTATATACGGGCTTGAAAACTTTGAGATGTTTAAACCAGGAACTTACAGCCTCCGGAAGTCCTTGATCTTTCAATTGCTCCAATTCCCCATGGCAGCAAATATTTTCACACCCGTAAACGGCAAATGTAGGAAAAAATGCTACGAGTACTAGAGAGGACCCGCAAGGGGGTTTAACCCCTGCCCATAGCACTGTAAATGCAGATATAAAATGAATACTGCACTGTAAATGACGGGAAAAGCGATGAAAGACATTAGAATTAATTGCACAAAGTCTCAAGCTTCCAAATCCGCAATAAAAAATGATGTGTCACTTGTGTGTCATTTTTTTATGTGTCATTTCGGGGTTATATCAATCTTGAGAATCAATGAGTTAATACATATCAGGCCGCCCACATGGACTAGAACAGTATTGGCATTCATTTTTATTACTTTGTATTTTGCGGGTTTGCAAGTCCGATCACATATTGGACCCCTCAAAGCTAATTGATTGACATGTAACCTCCATGTTTTACTGCCGTAATGATGGCGATCTAATTTTCTATTGGCTGTTTCTAAATGGGTGGTTATGGCCTTGCTTAATTTATCATGTTCCTATCCTGAACTGCTTTGTACGAGTGCATGGTTTGCGGTTTCAGTGCTCGGCCCGTAACTTGCGGGCTTGTTCAATTGAATAGCACCGGAATTGTATCAGAGTTCAAGGCCGCAGCAAGCCCGCAGATATACGGCCTGTATACCACGAGATGTGGGCTTCTAATTGAATCGGGTTCAAAGAGAAGAAAACATTCTGAGTATACCTACATCTCCCATGCAGACCAGGAAAGCTGTTTACCCACATATTTACTCATTGAACAGTGTTTCAACTGTCACTAAGGATTCTGGGTAGTTACATGACAATGAGGTTCAGAATGTACCACATTTTTGCCTTTAGTCCACTTAACATGGGATCCTTTTAAGCATATGTGTGCTGCACTTAGATATCCTTCAGAACATAGCATTGGATTGGGTTGTAATCTGAAATACGCACACAACAGCAGTTTCATCCTTCATCACTGTTAGGTTGGTTCTTCTGGCAATTGTGAAATGAGGCTAGAGAGAATACTCAGACCAAGTACAAAATATGCATTTATGGGCAGAAAGTGAAAAACAGTATGAATACACCTATTCGCACTCACACCTTACAGAAATAATTCTACGGACACACATCTATGAGTATTATATTAAAATAAAGATTTATGTTGATGAAGTAATTAAGCAACTGTCTAAATATGAGTTTAATAAAAAATAAATGATAGATTATTTTCATTTATTATAGTTCTATTACCTATTTTAAATTAAAATGAAGTTTAAAACAAATATTGTTTATTCTAATATTAGTTGTTTGTTAAAAAGGAAATTCTACCTTCAGACACAATGTACCTTCATAAATCAGGTGACCTTTTTATTTCACTAATTTTTGTCTTAATGGATCTATGAATCTCCTGATTTCTCAATGTGTATATTATTGGGTTTAAAAATGGGGTCACTACAATGTACACAAAACATAAACCTTTGTAAACATGAGCTGAGTTAGCTCCAGCTGGTAAAACATATATAGATACAAGTGTACCATAATAAATAGTAACTACAAGAAGGTGAGAGCTGCATGTGGAAAAGGCCTTCTGTCTCCCTACTGCAGATTTTATATGAACGATTGTGTATAGAATGAACATATAAGATGCAATAATGAAAATGAATGGTAACAATGTTAATGCTGCACTGATTAGACCTGTTATTAACCGAATAAGTGATGTATCTGAGTAAGATAAACGTATCAGAGGGTTGCTGTCACAATAAAAGTGATCAATAATATTAAGACCACAGAATTTCAATTGACCTAACAAGCCAGATACTACTGACACAAGGACAAAGGAAATGATCCAAAACCAGATAAAAAAGTAGAGGCAAAACATATTGTCTATAAGAGAAGAATACCTCAATGGTTTAGAAATGGCCAAATATCTGTCATAAGACATCAATGCAAAAAGTAAAGACTCTACTGCTCCCAATGTTCCAAATATGTGCAACTGTGCAATACAACCTATAACAGAGATGGAGCCCCTTTCTGTCACAATGTCATCTAGCATCTTAGGTACAAAATTAGTAATGTATAATATTTCACATGAGGACAAAAGGCTGAGCAAGAAATACATAGGAGACTGGAGACGTGTACTGCTGATAACCAACAAAATGATCAAGAGGTTCTCTAAGAAAGTCACCATGTAAATTATTAATAGCAGAATGAAGAGTGGCAGTTTTAAGCTATGAAGATTTTGGAATCCAAGAATCAGCAATTCAGTGATAACAGTGCAATTCTCTACATGCATTCTCTGTGAGGAAAGAGAAGATAAGGGTTTACATTATTTTAGTATGTACAGTCATGATAACTGCAATTTAAAAATATAATAAACATTAATAGCCAGACACAATGTTATCTCTTCTTGACATACACATTATTAAGATTATAGAACAATATGATTTAACAACTTAAAGTGAACATGGCTCTATGATATGCATAATAAATAACCTATACTGCTTACTAATACTTTTTGACTACTATGAAAATATACATGAATACATAGTGCTTTACATTTTACACAATGTTAAATAATATACAAATAATGCAAATTTTTGAACTAGCTATTTGATAAAAAGAGCAAAGGAGCCCATTAAACCTATTGAGTTATATGTTGCATATATTAATAAATATCCTGTACTCTTTACAGACAACTTTGCTTTTATATTTTGTAAATGTGCTAGCTAACATAAAAATGTGACTGCATGTAAAACACTTTCTGGGTTGCCTTCACTAAAATGTATCTATGAACAATCTAAATCATTAAAAAAGCTTCTTGGTGAAAAAATGCCAGAAATGCAATTGATCCCAGACACAGGAAAATAGTTTATTCTTAAATGACCACTGGTCAAATTTGAAATAGCTAATTTTGAAGCATAACACTAGTTAAATGTTAAAAATGCGTGCATTACTTGTATATGCACCATTACTTTTATAAGTGCTCCATATCTATTCTGAAACATTTGTTTTGGGAAATGTAATGCCTTAGCAAGAACAAAAACATACACAACAAGATATATGTTATGATATTAAAAAATAAATCTGTAAATGTTTGACGTTAAACAGATCAATGCCCATTTACAATAAAAAAAAATATATTGCTCCAGGAAAAATAGTTGAATAAAAAAAAAATGGAAACCAAGTGTTAAATCTGATGTTAACCAGTAGTCCTTCCGTTTCAATAAAGGAGTTGTTAAACTCATGTCAGCAAACTTACTATAAAACCTGGATCCAGGAAGTAAGCAATAGAAATTTGCTCGAGTTCACTTCCAGTACAGTTTTGTTTTATGTAAAGACAGAGATTTCAGTATCTCTCCTTAGTTGACATTTCTGTGTATTTTTGTTAATAAGTTTTTTACTGGGATCTTTTATATACTATGCTCACTAAGGCATTGAGATTGTGTATAACCCCAAGAGCCTCATTAATGTACAGTGAACATAATTACTGAACATATTGTCTAGGCTACTACATATATGTATTGTACAAAATTAATGATTGAGATTGCATCAATAGAAAAGTGTATATTTTTTCTAAGTTGCCAAACATATAGAAAATCAAATTTCCCACTAAGAATATAGTACTACCACAGAAAAATTAGGAAAATATCTTTAAAAATTGTAATATTATTCTTGTATAGGATGACAGAGACACAGCTAAATCGATTAAAACAGTTAAAACATAAATCACCCTTTGTGGTTTTTTTTGTGGGATAAGTTTTTAGTTTGTTATCCCACTCAGAGGTATATCCATTTGTGGATGTGAGAAAAGGGAAATGAAACGTTTATCTATCAAATATAATCCCCACTATATGTTGAGAGAAGTGACTGCATTATTTTTACATCCCCTTATATATATCACATAATTAAAGATAACTTGATGGCCAGGTAAACTACCTATATTACAATATAGGAGATATATCTTGTATAGTTGTTTTCTCCGACTCCTACAAGTCTTAGAATGCATACAAGAAGTTTTGCGTAACAAGAAATAAATTGGGTCTTTGGTCCTCTAAGGTTCCAATAAAGATATATATCCAAGATAAAACATTTCTTGGAAGGAAAGTCACTTTAAAAACTTGCACAAAAAAAGACACAAAGAGTGATTTCAGTTTTAACAGTATTTTTAGAGATTTGTAACTGTGCCGCTGTTATCCTATATAATGGGTATTTAAACGTTTGTTTTACAAGGGTTTACTGTGGATCACTGACTGGGGTTTATGAAACACTCCAATGCTGCATTTTGTATTTATTGTTCCACAGAGTTAAAGAAGTGCAGGGCCATGGCAACAAAGAAAATCAGTTACTACATGATGTAGCTTGAGGAGCAAGACATCATCTCAGTATGCCAGATGCTTATGAAGAGCATTGTTCTACTTTACTGAAAGGTAGAACAGCCTTCCAGAAGAAATAGCAGCAGTAAATATATTTAAGGAATGCAGAAGCATGTCTTAAAATAGCATAAGGATATCTTGAGGCTTAGATCAAACATTTAGGTAGATGTAATGGGCAGATTAGATTGTTTTGGTTTTTATATATAAACCCTGTTAGATTTTTATTAGTCCCTGGGTGGAGTTTTAAGGACTGTGTGTGTAGCATCTTAGTGCTCCATTTCATGGCCCACATGGGGAATTTTACTATTAAAGTTGACACATAAATAACTAACAAGCAATCACATCACACCACTGAATAAAGTTATGAGAAATGGATGCTTAATTGTGTTGAATTCCTAAAAATCTCAACCCACATCTAGCTGTCCCATTGATTTTTTTTAAAAGTCCATCACAATGTTGCAACTGAGTAATACACATGCTTGTAAGTCTTTAGATTGTACAAAATTCCTTTACCCACCCTTAGAGGCACAAATAATGCCCCTGAGAAGTATGTACATTTCAAATTGGAAGCTAGTATCAACATAACACATTCATTGATATCCTTATAAAACACTATTCCTCCAGGAAAGATATAATAGTCTACCTATGGAGTCTTATAGAACTCATATCTCCAGTCTATTCACTTAGAGGTAGTTTAGCCCCAATATGTGAAACCTGGGATAGGTGACTATGTCCTCAATATAGGAGGTATATGGAGATATTCTCAAGATCAAAGGACATATAGATACATATATTAGTAATACACTAATCTGTGAATGTGTACATACACAGCATATCAAATGTAAACACAGAAAACATATATAAAACAATCAGAAACAGCTAGCTATGTGCTTAAAAGTTGTCCTTAAAAAAGAAGATAAAAACTATTATATATATAAGACACTACACAGTGTCTAACTATGCCAGACACGTTTCACCATTTTATCTGGCTTTCTGAATGGTAAGATGCACTTCAAAATTCAAGCTGCCTTTTTGTCAGATAATCCATCAACAGTGCAAAATCAAAAACATGTAGTGATGTCCCCAAATTTCCCATATTCCCCTTTAAATACCTTTAACCACTTGTTTGGTGCCAAAATAATCTCTCCGCCCCATCCTTTGCTCGAGTATGTATATTCCTATCTATTTCATCCAATCTGACATCATCAGAACAAGCCATCAGAAATTAATGATACATATCTCATACCTATGATAAATATGTATGTACATCATGGGTATGAGATATGTATCATTAGTTTCTACAAATACAAATATTTAATGATGTAGATATTTTGTCACTGTTTTCTTGCTATTTTTTAAACTAGGAGGGGTATATATATTTAGAGGAATATTTAGAGGAAATACTTGATTTAATATTAGGTTGTACACATATAAGCTTTTTACATATAGTAAGTGTCAAGCACAATTATATACATTGTGTATCACATTGTGTATTTATATGTTTTTCCTTTGTAGGGATTATTTGTGACGTCATCATGCATGTCGACAGATTGGAAAAAATAGATGGGAATATACATACCCGAGCAAAGGATGGGGGTGGAGAGATTATTTTGGCCCCAAACGAGCTGGTAAAGGTATTTAAAGGGGGATATGGGAAATTTGGGGGCATCACTAAATGATTTTGATATTGCACTGTTGATGGAATAGATGACAAAAAGTCATATTGAATTTTGAAGTTCATTTTACCATTGAGAGAGCCAGAGAAAAGGGTGAAACGTGTCTGGTATAGTTAGACATTGTTTAGTGTCTTATCTATATATTATCCTTTTTATCTTCCTTTTTAAGCACTTAGCTAGCTGTTTCTAATTGTTTTATATATGTTTTCTGTGTTTACATTTGATATGCTGTGTATGTACACATTCACAGATTAGTGTATTTCTAAAATATGTGTCTAAATGTCCTTTGATCTTGAGAAGATCTACATATACCTCCTATATTGAGCATATAGTCACCTATCCCAGGATTCACATATTGGGGCTGGACTACCTCTAAGTGAAAAGACTGGAGATAGGAGTTCTATAAGACTCCATAGGTAGACTATTGTATCTTCACTGGAGGAATAGTGTTTTATAAGGATATCAGGTACAGATTCCATCTCTGCTATAACATCATACTTATGAAACAGTAGGATCTACGTAGGATTTAACATGGATACGAATATGTGGAAGGTGTTTCTTTTTTCACCTATATATGCATATGGAATACCTCTTGTTTAGAGGATATTACATGTGAGTGTGCACTTGCTATTTAAGTGTGTTTTAATGGTTTAATATTTAATATTAATATTTAATATTTAATATTTAATATTAATGGTTTTATTGAATCACACCACGAAGTGGTGTGCGCTCTCTTGTTTTTCTATTTTGACAGCTATTTATCATCTAACATTAAATGTTTTGTCACAGAAGTGCTAAAGTTAATCCTATACCATTGAGGATCCCCATGGTAACATTAACCCTAACCATGTCTGTCCTTATGCACCCCCAAGGCACCTAATGTTAACCCATATGCCATGTGGCTCTATACAGACCCCTATGGCACATAACATAGTTACATAGTTACATAGTAATTAAGGTTGAAAAAAGACTTTCAGTCCATCAAGTTCAACCTTCTAAGATCTCCTCTTATCTGCAATATGCAATTTAGTTATTCATTAATTAGTTGTCAATTAATTATTAATCAGCTATTTAATAATTTATTTTTATGTAATTATTTATGTTTTAAGACATTAAAATTGGTTGGGGGAACCAATCTGTTCACTCATTACTTTATAACATTAACTCCTATGTCATAGAGGTCACCATGTACCCTCATGGCATCTAACATACACCCCTTGTGCCATGAAGGTCCTTAAGAACCCCCATGGAACCCTACCTATCACCACAATGTAAACTAACCCTCCCATGGGGATCCATGAAGACCTCTTTAGTTCCTATGGCTATCATTATATAAAATTAAAACATTGAGAAAAATGTAAATTTTTTTTACACAAAATAAAAAATGAATAAGCCTGTAGGGGGGTAAATGAATACTTACCTACCCTGTGGGGCACTCCAGCGATGATCAACAATGCCCTGGCCTTTAATCTTTTGCCCTGTATAAGCAGACCATCTATGTTAATTGAAGAATCATGTACTCTTAAATGTTACTTGAAGCCTACAATCCTCATTTCCCTAAAAATCCCTCCACCCAAACTTTTCCTCATAGGAGCAGCTTCCACACAGCCTAATGACTAACACACTTTCCAGCTTTGAATAGAGGTTTTGCGGCTTCTGATTGGCTGAAATAAGTTCCTATCATATTTCAGTCAATCAGAATTGAATATTTCATCAACAGTTCCAGGGTACAATTTCCAACCAATCAGAATTCACAGATTTGGAGGATCAGTCACCTGTGTTCCATCTGGAGCCCTCACATGAGTCTTGTATTAATGATCCTGTTTTTCTAATGCTATTTCTACTATTGATAGCGTTTGTACATTGGTTGGGAGAACCAATCTGTTAACTCATTACTTTAGAGTTTAAAATCTTTGATTTCTCAATTAGAAGAAAAATGGGGTGTTAATATATATCAGGCTTGGTTACCATCTAGTGCATAAATCTTAGTGACCTATACTGCTAGTGCTGAATCACAAACCTGCACTCACAATCTGTCTCAACCAATCACCATACCTTCCCTTACAATCACCACAAATACTATTTCTGTTTTGCACACTCTGGTCATTACACCTGTTCTCAAGGATATGCTTTGGGATTAAGTTGGCTGTCATGGCTGAAGCATGCCAAGACACAAACTGTGCAATACCTAACAGACTGATGCCCTCAGCCATATAAGATAAGCTTATTGTGCCAGGGGAAAGGGGCCCACTGAGATGGGTTAACATTGGGGATGTTGGGATTTATTCCTTGCTATGCCTGTTTAAGCTACCTGGGTACCACTAGGCCCATACTATGGTACCCATTTTTATAGTTGGGGTGTACGTATGAACTTGATGGGAGTGATGGGATGTATGTCTGTGTTGTGCTATGGGGAGCTAGCACTTACAAGGGAAATATTGTATATACCCAATATTTCATAGTAATGGTCTAGTCCCTTATTAACAAGATTAGGGAGATAATTGACCCCTAGGAGTCACATGACACCAGTATCTCTCTCTATGTATCATAAGCCTCAGACTGGTGTATCCATGCCTATTGTATATAATTGCCCCCTACCAAGAATACAGCAGTGGAAAGGGAAAACAATGGGTAATTCTCTTAGACTTTGCAGGCAGGGGTGATAACGTGAGCTAGAAGGCGATTGGAGTAACCATGGATGCAAATTGCAGTTGATTGGATTCTTGTTGCTAAGAGTGTGGTATAAATTTGTCTGTTGTTCCAATAAATGGGTGGTTAACTGGTTTGCATAATTAATGCAGTGGGCACACCTGTGGGGAGAGGTTTGGTCAATAGGCTCTTATCATACCCCATTCAACATACAGGTTGTGACAGTGGCTGTTAAATCAGATATGCTGCTCTCTTCAAGCTTTCTCTGTGTTAATTGGGGCCAATTGGTATGCATGTGCCTGTTAAGAAAAGAATATGGAGGAAATAATTCATTCAGCTGCTTTAAAATAAAGGAAAACAGGAAGAAGGATAATTCTAACAAAGTAGAAGGGGAAAAGATGGAAGTAAAGGTACAGAATGATTCCCAAGACCATTTCTATTGGTTGCATGCAGATGGGGAGCATCCTGTATATTCAAGCATAAATACTCCAAATGCAGCAATCAGCACCCATTGTTACAATGTTTCAAGAAGATCAGTACGTCTACAAAACAGAGCATCACAGATCTGGTTAGCTAGGATGTTCCCATGACTAAGGTGAAATGCGGTGGCAGTTCAAAGGTGGAGCTCTAAATTTTGTTTTTACTTCCCATTAGTTATTGTTGCAAAGCTTGACAAATAGATGACTGTGGGAAGAATGGGGAGCCCTATGTAAAGTCTACATGTCATAATCGACGGGTTTCTCATCTCTGAGTAGTACGTAAGAAGGACTTAGGTAAGTTTCACATGATCCATCATTTGTTATTTTGAGGGTTCTTTAATACTAATAAAAATGGGCAATTATTTTGATGTTAAAGGGTCAATCAGTTAGTGATGGCATTGACAAACAATTCTCTTTAGTCAAGTATGCTTTCTTTCATCAGGTCATTGGGTTGGTCCAGATTGACATTGAGTCTGCTTTTAGATTGATGAGAACGCATCCTACCTGCCACTATCTACTGGAAAGTGTTTTTCAAGGTACAGTACATTCTTAGTTAATATATGCCTCACTGTGGGTTGTTCAATCTCTTGTGCATATTTTAAAGCTTTTAGCTTCTTTGTGAAGTGGGTTGTGGAATCTAGGACAAGTAATAAATCATGTGTACATTACCTAGTTTTTTTTATTTTTTTATCTTGCATGTCTTGCTACTGGGTATATGCTCTTAATTCCTAACTGTATAATCATTTAAAATACAGAATTTATCAAAAGCACATAGAGCACCTTTGACATTAGTGTGCCAAGGTTTTCAGGACATATATCAACAATCCAATTATTGAACCTTTATATTTATTTACTTAAAGCTTGGCTTGTTCTACGTACTCCTCTGGAGTCTTACACTGTTTGATGCAAACAGAATACCCATCACTTCAGGAGCAGCATTTCAGTGCTCTGGGATACAATCAATGATAGTAAACAATTAACTTTTTAGATTTTCATGTTTTATTACCTGGTATGTACTTTCAGTGTTTTAAGTATAATCCCTCACATCAGACCATTCATTCTGGTCAGCACAGTTGTTTGTCTGGGATATGTTCTTTTAACATTTCAAAGTATAATCAGTAACATCTCTAGCAATTATCTTATCTATCCATCTAATAGAGTATCACTATATAAATACGTATTAAGTCATATATATCTTAGAGCAGGGTTGGGCAAGTTCAGTCCTGGAGGGCCATCCACAGCATCCCTTAAACAAAAATAAATAATTTGATACCGATTTCATTAAAATATACACTTTACTGTTAAAAAAAAAAAAAAGGGGGGGGGGGGGGTTTGGCCTATGTTCCTCAAAGTCTGTATGTCTTATTGAAATACCTTCCATTTTTGGGATAAAACAGGCCATGATTTTATAAACTTTTTTTTCTACATTTCTGTATTCTAACAAAATAAATCATGAGGCACCACTGCAATCTAGGAATATTCTCACACCAGTGCTAAATTGTATTTGGGAGAAGTAAAGTTAATTTCTGTTAATCTCAGTTCATTAACCTAATTAACACCTTAGCTGAAATAAAATTCTAATAATTTCCCCTTGCAAAAAACCCCATAGCTGATGACTTTCAAGAGAACCTATTTCCAAAGCAGGCCGTGAATGAAAAAACAATGTATATTAAGATATTTAAGAGAGAATCCTAGTTGAAGGAAGTAGGAATTGGGGGGATGGGTGGGACAAATTCCCCCAGATTAAATTAGAAGGGGACACAAAAAACAGCACAATTAAACTTAATCATGCATTTGGCCACTAGAGGGCAGTATGTCTTTCCCATGAAAGCTTTGACCCATAACATATATATATATATATATATATATATATATATTTTTTTTTTATTATATTGGGGGAGGCAGAAGCATTGAGAATTTAAACAAAGAAATTTAAGGAAAAGTTTTTGAGGAGCACTGCAGCAATGCCTCTCCACACTCTCAAAGCAGGGGGTTCCGGCTTCTTATCGTGGAAGTAGAGTTGAATTAACCCCCCAGATTTTTGTAGGATTCTTACATCCATGTTTGCATTCCATTGTTCCGAGCTACAGTTGTGTTTGTGGTGCTTCTCTGTGCTTGGGTTTTCTTCTTGGGGCATGGAGTTCCCTTGAGTTATTCCTAATTTTGGTAGGCGAGCACATTACATTTTTTTTTTTTATAATCATTAACTAATATAGTTTAATAAAAGAAGCTTTGACCTTTACATAGCTATATCAGTCTGTTTTATGTTAAGTCAATAATCTGATTAGGGTATATCCGTGATTGGCAATTCCGTGTGAAAACAGCAAACGGCAGAGTAATTTGTATGTCAGGGTAGGAATATAGTTTAAGTGATTGGTAAAGGTTTTTTTAAGGGAGAATGAATAAGAAAAGTATAAAGGAAGAGGAAGCTATATTAAGGCTAGTTGAGTGCCCTTTTCTATCTATTGAGAAATGCAGCACATTAGAAATTGAGCTTCCAGCCCATGCAATTTATACAATTTTTATTTTTTGAATGATATATGGAGATCACACATCAACTTATTTGTCACAGCTCAGTATGGGGTGGGGTTGCTTGCCCTTATTAGGTGCTTTAACATTACAAGTTAAAACATTTATTCTTAGGTTGTCCTCTTGGAACACAAGGTTCCCTTGAGTTATTTAAACCAAAAAGAGGAACAGCATACAATTAGGAGCTGATAAGTTTATCAAACAATGAATATCCTTAAATAATTTATAATACAATACGATATATACCAATCACCATACTAAGGTGTAAAAATAGACTTATGACAAACTTAAGAGAAAAGACCTGTGTACATATGGTGACAACTCCAAGGGGTTGGAGGCAGAAATATCGAGAATCCTATTGACAATTGCTCAAACAATTGAAAAACAAAAAATTATAAAATATATATTTATTGAATATATTAAAAGCCAAATCACGACATTTAAAATACATATAAAACAAAGAAAAGATAAATATAATTGCTCAGAGAAATTAAGGGAGTTTGTAGTAATCTATACTCCACATTGATGGCACCTATGATAAAGTAATCCCTCAGGTCACAATACAATAACGATATATAATAAAATACTCTCATTATCCAAATAAATTATCAAAATAATGGTAATTATCACTTTATTAAATTGTGATTCAGCAAATTTAAAAGGGCTCTAATTAAGCACATAGCATATTTTTTTACAGAAGTTTTTAGTTAGTGAACTTCTATCCAAAAGCAAGGTCTTCACTAACTAAAAACTTCTGTAAAACAATATGCTATGTGCTTAAATAGAGCCCTGTTCAATTGGTTGAATCACAATTTAATAAGGCTGTATAACAGCATCCCAACAGCTATAAAAAGTGCTCACTAATCCTAATATAATTGTGGTAGCAAGGCCCACCACTCTTTATACTATATCTAATAACAACCCTCAATAGAATAACATACTTTCCCTTCCTTGAGTTATCCATAACTTTGATTGGCAAGACACGCATTAAGCGTTCCATTCAGAATATTTTGTAATGTAATGCACTTAAGATTTGTACAAAACTTCAGTCATCGTTTTTAGACAAATCTTCTAAAACATTTAGACTAATATTATGAACTATTATGTCAACCTATATAATATGTCTTTGACATACTTACAGCCCTATTAAATTACCCCAACGTGTAAAGCCACAGCCCGTAAAGAAGCCTGCAAGACTTACGGCTATTAAATTGGCCTCTTAAATCCAACCACAAATGATCTGCGGGTTACAGGAGGAAAAACTCTATGGGATACAGAAATCAGAACTCCGTTGCCGCAAAACCTTTGATCTATCAAGAACGTAACTGTTACGAAGAAGATATATGGACATGTCAGTTAAAAAAGGTATATATCTGTGTCAGTGAAAAGTGCTTAGTGTTATAAGGGATAAATCCATATAATATTAATAAAGTGCTTATAAATAGGTTACTAGTGCTTTTATGTATAATAAATAAAAAAATGAATACTTAATAAATAATTAATAAAGTGCTGGAATTGTGCAGATTATCTTATATTAGGTTGGAATAGACCGCATGATTCCCATTGTACTCCTAGGTTATGGAAATCAAGTTGTATCTCCTTAATGTAACAGACTCATAATAGTGATCGTACTTAGAAAACGGCGCTCCTCTGCTCATTATATTATGTATTCCACTAAACTGTATCTCACACAGTAGGGAAGTAGTCTTGGGAGAGAACTCTAACTATCAATAGATGCACGTGGCTTCAGATAGGCGCCACTGGTACAGCGTCACATCCGATGCACGTTTCTAACATTCATCATGGGTAGTGCGCCGCTGTGTAACGTCACTATTTAAAGATTCTAATCACTATCTCAACGCGGTCTCTTTTAGAAACAACAAAATATGCTTGAAAAATACTAATTGCTCTAGTTTAATACCATCATCAAACATAGTGTGTGTAATAATCGGATTGGGTCAGCTAAAGATTTTATATTTTACGTATACTTGATAAAGAGAGTATAAGTATATCAACATACAGTGCCTTGCAAAAGTACTCACCCCCTTGGCATTTTTTGTGTTTTCTTGATTTACAACCTGGAATTAACATGGATTGTTTGAGGATTTGCATCATTTAATTTACAGAACATGCTCACAACTTTGAGGATGTTTTTTTTTATTATTGTGAAGCAAACAACAAATAGGACAAAATAACAAAAAATCAATGTACATAACTATTCACCCCCTAAAGTCAATACTTTGTAGAGCCACCTTTTATGGCAATCACAGCTCCAAATCGCTTTACATAAGTCTCAATGAGCTTGCCATCTTACCACTGGGATAAGTCTTGATGAGCTTGCCATCTTACCACTGGGATGTGTGCCCATTCTTCCTTGCAAAACTGCTCCAGCTCCTTCAAGTTTGATGGTTTGCGCTTGTGAACACCAATCTTTAAGTCTGACCGCAGATTTTCTATTGGATTGAGGTCTGGGCTCTGACTAGGCCATTCCAACATATTTACATGTTCCCCCTTAAACCACTCAAGTGTTGCTTTAGCAGTGTGTTTGGGGTCATTGCTCTGCTGGAAGGTGAAACTCCGTTCTAGCCTCAAATCACGCACAGAGTGGTACAAGTTTTGCTCAAGAATATCCCTGTATTTAGCACCATCCATCTTTCCCTCAACTCATGTTTCACTGTGGGGATGGTGTTCTTTGGTTGATGTGATGTGTTGGGTTTGCGCCAGACATAGCATATTCTTTGATGGCCAAAAAGTTCAATTTTAGTCTCATCAGTGTCTGAGTTTCAAGTTTTTATTATCAATATTTTAACTATGTCAATCAATAAAGGTTACATTTTAATATTCATATTAGGTATTTTTTAGAGAGATTGTGTAAGGGTGTGGCCCACTTATAGAGACCTTTTATATCACATATATAATTGTTGTGCTGCGAGTTGTTGTCACACTTTGCGAAGGGCATTGCAAAGTGAGGCCCGCAGTTGCGGGCTGCAATAAGCTCAGAAGGTGCTCATTGCAGGCCCTGCGATGAGCGCCACAGATACACATAACAAGGCACGCATGACAGGCTGCAATGGGAAGACTGCAATGAGGAGTTAGGCTCCCATTGCAGGGCTTGCGATGAGTGCTGCAGGCTCTCATCGCGAGCCCCGAAGGACTACGCGGTGACGTCACGCAGCAGCCGGGGGCCGTTGCCCAGAGGAATGAGCGGGAGAGGAATCGGGTCAAGCTGGTCAACCTGGGCTTTGCCACCCAACAGGAGCATGTCCCCAATGGGGCCGCCAACAAGAAGATTAGTAAGGTGGAGACCTTGCGTTCAGCCGTGGAGTACATCCGAGCGTTGCAATAGCTGTGGCCCAAACACGATGGAGCCAGCCCTGGTAAATGTGGTGCCTGCAGTCTCCACGTGCATCAGACAGCCTCCCACAGTGGCGCATTATTGAGCCCAGACGCTCACCTTTCCCACCTGAGAGCCCCATACACAGGCGAAGCAGCAACAGGACAACCCCTGACAGCCAGGCTGGAGCCCCCCAGCCCGATCTGGCCTTCATGTCTATCACACAGCCCATAGGTCCCCAGAGGAAAGCACAGGCACAGCTCGCTGCAGGCTCTCGGGCTGGACCGGCTCCCAGACTCCCGTCCAATGTGGCGGGGATGGCACCTCCTATATCCGTGTCCAGCTGTGTGTCTCCCGGAGCCGCGCTCTCATTGTGAACTCCTCTCTGTGTGAAGTTAGTACCCCCGGATGCATAAGGTAGAGGGGACCAGGACAACAGCTGGGACATGAAGACCCAGATGGAGCCGGGCCCTAGAGAAGGCAGATGGGATAGAGCCGGGCCCTGAAGCGGACGGGATGGAGCCAGGCCCTGGAGCGGACAGGATGGAGCAGGCCCCTTGAGTGGACGGTATGGAGTCGGGCTCTGGAGCGGACGGGATAGAGGGGGGCCCTGGAGTGAATGGGATGGAGCAGGGTCCTGGAGCAGACGGTATGGAGCCAGGCTCTGGAGCGGACGGGATAGAGGGGGGCCCTGGATCGGACAGGATGGAGCAAGGCCCTGGAGCGAGTAGGGCCCTGGAGTGGATCCAGGCCCTATAGCGGATAGGAAGGAGCCGGGCCCTGTAGAAGATGGGATGGAGCTAAGCCCTGGAGTGGACGACATGGAGCCAGGGCCTGGAGAAGGCAGACATGGGAGGGAGAGGAAAGAAAGGCACAACTTGGAGGGAGAGGGAGGAGAGACACAGGAGTGAGAGGGGAGAGGAAAGAAACTCAGGGGAGGGATAGAGGGAGAAGAGACAAAGGGGAGGGAGAGGGGTCAAAGAGACACAGAGGGGAAAAAAGGGGAGGGAGAGGGGGGAAAGAGACACAGAGGGAGGAAAAGGAGAGGGAGAGGGGGAAAGGAGGCACAGGAGAGGGGAAAGGAGGCAGAGGGGAGGTGAGAAGGAGATACATGGGAGGGAGAGGGGGAGATACAGGGGAGGGAGAGGGGGAAAGGAGGCACAGGAGAGGGAGACACAGGGGAGTGAGAGGGGGAAAGGAGACACAGGGGAGGGAGAGAGGGGAAGGAAACACAGCGGAGGGGGAACGAGGCAGGGGAGGGAGAGGGAGGAAAAGGGGAGGACAGGGGAGGAAGAGCGGGAGAGAAGACACGGGAGGGATAGGGGGAAGAAACACAGGGGAGGGAGATGGGGAGGAGACACAGGGGAGGGGGAAGAGACACAGGGGAGGGAGAGGGGGGAAAAGACACAGGGAGATACAGAGGGGGGGAAAAGACACAATTTCTAAAAATATATCATACAGGCAAGTCGCTAGTTAATTGTCATAGCTAGTGGTGTCGCGAACATCAAATTTTCGGTTCGCGAACAGCGGACGCAAACTTCCATCAAATGTTCGCGAACAGGCGAACCCTGCGAACGGCCATAGACTTCAATGGGCAGGCGAATTTCAAAACCCACAGGGACTCTTTGTGGCCACAATAGTGATGGGAAAGTTGTTTCAAGGGGACTAACACCTGGACTGTGGCATGCCGGAGGGGGATCCATAGCAAAACTCCCACGGAAAATTCCATAGTTGATGCAGAGTCTGGTTTTAAGCCATAAAGGGCATAAATCACCTAACGTTCCTAAATTGTTTGGAATAACATGCTTTAAAACATCAGGTATGATGTTGTATCGATCAGGTAGTGTAAGGGTTACACCCGCTTCACAGTAACAGACCAATCTCCCCGTTTAATGCACCGCAAACAACCGCAAACAGTCCCTTTGCACAACCGCAAACTCCCCATTTGCACAAGGTTGGATACCAAGCTAGCCATGTCCCGTTCCTCGTCTGGGCCCCCGAAAGGTGACAACAAGCCCCTTGGGACGCCTGCTGTGTTTGGTCTTCCACCTCCTCAAAGCCACCTTCCTCCTCTGACTCCTCTTCTTCAGACTCCTCTCTCTGCGTTGCCTCTGTCTACGTTATTATAAGGTGTGTACTGTTAAGTACTACTATTCCAATCGGTTTAATCCCTGTTACGTCCACTATTAGGGGGCGTGTATATGGCATTGATTTTTGGAACAGGGAGGTGGAAAAAGATGCTTGGTCGGACCTCCTAATTCGAATTTGGGGCACTGCACGTGCAATGTAATGTGCCACCAGATAGGAGTGGTGTATTAAGTTGTACTATTTATTCCTATCAGTTTGATACCTGTTACGTCACCTATCAGGGGACGTGTATATGGCATGGCTTTTTGGAAGCGGGAGATGGAAAAAGATGCTTGGTCGGTCCTCCCACTTCAAATTTGGGGCACTGCGCGTGCAATCTAAGGTGTCACCAGATATGAGTGTCACTGTGCACTGGCAAAAGTTGGCAGAGTAGATGCAATAGGCCTCACACACACGCCTGTAGGCAGGCAACTGATATTCAATCGATTACAGTCAAAAAAGTGTTGTTTTATGTCACTGTACACTACGGTTGCACCAGATATGACGTATCACTGTGCACTGGCAAAAGTTGGCAGAGTAGATGCAATAGGCCTCACACACACGCCTGTAGGCAGGCAACTGATATTCAATCGATTACAGTCAAAAAAGGGTTGTTTTATTTCACTGAGCACAATAAAAGTTGTGAGCCTGACACAGGCAGGCAACTGAAATTAGATTACAGGAAAAAAATGGTTGTTTTCAATGTATGGTACACCACCAAGTATGAGTAGTGAAAATAAGCACAATATAAGCTGTTAGGTGTTAGCCTGTCACACATACACACTGGCAAGCAGGCATATGCAATTAGATTAAACAGAAAAAAATTATAAAATAAAATAAATGATGTTACAGGGCTTTTTGGGTTGCTGTCCTTGCAGCAGATATCAGATGAGTCCTTCAGGTCTGTAGTGGAAGCTAAATACACAGCCTGGCTACCTATTTCCCTATTAAATCTCCAGCAGCTACACTCTCTGTCCTCTCACAACGAATGCAGCTTCAGAATGATTCTAAAATGTATGCTGTCCTTCAGATGGAAGGCCCTGGAAGGGAGTGTATGCTGCTGATTGGCTGGAATGTGTTTGCTGACTGTGAGGTGCAGGGTCAACGTTTCCTCAATGATAAAGTATAGGGGGCGAACCGAAAAGCGCATGTGTTCGCCGTCCGATGTGAACGCGAACATGCCAAAATCGCCGTGGGCGAACTGTCCGCGACATCTCTAGTCATAGCTTCTAAATGACATAAATAATCATGTCTCAAATTTTACAGGTAGTTATATTATATTATCTACTGTTTTATTATGAATAAATTATTGAAAATAGTTTTTGGGATATTTTCATTTCTGTAGATTTCCTTTCTGGTAAGATATGTATCCCTCCCCACTCACCGTTTCATGTATTAGTTTGTTAAAGGTCAGCTAGCTCAAACCGTTTCTCTATAATGTTTCTCTGAAATTGTTAACCGTTGTCTGTTTCTGCTTTGCCCTTCAATTCCTGCATTTCCAGCTAATTGGTTAAAGTGCTGCAGTTAATTAATTGAACAGAGATTGAATGCTGAGGTGAGGTAGCTAGATCAGACACAAAGCTACTGAACTGACAAATCGGTGTAGGGCCCCCTTTGCTATTTCTCTATACAAAGCAAATGCCTGTAGGAATCAAAAAAAAAAGGCAAAAATATATGTAGATGGTCAGATCACTCTTCTATAAAAATAATTATCTGCCCCCTCCCCAAATACATTAAAATCCCCCCTTTACTACAGGCTGGTACTCTGTTTTGCATCTGCTGCACTAGCAGCAGCTCCACCAATGAGTCAGAAAAGTATTTACTCTTTTATTAAAGGCAGAGGAAAGATTCATGGATTTATAAATTTCTGCACTCCTCAGGCAAAAAAGCAGCCTATATATTTGCAGCACATCTCATAAAACATTTTATTGTTATTAATATCTAAAAATCACACTAATGATTATGTTGACACCTCCAGGGGGTGTCAACACAGGCATCTGACCCTTCCCCCCAAATTAGCATGCATAGTAATATAATGTCCTTCACTTTCTGTTGTTTTAATATTATTTGAAACTAGCGACTTGCCCGTCAAAAAATGACGGGGCAATAAATGAAAGTGTTGAAATGCTGTTTGCCACACAATGTGAGTGTACTGTGTGCCTCAACTATATAGACCCCTCTAACAGAGTAATGAACGCATGTAATAACAGTTTAAGTGCCATGAGGGTCATCCAGGACCCTCATTACACACAAAGTGTAAGCACTACACCATTTTAACCCGGACACTTATGGGGGTCTATCCAGAACCTCATAAGCCTCTATTTAACCCCATCAGTCCCATAAGGGTATATTATGACCATTATGGGCCTGTTACAACCCAACATTAACCACATAAGTGCCATGACGGTCCTCAAGTCTAAACAATCCACTGCACTATACCCCCCCAATAAAACATTAAATATCAACTAAACCCCCTCTACACTAACCTATTAACACCTACACTATCTACCTACAATACCTGCCTACCCCGTAATAACCCCCTCCCCCAAAAAACTAAAGTCACCAAAAATCTAAAATCTACATTACATAAAAGAAAAAAACCTAAATCACAAAAAATAAAACATCTACATTACAGAAAATTAAAAAACCTAAATCACAAAAAAAAAAGAAAATCTACATTACAGAAAATAAAAAACCTAATTCACAAAAAATTAAAAAAGGAAGATTACAGAAATTAACAAAGTAGATTACAACCCCCCCCACTAAAAAAAAAATACACACCTGAAAAGGAAAGACATATAATACATACAATACAATGCATACAATACAAATAAAATGAAATACAATGCACCCCTATCTAATATACATCCCCCAATCTATGTAATATACAATACATCCTATCTATGTAATATACATCCCCAATCTATGTAATATACAATACATCCTATCTATGTAATATACATCCCCCAATCTATCTAATAGACAACACATCCCACAATGTAATATGCAGTACATGCTATCTCTATCTAGAAACCCTAATTGTAAGCTAAAGTAAAATAATTAAGACCACTTAGCTTTGAGATGTCCCTTCAGATCAGCCAGCTAGGGAAAAAAACATAAAAAAATTAGTACAACATTTACATAAAATAAATAAACATAGTACATATTCTAAATATTCTACTCACCTTTCCAGCATGTCCCGTCCATCTTCTTTTCCTTTTCTCCGGCGCGGCCCCTGTTAAAAAAACACATTACATTAATACACATAGATAAACATAAAACAAAGTAAAATAAACATAATATACATTGTACTTACCTACCCACGATGTCCCCGCCCTCCTCCTCTTCTGCCCCGGCTGGGCCCTGTAAAAATCTGCGCTCTAAAAAAAAATGGTGAAAAAACTAACGGAGGTCCGCACTTGTGAACCTCCCCGACGCTAATGAGCCTCTTACGGAGTGTTCCAGAATAAAATTGGCAATGGCGGCTTCTGATTGGCTGAAAACGCTGTCTATCAAATTTAGCCAATGAGAAGACGCCAATTGTGAGCCACTGAGAAAGGGATACACCCCAAAATCCCACTCTGATTGGATAACACACCTGTCAATCTTTGTTTAAATCAATCAGAAGGCTTTATTGCCATCAGCAAATCACAATGGAATACACCCCCACGGGTGATTGGCTGAAGACATCTGCGCCTTCCCATTGGCTGTAATACTGATTGACATTGACAACAGCCAATGAGAAGCCGCAAATGCCTTCAGTCAATCAGTACGTGTGGGTGTATACCATTGTGATTGGCTATTGTCAGTGCAACCAATCAGAATGTGTTGATGCCTCCAGCAAATTACCCTGTGGAGGTGTATTCCACTGTGATTGGTTTACATAAAGATTGACAGGTGCATTATCCAATCAGAGTGGGATTTTAGGGTGTTTCCCTTTCTGATTAGCTCACACATTGGCGCCACCTGATTGGGTGAATTTGATAGACAGCATTTTCAACCAGTCAGAAGGCGCCATTGCCTATTTTCTTCCGGAAAAGGCTCCGTTAGGCTCATTAGCGTCGGGGATGTCCGCGAGTGCGGATGTGTGTTATTTATTTTTTTAGAGCGCGGTTTCAGGGCGAGGCAGAAGAGGAGGAGGCCGGAGACATCACGGGGAGGTAAGTACAATGCAGATTATGTTTATTTTATTTTATGTTTATGTATGTGTACTAATGTTATGTTTTTTTTTAACAGGAGCCGCACCTGAGAAGAAGAAAAGAAGAAGGAGATTAACGGCCGTAGGAGATGCGGGGCCGCAAGGACCGGCCGCAAGCTATTCGCCTATTCTATTCCCTTCCGGCCGGGGATTACGGCAGGCTTGCGGCCGGCGCCTTGCTATCCCTTGCGGCCGCACGCGCCGGAGGAAACCTTTGATCTTAAACGGCCGCAGGAGATTTGGCCGCAAGAAAATCCTGGTTGCTATTCAATTGCTCCGGGAACCCTCTCTGCAAGGCTAAAACTGAGCCGCAGCTTACTTGCAGCAAAAAGGTCCCGCAGACACACAATTAAGCACATTTTAAAGCCATAATAAAGCCATCCTCCACTCTGTGCAGAATATAAAGTGATTGTAGGTGTTAGCATTAATAGCACAACATTCCCCTACACTCAAATCCGTAAATAATTTTTTTTAAAATTTATGTCACATATCCATGTAAAAAGTCCAGAGGTCTTGGAGCACCTCAGACCCGCCCACGCTGCGGCCAGAAAATAAACAGTTAATGTAATCTCGGATTTGGGCTGATGTGCAAGCTTGAGAGGGGGTTGCTATTAATCCTCATGTCCCCCATTATGATCCCTAGCATTTACAGAGCTTTACAGTGCTGTCTTGAATTTATTTTTGCATTTAAAGATTTATGAGCTTACGGCCGGTTGTAAGATATACGGCCTGCCGTAAGGGGATAGCCTTGCTTCGCCGTATAATTGAATTTCAAGGTAACGGGACCCCCGCAAGGAATCGCAGCTTTGCGGATGTTTTACTGCCGATAATAGAATGAGGGCCTATCTATCTAATATACATCCTATCTATCTAATATACATCCCTCAATCTGTCTAAATAAATACCACAATCTAATATACAATATAAAACGTCCGATAATAGAATGAGGGCCTATGTAACTATGTAACTATGTAATTGACCCCCATGAGTGACAGGGTTAATTATGGTAAGTGCATATGGGGGGCGGTATTGACCCTCATGAGTGACGCGGTTAATTAAGGGTTTATGGGGTCTGTATTGACCCTCATGAGTGCCAGGGTTAATTATGGGTTTATGGGGGTCTCTATTGACCCCCATGAGTGACAGGGTTAATTATAGGTTTATGGGGTCTTTATTGACCACCATGAGTGAGGGGGTTAAGTAAGTACTTATGGGGGTCTGTATTGACCCCCATGAGTGACAGGGTTAATGATATGTATTATGAGGGACTGTATTGACCCCCATGAGTGACAGGGTTTTTTAGGGGTTGATGGAGCTCTGTATAGAGCCCCATGTGTGATAGGTTATTTTTTATTAGCTTATCTCAGATCCCATTGGTTTAATGCGGGTTTCCAGGGTTATCTCGGATCCTTTCTTGGGTAAGTTGTAGGTGGCTGGGTGGTCCTGGTCTTTGAGCCTCGTTTTCGTTTTTTTCGGCTGCCTTTTCCGTTAAGGTGGTATTTTTGCGTCTCATATTTTTTTTTGCGTAAGTCCGTGGTAGTGTCTCTTGTTTGGGGGTTTGTAACTGCATGTGAGGCCGTAGAGCCTCCACCTAAGTTGCTGCCAAGGAGCGCCTCCAAGGTAGTATTTTCTGAGATACTACCAGTGGCACGTGCTAGCCCAGGGAGACAGAAGGAGCTTATGGAGGTTAATGCATGGCTAAAAAGTGGTGCGATAAGGAGGGGTTTGGATTTTTAATGCACTGGGCTGAATTCTGCCTTGGGTACAATCTCTATAGCAGGGTTGGATTGCACCTTAATGGTGAGGGAGCTTTTGTGCTAGTGGATAGTATGGTAGAAAGGCTGGAGGAGTTTTTAAACTAGTAGGTGGGGGGAGGGACTAGATGATTGTAATGGGGTAGAAAGTGTAGAGGGGATAAGGAATTAATTAATTAGTCATGTGGGAGGAGATGGGGGAGGGTTAGTATAGTCAATATGGAGGTATTACAAAGTAACTCAAGTACAGAGGCAGGCACTTCCAAACTACAAACTCCTAACATAATGTGTATACTTGCTAATGCCAGAAGCTTGCCAGGAAAAATGGGACAGTTAGAATTATTGGCAATTAATGAAAAATTACATTTAATAGGCATTACTGAAACATGGTGGGATGAATCTCATGACTGTACAGTTAATCTGGATGGTTATAACCTATTTAGGAAAGATAGGGGCAATGGTAAAAGGGGTGAAGGGATTTGTCTGTATGTTAAGCCTGAATTTAAGGCTATAGTCAGACAAGATATTTATGGTGAAATCAGCGATGTTGAATGTTTGTGGGTAGAGTTAAATAGCTGAACAGCAAATTCGAAAATAATTTTTTTTTTGGAGTATGCTATAAACCCCCAAATGTAATTAAAAGTGAGGAAATGCAGCTAAGCATGAGCAAGTTCTAATAATGGGAGATTTAAATTACCCTGAAATAAACTGGATAAATGAGGCCAGCAGTTCAGCTAAGGCTAATGCAGGTTCTTGAGTACACTCAGGGATCATTATCTGGCCCAAGTTATACCTGCTAAAAATTAATCTTGGATTTAGTTATCACAAACAATATTGTTGAAATAGAGCAACCTTTGTGAAACAGTGATCACAACACAGTCTCATTTGAGATTGAAATAAAAAAACAAAACTGTAAGGGAGCAACAAAAACTTTTAATTTTAAAAGGGCAGATTATAACGGTCTAAAGGCAGCAATACAACATATAGACTGGAACAGAGAACTGACAGGGAAAAATACTGAACATAGTTACATAGTTACATAGGGTCTCATTCAATTGCGATTTGGCCAATTGAATAGGGCTCTAAATAAGCACATAGCATATTTTTTTAAAGAAGTTTTTAGTTATTGAAAATCTTGCTTTTGGATAGATATTTACTAACTAAAAATTTCTTTAAAAAAAAAATGTTATTTGCCTATTTAGACCCCTATTCAATTGGCCAAGTTGCAATTGAATGAGGGCCATAGTATTTAAGGTTGAAAAAAGACTTTCAGTCCATCAAGTTCAACCTTTTAAGATCTCCTCTGATCTGCAATATAAATGGATAACATTTAAATCCTTACAAAATATTCATACTTATCACCATATAACATGTTGGAATACAAGTAAAAGAAGTAAATCACATCCAATGTGGCTTAACAATGATTTAAAGAACAAGATACGGAGTAAAAAACAGGCATTTATATTAATGGGTAGAAGCCCAGGAAGGAATCTATAGGAACATTACAATGTGACACAGGCCGTCTGGTAATTAGTGACAAGGAAAAGGCAGATGAGCTAAATAGTTTTTTTTATTCGGTATACAGAAGGAGGTAGCAGTGGTTACACTGCAACATAATGGGGCTACACTACCTTCCCCAAATAACAGGTTAACGCAGGAAGAAATAAAGAAGAGGCTGGGAAAAATAAATGTTAATAAAGCTCCTGGTCCTGATGGAATAATCCAAGGGTACTGAGGGAACTGGGTTCTGTAATAGCCAAACCATTATATTTAATTCTTCAAGAATCACTCAACACAGGGTTTCTACCAGATGACTGCAGAGGTGATACCTATATTTAAAAAGGTAGCAATAGCAAATCCGAGGAATTATAGACCTGTAAGCCTCACAACTGTTGTGGGAAAGGTTTTTGAAGGGATAATATACAAGAATATCTTTATTTGAACATGATTATAAGTAGGAGTCAACATGGATTTATGAGGGATAGATCATGTCAAACAAATTTAATTCGTTTCTGTGAGGAGGTAAGTAGGAACCTGGATCAAGGCAACTCAGTGGATGCAGTTCTTTTGGATTTTGATACAGTGCCACATGGAAGATTTATATGTTTTACATTTCTGAGAGATGGTACAGATCTGTATTCATGTGATTCTTTTAACCACCTAATCACTGATATTCATATTTTAAGAGTGCCATTGATTTACATTCTGTTTTCATATGAACGTTTAAATTCCGAAAATTAGTTTACTGAAGACAAGCATTTGAGATTTTTTGTAAAGTTATGTACGAGTACAAATTCCTGTTATTTAGTGGATACAGTTTTATATTGCAGGGGAGTTATGTGCATTATCCCTGCTTTTTAGTAATAGGAAGAGATCACAACAAGCGTCCCTCCACAGAAGTGCCAGTAGCTCCCGCTCACTTCCTTTCTCTTTGTCTGCCCAAAATGATGTTGCATGTGAGACCTGGCTTTCAGAGTGATGATGGACAGCCAAAGAGACAGGAGGTGAGGGAAACCACTGGGCACTGCTGGGGACAGAGAGGCAGAGACCAGAGATCATGTATTTTCCTATATATGCTCCTCTATCTATCTATCTATCTATCTATCTATCTATCTATCTATCTATCTATCATGAGTGAACAGAAATAGCAGATTCCTGACTTCCATAAACTAATGCAAAATAAAGCTTTCATATATACAGTCATGTAAGTTTTTCTGCTCCAAAAGTCTGTGGGTTTGCCTCAGCGTGCAGAGCTGTCTCTCCTGGCTCTCAGTCCAGACTGAACCCAACCTGCTGAGTGCTCAGTAATCCTTTTAAGGCAGAACGCCGCTGGGCTTAATTAGTCTGTTGTAGGAGGCTTAACTCTTTCAATTCCCATGGGAAAAAGGGCGCTGGTAAGTCTGCTACTTACATACACCCCTTGTATGATTCTGTTACAATATATATATATATATATATATATATATATATATATATATATATATATATATGTATAGCTGTTTTGCTATAGTGTTGTTTTGCCCACAATATGCCTATTAACTCTGCCTCATTATAACAATGACGTTTTGCCCCATATAACCCAACCAACGCTGTTAGGAAGAGTTGAACGCTGTTCGGAAGAGTTGTCTGTAAGGAGGAAAGGTTCTATGTAAATGTATGTACTTAGAAAATTAAAGTTTGTATTTATGTGTACGTACAGTATGTCAATGTCTTATGTATACTATTATCTTAATGTTAATATTAAAATACAGTACAGCGTGTGCCCTTGCTGTGATTATGCGCTGTTGGCCCTTTTTTATTTGATGAGTATTGGATCATAAAATGCAATTTTTGGATGTTGTGGAGGGGATTTAGAGTTTCAAGAAACTGAAATACAGTACATTGCCCAATGTTTTCTTAGGAGACCAAAATGGTTCCATGGGTGTCCTTTAAGGTAAATTTTTAGATGCCATGGATGTCCTTTACGGATCTCTGTGGTAAGGGTTAATTTTAGGAGCCATAGAGGTCCTTTAAGGAGCTCTGTGTGCCATGGAGGACCGTTAAGGATTCCCATGTTAGGGTTAATTCTTAAATGCCATGGTGATCTATATAGGCCCCCATTGTTATAGGTATATGTGGCAATTTGAGGTTATCAGGGAGAAAATCCAGTGGGGTTCCTTCAGCGTGTCAGAGGAGAACCCCTGGGTTTCCCTGTTTCATTTATTTTCTCAGGAATGCTTGGGTTCATAAGGATTCTGCTATGAGAAATTATGCCTCATATCTGATTTAATTAACGTGTTAAACCCATCATAGCATTAGATCTGACTCTTGATTAATTTTCAGAGGCATTTTTTATACCACTATGTGTGGTCTGAAGTACGCTTAGGATTGTAGGAGAAAATCAGGTCACGTAAGGACTTCCATTCTGTTCCTAACGTGCGTGATGCCTTCTTATCTCAGATTGGAATAGGCTTGTATAAATGTCCAATGGTACAACTATACTTGCCAATGTATGCCTTTTTACACTATTCAGCTCTGTCTTCACGTAGTGCTGGATTTTTTTGTAGACTGGAATAGCTAGGTAATTATCTAATTGTCAGCTTGACATGAAAATCAAATTAAAAAATATTGGAATGGGGCCCAGGGCTTTTAAAGAAAATATCAAACTCTTTTCTTCATTATATTACATTTCTGAGTTAAACTTTCACATGAAAATAGCATGAAAGCCAATGCCCTACTTAAAATATGGATATCAGTGGTTGACAGAATCACATGAATAAAGATCTGTACTATATCTCTCAGAACTTTAAAACAAATTAAAACAGAATTAAGAATATCTTCATATTTTGAAGGCAATAAAGAATTTTAAAACAATAGAAAGTGAATGATAAAACATTACTATGCTTGAGAATTTTCCTTGAAAGATATATAATAAAAAAAATGGCAAAAAAGTCAAACATGTATTTATATATTTAGGGTTCCAGTACCAAAAACATTAGTGATATTACGGTATTACGATATTAACTTTTTTTAAACTTTACTTTGTGCTTTTATCCCATTATAGATATATATTGAGTATATTTGAATGTGTGAATTACATTAATTTACCCATCTACAAAATACAATTTTTAATAGTTAATAGTTTTACTAATCGTAGAAAAGATGAAATTGCAAGCCCATGCTGTTAGAATCAGCTACTTTTTCTCTAAGCATTGGAGACATATAGAGAAAAAGTATGTGCAGTTTAACATACTGTGGAATTGAGAATTTGTTTTTTCATTATTTCCTTCATTTTCTAAAAGGACCTATAGAATTCCTGTATGCTAAACAGTTTCTTCATGGCATTTTTAATGTCTTTATTCCTCAAGCTGTATATCAAGGGGTTAAGCATAGGTATGATAACAATATACAGGAGAGAAAACACCTTGGTATTTTTATGTGATTCACTTGATCTGGTTCTTAAATAGGTTATAGTAGCTGTACCATAGAACAAGCTGACAGATGTAAGGTGGGATCCACATGTTGAGAAAGCCTTGTTACGTCCAGCTACAGTATGTATTCTAAATACAGAAATGAGGATATGTACATAGGACACCAGAATGAGCAGAAAAGGGAAAGGTATTACTAAAGAACTGTATATTAATATAGCTATCTCATTTGCAAAGGTGTCAGCACAAGCAAGCCTCACAACTGGGAGTATATCACAGAAGAAATGGTCGATTATATTGGAGCCACAAAAAGGTAAACTGAAGACAAAAGAGATTTGACCTAAAGATAAAATCATCCCAGCTAACCATGATCCAAATGAGAGCTGTAGACATTTTGTTTTATTCATTATTGTAACATAGTGAAGTGGTTGGCATATTGCCACATATCGATCATATGCCATGAATGCAAGGAGGAAGCACTCTGTGGTACCTAAGAAACAAAAAAAATAGAGCTGAGCAGCACATCCTATTAAAGAAATATGTTTATTTTGGTCCAAGAAGTCTTTGAGCATTCGTGGGACTGTAACCGAGATATAGAAGATTTCAGTGAGAGAAAGACATCTGAGGAAAAGATACATAGGAGAATGAAGTTGTGGTACCAAAGTCACTGTCAAAATGATCATCATGTTCCCCATCAATGTAAAAATATATATAAAGGAAAAGACCACAAAAAGTAATGATGGTACATGATCTGAAAGTCCCAGAAGAATAAATTCAGTCAGATGTGTTTTATTTGTTGTGGTCATTGTTAAAATCTATTTCAAAATTCTGTAGAAGAAATGACTTAATTATTGCTTGTTTTTTTTCAAATAAATTAAAATGTAATCATGCTTGTGTTATTTAAAAAATAGTATACAGAAAGTATTTGGCTCCACTGCATTGAAATGAATGTTTTTTTAAAAGTAACAAAATAAAAGGAACATAAAATAACATGTTCACTATTTTAGAGACAATTTGCACATGAATATTAAACTGAAGCCAACCAATTATTTGGACTTTTAATAATGATAACATTTAATTCATTTGTACAGTGTAGATTTTTACATTTCCCTTTCTGAGGTAACAGAAAAAAGCAAGAAGAATGCTGAAGTTAAAATAACTATATATATATATATATATATATATATATATATATATATATATCCCGCTGAGATCCTGCTCCATGCTGATGATAGCCAGTAAGCTTGAAACAGCTGTACATGGAATGGATACTCGGCCTGTGTTTAATCCAACCTTGGCTTTGCATTAAAGCTGTGTAATACAGCATGCATAAGCTTAAAGTAAGCCATGTTTGATAATGGCTAAGGATTGAAGAGCGAGGCATTTGCATGTCCCAGTTCAACTTCCCAGAGTGCAGTGTATTAACTGTTTCTTTGAATTCTGAGCTGGAAGCAGGTTTTTAAACTTGTTTTAGACATTTAAATGTGAACACAGATGTACTATTTATATATATATATATATATATATATATATATATACAGTGGATAAAAAAAGTCTACACACCCCTGTTAAAATGTCAGGTTTCTGTGCTGTAAAAAAAAGGAGACAAAGATACATTTTTCCACCTTTAATGTGACCTATAAACTGTACAACTCAATTGAAAAACAAACTGAAATCTTTTAGGTGGAGGGAAGAAAAAATATAAAAATAAAATAATATGGTTGCATAAGTATGCACACCCTTAAATTAATACTTTGTTGAAGCATCTTTTGATTTTATTATAGCACTCAGTCTTTTTGGGTATGAGTCTATCAGCATGGCACATTTTGACTTGGCAAGATTTGCCCACTCTTCTTTGCAAAAACACTCCAAATCTGTCAGATTGCGAGGGCATCTCCTGTGCACAGCCCTCTTCAGATCACCCCACAGATTTTCAATCAGATTCAGGTCTGGGCTCTGGCTGGGCCATTCCAAAACTTTAATCTTCTTCTGGTGAAGCCATTCCTTTGTTGATTTGGATGTATGCTTTGGGTCGTTGTCATGCTGAAAGATGAAGTTCCTCTTCATGTTCAGTTTTCTAGCAGAAACCTGAAGGTTTTGTGCCAATATTGACTGGTATTTGGAACTGTTCATAATTCCCTCTATCTTAACTAAGGCCCCAGTTCCAGGTGAAGAAAAACAGCCCCAAAGCATGATGCTGCCACCACTATGCTTCACTGTGGGTATGGTGTTCTTTTGAGGATGTGCACTGTTTATTTTTGCGCCAAACATATCTTTTGGAATTATGGCCAAAAAGTTAAACCTTGGTTTCATCAGACCATAACACCTTTTCCCACATGCTTTTGGGAGACTTCAGATGTGTTTTTGCAAAATGTAGCCTGGCTTGGATGTTTTTCTTCGTAAGAAAAGGCTTTTGTCTTGCCACTCTACCCCATAGCCCAGACATATAAAGAATACAGGAGATTGTTGTCACATGTACCACAAAGCCAGTACTTGCCAGATATTCCTGCAGCTCCTTTAATGTTGCTGTAGGCCTCTTGGTAGCCTCCCAGACCAGTTTTCTTCTCGTCTTTTCATCAATTTTGTAGGGAGCTCCAGTTCTTGGTAATTTCACTGTTGTGCCATATTTTCTACACTTGATGATGACTATCTTCACTGTGTTCCATGGTATATCTAATGCCTTGGAAATTCTTTTGTACCCTTCTCCTGACTGATACCTTTTAACAATGAGATCCCTCTGATGCTTTGGAAACTCTCTGTGGACCATGGCTTTTGCTGTGGGATGCGACTAAGAAAATTTCAGGAAAGACCAACTAGAGCAGCTGAACTTTATTTGGGGTTAATCAGAGGCACTTTAAATGATGGCAGGTGTATGCTGACTCCTATTTAACACGATTTGTAATGTGATTGCTTAATTCTGAACACAGCTACATACCCAGTTATAAGAGGGTGTGCAGACTTATGCAACCATATTATTTTATTTCTATATTTTTTTCTTCCCTCCACCTAAAAGATTTCAGTTTGTTTTTCAATTGAGTTGTACAGTTTTTAGTTCACATTAAAGGTAGAAAAAGTTCTGAAACGATTTATCTTTGTCTCATTTTTTTACAGCACAGAAACCTGACATTTTAACAGGGATGTGTAGACTTTTTATATCCACTGTATATATATATATATATATATATATATATACACTGTATATATATAAACTGTATATATATATATATATATATATATATATATATATATATATACACACTGTATATATAAACTGTATATATATATATCACATATTATAATTGTCTAACTACGATTCGTCGTCACGTTGCGTTGCGTAGTGCGTACGACTTAGCAAAGAGTGTCGCAGGCGCTCATTGCCCGGCGAGCCTCGCATAGCGAGGCGAGCCGTTAAACCGCTCTGTTGCGTAGTGCGTACGACTTAGCGATGAGAGCTCATTGCAGGCAAGCCTCGCATAGCGAGGCGAGCCGTTATGTTAAACCGTAGCACTTAAAAATACGAGATGACAAAAATTACGAGATAAGCGGCGGAACCAAAACACTAAAAAAAAACTAAATGCACAATAAAAAATAAAATAAAGGTCACTTACAGCATGGGGAACCAGGCAGGACGTCTGGAAGTGAGTTGGAACTCCAATTTACAGCAATTTAGCCGAGTTACAAAGATCGAAAATCGGCTAAGCGAGAAAAAAATGGCCGCCGAAAAAAATTAAAACGAGGCTATACTACTACGAACTGCGTAAAACACAGCCACAGACGTATGTGTTTGAAAAACAACGAGATAAAGGATGCGATTAACCGCGCAATGTGTAAAAACACAGTAGCGAGTACATTTTACGAAACCCAATTACAGATTTACGCATTAACACAGATTTAACGCCTTTGTCTCACGCAACATTGGATTTCCCGCCTAAACCAACGCATTTGATGAAATAAAGTTTCAAGTTACAAAATTTTTTTTTTTATTTATTTTAAGAAAAAATGTAGCGTCATGTTGTGTGGCAAACAAATTTCACAACATTTATTTTTTATTGACCGTCATTTCACCATTTTACCATATTTACTGTTAAACCGTAGTACTTTAGCGGGCTTAGCGATGAGCGCCGCAGGCGATCATCGCCCGGCGAACCTCACGCAGCGAGGCGAGGCGAGCCGTTAAACCGTAGTACTTTGCAATGAGCGCCGCAGAAAAATGCCGGACAAAACAAAACGAAAACGAGGCTATAGCACTATAACCCACGGAAAACACGTACCGATAATCCGCTAAGACGCATACCACACATTATCCGCCATTTTAGGATAATGCGGAAGCAGCTACGTTAACGGTTTCGGCTCGCGCACGCACACTATTACACTGTACACGTTCATCACGCTTACACAGCACCTCCACACCACTAATGCTGCAGCAACATCAACACAGATTGCCAGCTCTTCAACACAATGCATAAGAAAAAGGAAATTCATTTATTAATTTGAATTCTATATTTCAGTAGTACACAGAAAACAACATTAGCTACCTTACAATTCCATATGTATATTAATAACTAAACAACTTTTAAAACATACACATCTGATTGCCGTCATTTTTTGACGGGCAATACGCTGGTATATATATATTTATTTACACAATATCATATTTAATATATTTCTTTGAAATGTCTTTCTTTAATATGTTTCCAACAGGAAAAATCGACTAAGATTCTCAATCTACAGCAAATATTGTATTGAATACTGAGCTCTATCTGCTCTCTACTCTAACACTATTAATGTGGAAGTTATGCTACTAGTGTATAAATGATGACATTATATATGTACAGCTATACCCCATTTAATACTGTGGACTGTTAAGCGAAACAGCTCTTAACGGTGTAGTTTAACATTGTGAAGATCGGCATAGGGGAGCTCATGAAAACAAATACAATACAATTTAAATGTAAACTGTTTTTGATTTGTATGAACTTCAAACAAGCAGCAAAACATAACACTGACACAAATTGGACAATAGCAGAAATATAAACTTTACATTTGTGATGTTGAAGCTTCTGGCTCATCCTGGATTCTGTTTTTTTTGAAAAGCAGAGCATTAAAAGGGGTTTGGCAACTAAAACACAGATAGCGAGGCAGTGCATTATACAGGGAATTACGGGTCAAAATAGCATTATAGGGGTAGAGTTATGCAGGGTATACTTATATATAAATACAGGCATACCTCTTTTAACCAAGATATGTTCCTTGAAGTCCAGGTGCTAAACAAAACTATGTTAAACGGGTCAATTTTAAAATAGAATAAATTACAAGCAAACATCAATTTTAAAATTCCTTCCATGGCTCTTGGTGTTTTAGAATAATACACAGCATCAGATCAGTGATACTCTGGGATGTCTCTGGCAAAAACTGTGTTATATCCAATAAGGGATGTGTCAGGCAAAAACAGCTTTATAGTGAATCAGTGTTAAACAGGGTAGTGTTAAGCGGGGTCTGCATGTTTATATATATATATATATATATATATATATATAGTGTTCACCACAACAATCATTTAATAGATGGTGTGCAATAGAGCAATAGAAGCCCTCCACTGTAAAGTAAATAAAGAGTACATTTGTGTTCACATTTGAATGTCTAAAACACATTAAAAAACTTGTTTCATGCCCAGAATTCTGAGAAATACAGTTATTACACTGCCTTTTGGGAACCTTGGCAGGGACATGCAAATGTGCCAACAAATGCTTTGCTCTTTCAATCCATAACCATACTTGATAAATAAGTTGACATGGTTATGGATTGAAAGAGAGAAGCATTTGTCTGCACATTTGCATGTCCCTGCCAAGGTTCCCAGAGTATGAAGCACGTTTTTTTAACAGACAGAATGTATATATATATATATATATATATATATATATATATATATATATATATATATACATATACAAATAATATATACAAATACAGAAAGCTTTTCCCTTTAAATAAAAGATTTGCCCCATAAAAAAGGTATCGCTACATACTGGATATTCATGGGTACTTCACTCTTCACACAAACACACACACATATGTAAATAAACATTTAAATTGATAAATAGATAGACAGATATATAGAAATATAAGATATATATATATATATATATACATATATATATATATATATATATATATATATATATATATATATATATATATATATATATATATATATATATATATATAATTAGCAAATAGTTTTAATCAATCAAACTTGAGGGAAGTTGTTCCAGTCTTTCTTTTTCTAATTTGATAAAATATTGCTTAGGCATGTATCTGATTTTTCTTCTACCTTTGTTTACTTACCCATTTTCATTTGTAATACCTTCCATACATGACAACTGAGCACTTTTCTTTGAGTGACACACAACTTAGCTTCTTTTCATTCCTTTGAAGTGATTACAACAAATCCTAAGATAATGCTGTTTTCCTCTTCATCACACGTCATAAAGAATATATTTGTGAGCAATCCACATTTTATAGTCAACTTGTCATGTCAGTTGCAAACTGGAAGCTCTGGGATTTGTTTTCTGTAGCTACTTTAGTCATTTTATTTTCAAGGGAATTCTAGTGCAGAATGCAACTTTGTATACTGGTCATAAACCAAATGAAACAACATTTTTTTATCATGATATCAAGCAGAGTTAGGCTCCTAAATAGCTTTTTTTTAACCAAATTAAAATGGTCTGCTGGCCTTAAAAATTGTTAGGACATTGGTTTGACTAGCAAAGGCCAGGCATCTGTTTTTCTGTATTGGAACCTGTGAGTACTTGAAAACTCTGGTCCAGAATCATAAAAGCTAAGGATAACATGTTCACTCTGGTATCAAGAACTGGTACCAGAAAGTGAAATAGCCTTATTAAGCATACCTGTACCCCTCATCACTGCAAAATGTTTTTATAATATATTTTGGAAGGGGCTTAACATTGTCCTATTAACTATTCTCATTGCCATGTTGGGAAGCAGGGTGGAATCCACCTCTTTGGAGCCCCTAGGCAGGGAAGTGGAGGAGCCCCTGGGAGTGAGTACACAAAGTAGGCAAGGACTCATTTTTGCATTTCTGTGCCTTTAAGTTCATTTTCTTGTAAGTTCCTTCTTGTTCTAGTTTGTTACCCCTAGTAGCCAGTCTATGAACTGCAGCATTTTTTTTTTTTTAAGCCAGGAACCATTTTTAAAAAAAAGTGGCGCCCCTTACAGGGAAGCACCCTTAGGCAGCTGCCTACTTGTCCTAATGGGTTATCCGGGTCACGTTGGTAAGCATTAAATATGGATGAACACGGGTCCTCCAGAAGTTCCCTTACATCAGGTACTTTGGGTTTGGCATGGGGAAGTGTAGTTAAACAACTGTATATATTCACTTCTCTGTCCTGGACCATTTTTTTTTAGCTACATTAATCTATAGGTGATCTATGCCTGTCCCACCTTAAATCACCATTGCAGGTGTATATTTGAAATGCATTCATTAAAAAATATACAAAATAAATTAAAATGTACCTTTTTAAACATTTCTGCTGTCGTGGAGTCTAAAATAAAATCTGCTGAACAGCTTCTTGTGGTGGGAGGGTATTTAATTCACAGGAAAATATTTGCACAATGCCAATGCTCTCAATACCAGTAATGAAAAGCTCATTAGTTAAAATCTCCTGAGTAAGTAACAGACTGCATCAGGTGAAAAACCTGCAGTGAAATTTAATTTCACATTAAAGATAGAATTATCAGTTTCAATTATTTAAAATACAATATAGAAAAAAATGGCTACCAAACAATCTCATCCAAATGCTTTATTCATATAAAATGTGCTTTGTTTTTGGGAGTTGTATAGGTAAGGGATCAGAAGAGTGTTAAAAGTTTTGGCATTATACAGAAAAGAAGATGTAAGTCCCATGTTTATAGTGCGTTTTCTTTTGAAGAACTATAACTAATAAAGAGCAAAACATGTTTAGAAAGTAAAAATAAATACTGTATTTAATATATGGACTAGTATATGCAATTATGAATATTTAGTGTGGGCAGTCATCACTATGTTTGTCTCTCACTGTTTGTCTCACTGTGCGTCTCTCACAAAACATAGAAACATGGATTTGACTACAGATAAGGGCCAAAAATGTTGATCTACCAATTCTATCTACTTAAAACATTGACTAAATTTGCTTCAGGATAGCCTAGTGCTTATTCCAGGGATAATTACATTTCTTAACTCTGTTTGACGTTATCACCTATGTGGCTCAGAAAGACATTGAACTTTGAAGTGAAAGGTATAATTTGGCTCATTAAGTTGCTTTAACTTACCTTACAGGCAAGGCTTATGTCTGTTTCTCTTGCAGTCTATTTGTTTATCTTTCTGTCTATTTTATATAGTCTCTGTCTGACTCTCTATATGTATCATTGTTTTTGTGTATCCTTCTGTCTATATTTTAGAAAGATGAGTACAATACTGATTTAACACAGCAACTAAGTGACACGATTTGAAATTTTACCATTTCATCATACTTAAAAGATAAATCTCAGCTCACCCTTAATCTAATCTGTCTTCCTCTTTTGTCTGTGTGCCTATTTCTCTCGTTGTCTCTTTTTGTGTCCCTTTTGGGCCCGATTCAATTGCAAACCTGCAACTCGAGCGATGTAGGCCGTATGTCTGCGGGTGTGTTGCAGGCTCCGAGTAAAGACTGAATCCTCAAGCCCCTAAATCTCTCCCCCGATCGCAAACTGTTCAGGGTCTGGCCGAAATGCGTTCGGCTGTTATGATCCAATTGTGCTATAATGTGTAGCCTATCAGCCAATAGAAAGGGGTCTGTCATTCCTGGGCACACTGCTTTCCTGGGGACACTGGGCAGTAACAGACCACAGCCGGAAGCAAGATAGTGCTAGATCTTATCTAGCAAATGATAGCTATTCTGAGTTGCATTTAGGAGAATCATCCAGGTCAAGCCTAGATGTCAGATTAGGAATGAACACAAAGCAATGTATGATTCATCATACTAATAACATATGCCTTTCTTTTGTCTCTTTCAGCATCAAGATGGTCTGGGTCCAGCGGCAAACCAGAGGTAGCCACTTCCTGGAGGAGCAAGCCCCTCAAAGCAGGAATGGGGGCATATGTGGAGGAGGAAAGAAGAGGACCCGAGGCCCCTGGAGGAGGAGGATGTTGTATGTCTAGTGGGGTCATCATCAGGGCAATCGGCCACACCGCCAGGATTTGAACCCACTTTCCCCCTCCACCAGAGACTGAGAATATCACCAGCCCCCCCACCCCACCCCACTGGAGTAAACATCAGAACCAGCCACCATCTCCTCCCCCCATAGCAGTGCGTTGGACTGGCCGCCACCACCACCACCGGGTCAACCAACACCGCCGCCCTTAATGCAAAATGTTCCAGCTGGACCAAAGACACTCTCTCAAACTTGCACACCACCACCGCCACCTCCTGACCAGGCCATGCCACTAGGACCTCCATCCCCAACAACAAGCTAGTTTGCGCAGGCGGAGATGCTGGCCCTAATGCGGCAGCACATGGAGTTTTTTAGGGGGATCAAGGCCAGCATCTTCGGCAACCATGCAGAGGTAATGCGCAGCATGGCCAGGAGCAGTAGGGAAAAGAGGAGGCACCACCTAATGACAAAATCAAACCTGGCTGGGCTGCTCAGGATTAGGGCGGACCAGAGGGCATGCAACGTGCTCTGGTCCCCAGCCCTGCCTCCTTCACCCCAGAGGCATCCCCCGGTCCCCCAGCCACCCACAGCCTGGCTGCTCCTCTCCTCCCACCATGCCTCCACCACCACCACTGCAGGTGCTGCTACCTCCCGGGGGGATGTCTCCCCCAGCTCCACCCCCCACCACCACAAGGGAGACGGCGGCTGGCCACAGGGGATTGGGGACCTGAGTCTAGGCGGAGGAGGACCTTGGCGCTGTGCAGATGCCTTCTCAACAGCACTCCTCAGTGACAATCTATTAGTCACAATGTTAACCTAATCTAGCCTGTCTACAGAGTCTTGGATCTTGGCCTATGTGATGGTGATATTTTGTACATAGATGGTTTCCTCCCATCACATGGTTCATGTTCCTCTTCTCTATGGACATGTAGGGTTCTGTTTAACATTTCACCAATTGATGTTCACTGAGGAATGCTGTTGAGAAGAGATGCTGCAGTCCCTATCTTTTGTAAGGCCTTATTTTGTAGTTGTATACTTTTGATGTTTTGTTTTAGGTACAACTCAGGTCCATGAAGGCATTTACTGCATCTGCAAGCATTGTGAAGGAAATGTATGAGGTGTAAAGTTTTCCCAGTGCCTCGCAGGTAGAAATTCCTTCACTGACAGCCCCCGTTAACATGAAGCTCCCACAATTCTGAAGCTATCATATAGTCAGATATATAAGACATAATTGTTGTTAGCTTAAATGTAGACTAATACCACTATTGAGGTGGATTTGCACAGTCTCACAATGGCATGTTAATGACAGCCAGCATTGATATTTGCACTACTGAAGCTTGTGATCCTGACCTTAATATCAGTCTGAGAACAGATGCTTGGGTCTGATGTAAGTAACATTGCTGATATCATGGTTATCCTTTAACATGTGCTAACAGCTGTATAGCTGATGGATGTGATATCAATGTTGATGAACAATATCATATTGCAAAGGTGATAGTACACCTGTGAGTGTGGTTGCAAGTTAATTTGAGGCATATTTTGACTCTTTTCATGATCGAAAATCACTGAAGCAAGAAAATAATGGCTGCCGAAAAACGTAAACAAGACTAAAACAAGGCCGAAGGATGTAAGAAGAGACTGAAGGGCGTAAATACGAGCCCTAAGCACTAAGACTTAACGCAAGCCAGTAACACTAAATACAAGGCAGTAACATTTAACTCAAGCCAATAAGGCTTAACCCAAGGCAGTAACACTTAACCCAAGGTAGTACACAGGGGAAGAGGCTAGCAATGAGTGGCAAAGGCGCTCATTGCAAGCCACGCGATGATCGGCGAAGACGCTCAGAGTGGGGCTTGTGATAATCACCAAAGGGGCTCAAATGGCCCATCATTTTTGACGGGCAATTTCCTAGTATCCTAGTATATATATATATATATATATATATATATATATATATATATATATATATATTTATATACACACACATATATATATATATATATATATATATATATATACATAATATACATAAATACATATATATATATATATATATATATATATATATATATATATAAATACTGGGATAACAATAGCAAACTAAAGCAAATGGGAAAATAGGTGCTTAACACCTTGTATTGTATCATTAAAAATGTACCAGAACCTTTATTACCCAAACATTATGGAACAACGTTGTAAGTAAACAACAATCGACAGTGCTATCGTTGTAAAGGGTTATCCTCATATGTAAACACAAAATCATAGTTATCACCCCATATCTAAAACCATACTTAAAAACACATACAAGCAGGCAAATGCAAGACAACTGTGTTATGCTCAAGGTATGGTAAATGTCTATCAATGTGACAAAATGGTTACTACACCTAGGCAATAATGAATCAGGACCCTGCCATTGTGTGTCACGCACAGAACACACTGGAGGTCTGATTCCCCTTACTGGAATCTTAGGCGGAACGCAGACAGCAAAAGTGGCACCAACCGGAGCATAAATAGGACTATGCTCTCAGGCTCAATAGAGTTTAACGCAAAACACGGAGCCTGGGCCTGGAACAGTGAAGTCCTCCTTGCACTATTGGCCTGTAGTACAATCCGACTGGGATCCAGTTTCAGAGAATATCGGCTTTATCAAGGCCAGAGAAAAAGAATAGCGCTGTAGATCCATTTATACAGATACGTTTAACTTCCTACTTCCTAATTTTTTTTGCTGTCTTTTTTTAAGAAGTACTGCGGCAGTGATCTGCCGTTTGTATCATTGGCTAATTCAACACTGATGTAATGATCAGCTGATCACTGCTAAATCATGGTAATAACTTTATTAAATGTTATTATAAATGCAATATCTTGCTTAAACGGAGGGAATCAAACTATATACAATATATATACAATGTTATGAAATGTTTTCTGCCGGGTCACAACCGGGTGTCTAGTCTAAACATATGTAGACACAGCACCAATACATAAACTGTTTCTATATATATTATCCATATCAACATTTGTATGAGCGCACCTAGACTAAATTACATAATTCTCGAAGAGGTTGGAATAAAGTATGTATTTTTTTTGATGTTATAAAGAAAATAATAATATACTGAGAACTGGTTAATGGGTATTTGAGACAACAATCTTATTATGAATGCAATATCTAGCTTGAAGGGGGGAATCACACTATCTACCATGTATTTAATATATACACACAATGTCATGCAATATTTTTTCTCTCTGGGAAAGACAAACTTACATAGTTACATAGTTACATAGTAATTAAGGTTGAAAAAAGACTTTCAGTCCATCAAGTTTAACCTGTTAAGATCTCCTCTGATCTGCAATATGCGGATTAGTTATTAATTAATTTGTTGATTAAATAATTATTAATAGTATAGTATTGGAGGATGAATAAAGAGTTAGTCCATCAAGTTCAACCTTTTTAGATCTCTATTGATCTTTTTAATGTGGATTATTTATTATTAATTGTTAATTCATCCAGAGGAAGGCAAACAGAAAAAAAAAAACATTGAAACTTTGCCAATTGTCTCATAAGGGAAAAAAAAAGCAAAATTCCTTCCTGACCCCAGAAACTGGTGATCAAATTTCTCCCTGGATCAATATTCCTTCGCTAGTTATCTAGGATAGCTTTGAATGCCCTATTTATTCAAAATTATATCTAACCCCTTTTATAATTTGTCTATCAATTTCGCTGTTACCACCTCCTTTGGTACAGTCTAACCACCCTAACTGTGAAGAACCCTTTTCTTTGTTTAAGGTGAAATCTTTTTTCCTCTAACCTCAAAAGGTGTCCTCTTGTCAGTTGAAAATCTCTTGCTACAAAAAGTTCACTTGACAAAGCCTTATATTGACCCTGGATGTATTTAAATAAGGTAATCATATTCCCTCGTAGACGCCTTTTTCTAGAGAAAATAAGTTTAATTTGGTTAGTCTTTCTTCATAACTTAGCCCTTCCATTCACTTATTAGTTTTGTAGCCCTTCTCTGTACTTTTTCCAGCTCTAAAATGTATTTTTTATGAAGTGGTGCCCAAAATTGTACTCCATATTCCAAATGAGGGCAGACTAGAGATTTGTATAGTGGCAGAATTATATTTGCTTCCCTTGCTTCTATACCCTTCTTAATACATGCTAATATTTTATTTTCCTTTGCAGCGGCTGCTTGGCTTTGAGCACTGTTACGTAGGTGGTTGTCCACAAGCACTCCAAAATCCCTTTCAATATCTGATACCCCTATATTTGCTCCATTGGCTATTTTTCCTTCCCTAATACATAACTTTACATTTATTCGTATTAAATCTCATCTGACATTCCTCAATTTTATGTAAATCCCTTTGGAGGGAAAGCACATACTTATCTGATTTAATTACCTTGCACAACGTTGTGTCATCAGCAAAAATTGAGACACTACTTTCCAGTTACCACCTCTAAGTCATTAATAAATATGTTAAAAAGGAGAGGACCTAATACTGAACCCTGAGGAACCCCACTTACCACATTAGTCCAATCAGAGTATGTTCCATTTACAACAACCTTCTTTTAGCCAGCTCTCAATCCATGAGCAGATATTGACTACAATTCCTGTATCCCTTATTATTATTATTATTATTATTATCGTTTATTTGTAACGGGCCAACATATTCTGTAGCGTTACACGTAAGTTAAGTTACAGGCAATGACAAGTTCAAGATTCACACATTGCAGTGAATGGAGGGTCCTGTCTTTGAGCTTGGAATCCGGTGTCCTTAGCGCTTTCCCTAAAGCACTTTGCAGGATTGAAACTCGCAGACTTACAATCTAAAGGTTGAAGTTTGCACAATAGTCTCTCATGTCCCTTAGTTTGCACAATAGTCTCCCATGTGGCACTGTATCAAAAGCCTTTGCAAAATCCAAATAGACTACATCCACAGAGTTGCCTTGATCCAGGTTCCTACTAACTTCCTCATAGAAACAAATTAGGTTTGTTTGACATGACCTATCACTCATAAATCCATGTTGACTCTTACTTATAATCCTCTTCAAATAGACATATTCTTGTATATTATCCCTTATTAACACTTCAGAAGTGAGGCTCACTGGTATTTTATCCCCCGGATATGCTGTTGCTCCCTTTTTAAATATACAGTAGGTATCACATATGCTTTTCTCCAGTCATCTGGTAGAGACCCTGTGTTGAGTGAATCTTGAAAAATTAGATATAATCTTTTGGCGAGAGCCCAGTTCCCTTAGTACCCTTGGATGTTTTCCATCAGGACCCGGGGCTTTATTAACATTTATTTTTTCCAACCTCTTATGGATTACTTCCTGCGTTAACCAATTATTCGGCAAAGGTAGTGTAGCCCCATTATTATATTGCAGTGTCCCAACCATTGGTACCTCCCTTGTGTATAGTGAAGAAAAGAACCTATTTAGCTTATCTGCCTCTTCCTGGTCACAAATTTTCAGACAGTTTGTGTCCCATTGTAATATTCCTATAGCTTCATTCCTCGCCTTCTTCCCATTAATATACTTAAAAAATATTTTATGGTTAGTCTTACTCTCTTTTGCAATTAATTTTTTATTTTCTATTTCAGCCAGTCTAATAGCCCTTTTGCAAGCCTTGTTGACCTCCTTGTACTCCCGTAAAGCAGTCTCTGTCCCCTCTTGTTTGTATAATTTAAATGCCTGTTTTTTACTCCGTATCTTGATCTTTAAATCATTGTTAAGCTACATTGGATGTGATTTACTCCTTTTACTTTTATTCCCACTTGGTATATGGTGATAAGTATGTATATTTAGTAGGGGTTTAAATGTTGTCCATTTATGTTCAGTGTTTTTACCTATCAGTTCTCTGTCCCAGTCTATACTTTGCATTGCTGCCCTTAGACCGGTAAAATCTGCCGTTTTAAAAATTCAAAGTTTTTGTTGGCCCCTTACAGTTTTTTTTTTTTTATTCAATCTCAAATGAGACTGGGTTGTGATCACTGTTTCACAAAGGTTTCCCTATCCCAACATTTGATACTATCTCAATATTATTTGTGATGACTAAATCTAAGATAGCTTCATTTCTAGTAGGCTCTTGTATAACCTGGGCCAGATAATGATCCCTGAGTGTACTCAAGAACCTGCTCGCCTAAACTGAACTGCTGGTCTCATTTATCCAGTTTATTTCAGGGTAATTAAAATCTCCCATTATTAGAACTTGCCCGTGCTTAGCTGCTTTTCCAATCTGTAACAATAATTGTATTTCCTCACTTTCAGCTATATTTGGGGGTTTATAGCATACCCCCACCAATATGCGTTTAGAATTAGCTCCTTCACTATGTAGCTCAACCCACAAAGATTCAATGATGCCGTTAGTGCCTGCATAAATTTCTTCTCTGACTATAGGCTTAAATTCAGGCTTAACATAGACAAATTCCTCCTCCTCTTTTACCATTGCCCCTATCTTTCCTAAATAGGTTATAACCATCAAGACAGTCCAGTCATGAGATTCATCCCACCACATTTCGGTAATGCCTATTAAATCCCATTTCCATTAATTGCTAATAATTCTAACTCTCCCATTTTTCTTGGCAAGCTTCTGGCATTAGCAAGCATACACCTTATGTTATGAGTCTGTAGTTCTGAAGTGCCTGCCACTGTACTTGTGTTACTTAGTACTACGTCCCTATTGACTATACTACCCCTCCCCATCTCCTCCCTTATGAGTTGTTAATTCATCCTTAAACCCTCTACACTTTCTACCCCATTACTTATATCTAGTCCCTCCCCCCCCCAACGACTAATTTAAAAACTCCTCCAGCCTTTCTACCATCATATCCCCTAGCAGAAAAGCTCCCTCATCATTAGGGTGCAATCCATCCCTGCTGTAGAGATTGTACCGAAGTGAGAAGTCAGCCCAGTGCTCTAAAAAACCAAACCCCTCCTTAATGCACCATGTTTTAGCCACACATTAACCTCCCTAATCTCCTTCTGTCTCCCTGAGCTAGCACATTGCAATGGTAGTATCTCAGAAAATACTGCCTTGGAGATACTTGCCTTCAGCTTATTACCTAGTTCTCTAAAATCATTCTTTAGGACACTCCATCCTCCACTTTGTCATTGGTACCAATATGTACCAAGACCGCCGGTTAATTTCCAGCCCCTCCCAATAATTTGTCTACCCGATCCACAACATGCAGAACCCGAGCACTCGGGAGACAGCAAACTGTTCAATTGCTGGGATCTGGGTGACAAATAACCCTGTCTACCTTCCTAATAATAGAGTCCCCTACCACCAAAACCTGTCTGTTGCTCTGCCTATTCTGCCCTCCCACTCCTTCATGAGGAGCCTACAGTAAATGTATATATATATATATATATATATATATATATATATATATATATATACATAAATATATATATATATATATATATAAAGAGATAGAGAGAGAGAGAGAGAGAGAGAGAGAAGGAACGGGGAGTACGTAAGAGGCTGTTAGTATATTCATGGTAAGTTGATAGTTGAACTACAGGTCTCAAAGGACATTCAGATGAACGGTCCAAATTTGAATCCCTCATTCAATCCAATGGGGCTTTTGGCTTTCAAAGAGTATATGCACCGGCTCTCAAGCTTCATCAGGTGTTTTTTCCACTCCCCTCCTCTAGGGTTTCCCTGGATCCCATCTATAATATGACACCATATTGCATCTTCTAGATTGGCATGCATACATCTCACATGCCTGGCGACTGGAGTATCATATAGATTTCTAATTGATGCTGTGTGTTCTAACACGCTATGCCTGATTGGCCTCTCGGTTTTGCCCACATATATCTTTGGACATTGACACGTAAGGACATAGACTAAATAAGTAGAAGAGCAGTCGAAAGCTTGTCTAATTGGGTACTCTTCACCTGTCAAATGATGCTTAAAGAGGTCCTATTCTTCCATAAATTTACAGGCCTTACATCTTTTACCTATTTTAGGGACATTTTTCTTATTTGTCTGCACCAAGCGGTATGTAGAGCATGGGGGGAGAAGAAGCTGTGTGTGAGCCTCTCCCCTATGGTTTTTCCCCTTCGGTAAGTAACCTTGATTTGTTAAAAATCGATCCAGCACCAGATCCTCCAAATACCAAGGTCATAATAGAACGTACTGTATTGTCTTCTTTATGTGCGAGCCTTTGTATAATAGATCTGTTCTATCCAGCATAACTGCTATTTTATAAGCCTCTTTAAGCACACAATTTGGATAACCTCTTTAATCGTTTACTCAAAATGTCTGCCTGTAATTTAAATTCTGACAGTTCACTGCAATTTCTTCTTAGACAAAGATAATGCCCAATGGGCACTTCACGTTTAAGCGGTGTTGGATGTTTGCTCGACCAGTGGAGCAGTGAATTTGTGGAAGTTGGTTTACGATAGACTGTAGTTTGAAGGTTACCATTGGTGTCTTTTTTGATTTTAAGATCCAGAACGTTCAGTTCATCAATACTGGTCTCAAAAGTGAACTTTAAATTAAGATTGATACAGTTCAATGCTTCGATTAAGTCATTAAAGATGGCTAGGGTACCAGACCATATCATAAAAATATCATCGATATAACGATACCATATTTGGATGTACTTAGTGTATTTATCATTCTCTTCCATAAACACACATGTCTCCTCCCAATGACTGTGGTAAAATTTGCATAATTGGGAGCGCAGCTGGTTCCCAGGGCAGTACCCTTTTGTTGTTCATACCACTTTCTATTAAATAGAAAGTAGTTATGTGTAAGTGTGAACTGTAACAATTGCAAAATGTATTCCACTGTTTTTTATCAGGACCTCTTGTTTGCAGATAATATTTTGCAGATATTAGACCTAACTGATGTGGGATACTCGAATACAATTGTTCCACATCTATTGAGATCAAAAACCCTGTTGGTGGGACTGTAAGACCATCAAGGTGTTTTATAAGCTCTGTAGTGTGCTTTATGTAAGATGGTAGTGTTTGGACTAAGTCTTTTAAATAATAGTCAACAAATTGGCTTATCTTTTCTGTTAAATTTCCATTCCCTGATATGATGGGACGTACAGGGATAGGTCTTGTGGCCTTGTGGATTTTTGGTAAAGAGTAGAATACTGCTACCCTCGGTTCTTTAGGGTGCAGATAATCTGTGCTGAAATAAGGCCAAGGTCTTTAGCCTCCATTAGCATAGCCAATAGTTTGATGTTATATTCAACTGTTGAATCATTTTTTAGGACTTTGTACGTTGAACTATCAATAAGAATTGTAAGGCACATTTGCAAATATTCTTTCTTATCCATAACTATGGTGTTTCCACCTTTGTCAGCGGCTTTGATCTCAATTTCTATATCTTGGAAACAAACTGCTCTGTGTTCTTGTACAGTTAGATTATATTCCAAGTGATTTTTGGCTTTTACTTTATCATTTTTTTTCTAGTTCTTTTGTGACCAAATTTTGAAAAACTTTTAGGTAACTAAATTCTTAATTTCTGGTCATAAGTACTCTTACTCTTGCATATATCTTGGATGATTGTTTTCTTTCTCATCCAGGAGTGCAACTAGTATCTTCAAGGTTTCAGCATCCCAGACTAGTTAGCACTTTATTTTCCTTTTCATAATAGATTTTTTAAGAGCCAGTTTGCAAATGAACAGGCTCAAATCTTTTACATTTTCAAATATGTTAGGTTTGGACACGGGCACAAAATTAAGTCCTTTTGCAAGCACTTCTATATGTACAGGTTTTAATTCTATGGAATATAGATGAATCACTTGATCCTTATTAGACATGTCCTTTATGTTTTTAGCCATTTTTCTATTTACATTTTTATTTACATTTTGTTTTGTATTCACAATGGTTCCATTTGGTAGTGGGTCAGTCCGTTGTAACTGATTATTTGCCTTATGCTCCAGCGTTTGTGATTGTGCATGTTGATATGGATCATTAATTGTATAAATTACAGTTTTATAGAGAGTTGTTTCTTCTCTATCATTTCTTTGGATCTTAGGTGAATCCTTTAGGGATAATAGTTTTTTAGGGACCTTGGTCTGCCTCTTGGTTTGTATCTCTTTGGGCCTGGCCCCCTGCCTAAAAAATACCATTGTGATTCTTTATTTCTAGATCTACTTTGCACTGGAAGGTCAAATGTATTGAGGCTTACTTCCCCTTGCATTTGGGACAAGGATGACTGAGAATTTGCACAATCACAATAATCTGAGGTGTTTACTTCATTCTCAGCCTGAAAACTATGTATCTGTAAAATGTTAAGTTTTACCAGTTGTAAAATCAGTTTTGTCCCTGAGGAATGTATTATGTTTTCTATTCGACAATTCACGCTTAAATCTCTCAATTTGATTTGGACGTTTTCTATTTAGTTCCTCAAAAGCTGGTTTCACAAGGTATTCATGACTGGCTAATACCTTAGTATTTATCATTTGCAGGTTAGTTTGTTCCATTTCTAAAATCAGATTTATTAGATACACTATCTGCACCCATTTATGAGTAAAAGATGGATTTATAAGGTGTCTTGCTGGTGTTAGCTGTATTCGTAGGCCACGTGCTACAATTTCGTGTTTTAGATAGTTTTGTAAGCTGGACACCTCCCAGACAGGCCTAATTTGTTTTTTTAGGATTTTTTCAGATTCCCTAAAGATTAAATTGATATCATGATTTTTACTGAATTCTGCCTGTCCTATACTGGAGCTATATATGGATTCAGCTTCCTGTTATAATTGAGAAAAGTCCCAAAAGTCAGCTTGTTTAGATGCCATGTAATGAAATATAACTGCTTTATGGCCAAAAGAAAGAAAACATATATATCTATATATTCAATGTGTGATTCTACTCCCACAAAAAAGTCAGTGTGGAATGGCTTAGATTAAACCAGGGAATTATATTTAGCTCAAGCAAAAGGGAAACTAGTTAGGTGCTGAACACCTTGTATTGTATCATTAAAAATGTACTATAACCTTCATTAGCCAAACATTATGAAACAACGTCGCTTAAAAATGGGGGGATAGTAAGGTAATTCTAATGAGATACCAAATTAGCAAATAACACAGTAAGTGTAATTACCTAATAAGGGGAAATAAATGAGAAGAAGAGCCGTAAATAAATGCAACAATTCCCAAAAATACTCATAGGCATAGGTAAGTATAAACAGTACTAAACAATTGACAGTAACAATAGCAACGACTTTGGTGCTTGACACCTGATAAATACAAAATTATTAAACTAAAGAAATGGTATAAACTGAATAGCAATAATAAAACTGACAATAATTCCTAAAATCTTGTATATTTTCAGAGCAATTCCAGAAGTTTCGCCAAAGTATTTATTGAATGACCTTCAGAAAATTATAGATCATTACTTATACGGGGGGAAAAACCCAGATTAAAAATATCAATAGTTAAAAGACCATTCTTTGAAGGTGGAATATCATCCCCAGTAATTGCAGATAATCATGACGCAATTATTTGGGCTCACATAGCAAGATGGAATAAATTAGACCCAAAAATGGTGTGTGTACGAGATTGAACAAGAATTTCTATATCCCATTTCCCTACATATGGTAATCTGGTCTCCACAGATGAAAAATAGTATGATACTAAATCTTCCCAGAAGTATTAAATCATTGATTAAGTTTTTGTACAAAAATAAAAAGAATATGAACATATGTAGTCATCCATCATTAGGCGCTCCAATAGAGTTGATGTCCAGTGTTGATAATAACTTTATTACTCTTATGGGAGAAAATAGTGAAGTAAAGGTAATGGGGGATCTTTATCTAAATTAAAACTTACTTAGTCAGGAGAATATATCTAATATTACAGAATAGCTTGCTACAAATCGCATACAAAATAAATAATATGAATGAGCAGACTCCCTTTGAGAAATTAGTTTTTTTGAATAATAAAACATGGGAGAGAGATTTAAAGAAAGAATGGACAATAGATAGTTGAAAAGAAGCTTTCATATTAGTTAAAATATCATCTCTATGTCCATCGTATAATGAAATATTTTTTAAAATTGGAGATGGCACTTAACTCCTGTGGACATTAATAGATTCGACAGCTCCTCACAAACTTTGTGCTGGAGAAGTTGTGGTAAACAGGGTTCCCTCCAACATATGTGGTGGGATTGGGAAAAACTTCAACCGTTTTGTCTCCAGTGTAAAAACAGCCTTATTAAATTGAGATTCGGTAAATTTAAAAGGGCTCTATTTAAGCACACAGCATAATTTTTTGATAGAAGTTTTTAGTTAGTGAACTTCTATCCAAAAGCAAGGTCTTCACTAACTAAAAACTAACTAAAAACTTCTGTAAATAAAATATGATGTGTGCTTACCGAATCGCAATTTAATAAGGCTGCAAAATATCATAATAGCTGGATCCGAGTTTAATCTCAAAATAGAGCACATGATATTACATTTGGAAGTAAATATACCATCCCCAGGCCTTAAATGTTTAATATCTCATATTATGCTAATAGCAAAAAAGATTATATTGAAATATTGGAAGAATACTCAGACCCCAAGTTGTCAGGAAGTGATAAATACAGTTTCAAGAAACTATGCTTTAGAAAAGGATTGACTCTCAACAGGCCCAACAAAAATAAATCCTTATATAAATCTGTTGTATTGGGAAAAATATATTAATAAGTAAAAATTGGTTTCCCCTCTGCTCCTTCTGTATTAATTAAAGGTTATAAGCATCATGAATATTGATAAATAAGCAACAAATTAAAAAAAACCTCAGTAATAGAATGAATGGTGTGAAATACGGTAAATATTATTTTTTTGTTTTTTTTTATAAGCAACATATGATGTTATTTAATGATATAATTAAATATATGCAGGGAAAATTTACATTTTGTACTATTTTGTAAATTATGTAAAATTTGTATGTTTATAAATAGAATAAAGAAAAAAAAGAAAAAAAGAAAGAAATGGGATAACCTTTATTGTAAGCTGCCACTAACGGGCTTGCTTATTAAAAATTGTTTATATAAAATAGCCTGTATATCTACATACAAATGTAATGCTACCTAATAGCTGAGGGGGCTAATAGTAGACTGCTGTGTGAGTGATAATACTGTGAGAGATATCTCTTGATCATAAATAATAAGACCTTTTCATAAGAGATAAAAACCACTATGCATCCATGTATAATAATGCAACATATACTAATAAAGTGTAGTGCAATACCTGTGCAGATAGATTCTTTTTCTACTGATCAAGTGTAAAGTATTGCTTGTGCACATAGAAAAAAAAGCAATGCGAAATGGATATAAATGTATATGAATGTGAAAAAACATAGTATATAAGAGGGGTCCCTATATATATATAATACCCCAAACAAAGAAAATAAGTAAAATGGTGTACTAAACAGGGTGTAGTAAGCAGGTCAAAAAAGAATAATTTTTGCCACCAACTGATCGATGATGTTTATAAGTAGAGATTATCCTCATATGAACAAACAATTGTAAATCATAGGATACACAAAAAATTTAGAAAAAAAAAGAGGGGAAGGCTATGGATAAAAAAATTCAAAACAAAGCAAGCCAGGGATTTATAGGTCTCATATCACAAGAACACCAATATATCGACAAAAGTTGCTAATATGCTAGGAAGAAAAATGTGGTTACTGTGCAGTTCAATTCTTAATATGCCTCTTGTGAATCACGAATCTGCAAAAAATATAAAAGGGGTTTACCCTGTGAAGGGGACCTCAAGGTGGATTGTGCGAGCAAAATGCTAAGCATTCATAAACGCATCTAGTGTAAAATACATCTAACAATGCAGCTGATACTTGCTGTGTTCAAATGCCCATCCTCTGGTTGCTGGAGCAGTGTAGCCTGGACCTGACCAGTTTCGTTACTGCTCGGTAACGCTACATTCGGTATTGCCCTTCGCAGGCTTTTTAAAGGTAAGTTTCCTCCGCACATTGAAAACCATGATTGGATGCAGCACACACACCCCCTAAAGGATTGGAGGAGCGCTGCTGTATTGAGAGGCGTCATCTGACGGTACAGACCAGTCGTTTATCTATGGCTGCCGCAGCTCGCCAATGTTATTGGATTCTACTCAAAGGGGGTTACTTATCTATACCCCTATGATGTGTGTCTGCACTAGTTTTGCACTTTCTTATATTTCAGTGTTTGAGCTACCAAATGGACTTTGGATATACAGACTTTATATATATCCTTGTAAGCCCTTGTAATATTATGGATTGATAGATGTTATAAGAATGCTGAAAAAGAGAAGTCATTTAATCCTCGAGGGCTGAGGGCACCCAAAATATATATGCATCTACACTCCGACTGCAACATTCTTTTGCTCTTGTCTTCGCCTCTGTGCCCAGAGGAGATTCTGTCAATTAAGTGAAACGCCAAAAAACCTAAATCACTCTGATAGATATATACATTTATACACACACATTTACATATATATATATATATATATATATATATATATATATATACTGTATGTGTGTGTGTATATATATATATATACATATATACTGTATGTGTGTGGGTGTATATAAATATATATATTTGTGCTCTGGTCCATTTCTCGCCTTGCCTCTTCCATGTGTGGGGCCCTCAGCGGCTTCATGCATGGTAAGTCCCTCTCTAGCCCCGCCACTTCCTTAGGCGGGGCTCTCTGCAGCTTTATAAGCGCTTCCTGCTTGCACCTCAGCACATTTGGCTGTCATGCAGGGTACTGGCTCCTTTTCTTGCCCAAGAGGGCACTCTCATTGCTGGAGAGTGATGGTTCATCTCGAGGTAAGTTATCCTGAGTTCCTTATGCTTTCATACTTCAGATCTGGGCCTGAACCTAATTTTCTATGCCCTTGTCCACTTCCAAGGTAGCACTTCGGCTTCCCTATGCCTTATTCATGTGGTTTCTGGCCCAGATCTAGTAAAAATCTACCCTCCTTACACTCTCTACTCTGCCCTCACTGGGCACCACTTCCAATACCTCCATAAATCATATATTCGCCTTTGCTAGGTACTGCCTCAATCGAGCTTTCATAGCCCTTTCCCTAGGCTCAACCACATTTGCAAGCCACATCAGCCTTCACTAGGCTCCACCTCAATCATGCTTTCATAATCACACTTGCCTTCGCTAGGCATTATCATACTCGCAAGCCCCACATCAGCCTTCGCTATTCACCACCGCACACTCCTCCTCCTACGTCCTACACTAGCTCTCTCATCTATCGCTGCTAATGTCTTTTCATGTATCTCCTAATACACTTTCCCTCCAGTAGCCTCCTCCACAGTCGCTGCTGAACCTGGGGTTACCAGCAGTTCATCACTCCTCTCTGAGACCCACCTTCAGCTCACTAGTGACCTCATCCACTATTGCTGCTGTTCCTGGGCGTATCAGCAGTCCTTGCTTCGTGCAAGGACTCATCTGGCCCTTTGAGCAGGCTGGATGTCCGGTTAAACCCGACACTTCTCAGCTACCCTTTGCCACATTATTCCACTTGTCCGATGGGGCATTCCATAGCCGGAGGGCCATGGTTCTTCACGCTACCCCGATCGTTCCACCGTTGGGAGAGGTCCCCTCCCACAAAAACCAGATAACATTCTTTACCTGGCCACAAATGTATACATATATATATATATATATATATATATATATATATATATATATATATATATATATATACAGTTTAAAAATCAGAGTATTGCAGTAAATAGTGATACCTTTTTTATTGTACAAACTTATTCATAATATAGCAATGAGCTTTCGAGAGAGGATCCTCTCTTTATCTTTATTACATTTATATATACTTTATATGTATATCTGTAAGTCTAAAAATAAGTCGAACAACTTATTAACCGCTCTGGATTCCCAGAAATACAGTTATTGTACTGCATTCGGAGCCACTGGGAGGGGACATGCAAATGGGCAGACAATGCATTCTTGCTCTTAAATCCAAAATCTACTTTATACATAGCTCCTTTAATTGCCTATGTGCACTGAAACACAGTTTTAAAGCAAAGCAAAGGATTGGATTTTGCACAAATCATAAACCCACTCACATACAGCTGTTTCAATTTAATGGCTATCATCAGTGAGAGGTTGGTTTTGATTTGTGTACTGAAGTATTCCACAACAACCATTTAGTGTATGGTGAGCAACAAGAACAAGAGAAGCCCACCATTGTACAGAGTACAGAAACAAATAATACATTTGTAAGCCCATCTGCAAGTTTAAAAATAGGTTTAACAACGTATTAACCGCTCCGGATTCCCAGAAATACAGTTATTGTACAGCATTTTGAGCCACTGGGCGGGGACATGCAAATGAACAGACAATGCATTCTTCCTCTTAAATCCATATATAAATAATATACATATATATATATGTTGTTTCTGGCCCAGTTCTACTAAACATCTGCACTCCTTATACTCTCTATTCAGCCCTATGTGGGCACCACCTCCGATGCCTCCGTAAATCCTTTATCGCCTTCGCTAACACCACCTCAATCAGGCTTTCCTAATCCCATTTGTGGTAACTTGTCTTCCTTGCATGGTGGTTTATCTTCCTTTCAGGACCTCCTTGGGCAGGTCTAGGTGGGAGGGCTGGGAGTCTTTGCTTCCCTCCCACAATTGCTGGAGGAAGTGATGCATGGACAGGATGTGATGTAAATCACATCATCTCAACTAAGGGTATATAACATGGGGCCAGGCAGGAAACTGGTCTGTTGCTTCCTGTTCTTCCTTGGTGGATATGATGGCCTAACCGTGGGTTAGATCAAGCGTGTGGGGAAGGGGATTACTATATAGGTAGATAGATTTAAAAAGGGTTGTTGCTCCGTGGGTGTGGGCTGTGTGTTTGTGATACATTTATAGTATTGTGTTGTTGCCTTTTAATAAATACCTTTTAATGTAGACGAACCTTGTGTAATATATATATATATTAATTTGGTGATACACCACACCATTCACTAGGCTCAACTACACTGGCAAGCCACATCAGCCTTCGCTTGGCTCCACCTCAATCATGCTTTCATAGTCGCACTTGCCTTCGGTAGGCTTCATCACACTCGCAAAGCCCTCATTAGCCTTCTCTAGGCACCACCGCTACCGATCCACATCAGGAAGGCAACCAGAAAAAAAACCAAGTGAACCTTAGCCAATCGTTTGAAAGGGGAAAAAAATAATCCCTTCCTGCCCCCAGATACTGGCAATCAGATTTCTCCCTGGATCAATACACTCACTATAATTATCTAGGATAACCTTGAATTCCCTTTTTAATTAAAAATAAATCCAGTCCCCTTTTAAAGTTATCTATCGAATCCGCTGTCACCACCTCCTCTGGTAGAGAATTCCACAGGTTAACCACCCTTACTGTGAAGAACCCTTTTCTTTCTTTAAGGTGGAATCTTTTTACTTCATACCTGAAGTGGTGTCCTCTTGTCAGTTGAAAAGCTCTTGGCACAAAAAACTCCCTTGACAAATCTTTATACTGACCCTGAATGTATTTATATAATGTAATCATATCTCCTCTTAGACGCCGTTTTTCTAGAGAAAATAATCTAAACTAAAAACTTCTGTAAAAAAATGATACCCTTATATAGGTCCCTATTCAATTGGCTGAAAATCAATTTAATAAGGCTGTTTGCCCCTCCCTTCCCCTAATTAATTTTGTTCTTTTCATTAAGTGGTGCCCAAAATTGTACTCCATATTCCAATTGAGGGAGTACTAGAGATTTGTATAGTGGCAGAATTATATTTGCTGCTATACCCTTCTTAATAAATGCTAATAAGTTATTTGCTTTTGCATCTGCTGCTTGGTTTTGAGCACTGTTACCTAGGTGGTTGTCCACAAGTACTCCCAAATCCATTTCAATATCTGATATCCCTATATTTGCTCCATTAAGATTATAAATTACCTGGCTATTTTTCCTTCCCAAATGCATAACTTTACATTTATTCATATTAAATCTCATCTTCCATTTAGATGCCCATTTCTCAATTTTATGTAAATCCCTTTAAAGGGAAAGCATATCATTATCTGTTTTAATTACCTTGCACAACTTAGTTTCATTAGCAAGAATTGAGACACTTATTTTGAGTTCCTACTTCTACGTCGTTAATAAATATGTTAAAAAGGAGAGGACCTAATACTGAACCCTAAGGAACCACACTTACCACATTAGTACAATCAGAGTATGTTCCATATACAGCAACCCTTTGCTTCTTGTCTTTTAGCCATCTCTCGATCCATGAGCAGTTATATACTGCAATTCCTGTATCTTTAAGATTGCTCAATAGTCTCCCATGTGGCACTGTATCAAAAGCCTTTGTAAAATCTAAAAAGACTACGTCTACTGAGTTGACCTGATCCAAGTTCCTACAGACCTCCTCATAGAAACTAATAAGATTGTTCTGACATGACCTATCTTTCATAAATCTGTGTTATGATCTTGTTCAAATATACATATTCTTGTATATTGTCATTTAGTAACCTTTCTAAAAGCTTCCCAACTACAAATGTGAGGCTTACAGGTCTATAGTTCCCTGGATTTTCTCTTGCTCAGTTCTTAAATATATGTATCCCCTCTGCTTTTCGCCAGTCATCTGGTAGTAACCCTGTGGTGAGTGAGTCTTGAAAAAATAGATATAATGGTTTGGCTATTACAGAACTCAGTTCCCTCAGTGCCCTTGGATGTATTCCATCAGGACCTGGGGCTTTATTAACATTTGTTTTCTCCAACCTCATTTGAATTTCTATGTGCATTAACCAATTATTTGGTGAAGGTAGTGTAGCCCCATTATGTTGCAATGATCCAACCACTGGTAAATCCCTTGTATATACAGAATAAAATAACATATTTAGTTCATCTGCCTTTTCCTGGTCACTAATTATCAGACGGCCTGTGTCACATTGTAATGTTGCTATAGCTTCCTTCTTCGCCTTCTTCCCATTAATATATTTAAAAAAATAATTTAGGGTTAGTCTTACTCTCCCTTGCAAATTATTTCTAATTTAGTATTTTAGCAAGTCTAATAGCCCTTTTGCAAGCCTTGTTTATTTCCTTATATTCACATAAAGCTGCTTCTTTTCCTTCCTTCTTGTATAATTTAAATGTACTGTATGTTTTTTGTCCTTATCATAAAAAGTCTTTACGTCATTGTTAAGCCACATGGGATGTGATTTACTCTTATTCATTTTATTTTCACATGGTACATGCCGTTGTGTATGTATATTTAGTAAGGATTTTAATATTATCCATTTATTTTCAGGATTTTTCCATATAAGTTATTTATCACAGTCTGAATGTTGTATTGCTGTCCTTAGCCCATTAAAGTTAGCCCTTTTAAATTTTAGAGTTTTTGGTGACACTTACATCTCTGTTTTTTGTATTCAATCTCAAATGAGACTGTGTTGTGATCACTATTCCCCAAAAACATTTCATATTATATCAATATTACTTGTGATGACTAAATCCCAGATTTCTAGTAGGTTCTTGTATAACCTGGTCCAGATAATGGTCCCTGAGTGTACTCAAGAACCTGCTCCCTTTTGCTGAACTGCTGGTCTCATTTATCCAGTTTATTTCAGGGTAGTTAAAATCTCCCATTACTAGAAATTGCCCCATGCTTAGCTGCATTATCTATCTGCAACAATGGTTGCAGTTCATCACCCTCAATTATATTTGGGGGTTTATAGCATATTCCTAACATATTCCTGCGTTTAGAATGAGCTCCTCCACTATTTAACGCAACCCACAAAGATTCAATGTTGTTGCTACTTCCACCATAAATATATTCTCTGACTACAGGTTTAAAATCAAACTTAACATACAGACAAATCCCTACTTCTCTTCTACCATTACCCCTATAGCGCTCTTATCTCTTATTCGTATTCATCATTGATACCGATCTGCTGAATGTCTTCCCTCATACACTCTCTACCCGGCCCTCTAGGCACCACTTCCGATGCCTCCGTCATTCTCCGTCCCCTTTCATAATACCATTCGCTAGGCTCAACCACACTCGCAAGCCACACCGGTCTTCACTAGGCTCCACCCCAATCACGCTTTAATCATCTCACTTGCCTTCACTTGGCTTCATCATACTCGCAAGCCCCACATCAGCCTTCGCTAGGCACCACCGCCACCACTCCGCAGCTACTCTACAGGTAATCCCACATTTCTTTTAGGTCCACTATTTATCCATTCCTTACTGTACTCAACGAACCCTACACATTCACGTACACATATACACTACCTCTCATTCATATTCATCATTTATACTACCATAATATACATATACACTACCTCTCATTCAAAATCATCATTGATACTACCATAATCACTTTCTTCTGGCTCTCCAACCCCTTCCGCAGGTTTGAAACCTTCCGCTGGTAACCCATTCCGTTATTCACAGGGCTTGTCACTTGACACATCACCTTTAAAACAGATGACCTCATTCACTCCCTACGATCTCCTCCATTCGATTACTCTATCTTCTCACCTTTCACTCAATTCCAGCAGTTCATCTAAGGGGAGCAGGTTCTTGAGTACACTCAGGGATCATTATCTGGCCCAGGTTGTACAAGAGCCTACTAGAAATTAAGCTATCTTAGATTTACTCATCATAAATAATATTGATATAGTATCACATTTTGGAATAGGGCAACCTTTGGGAAACAGTGATCACAACACAGTCTTGTTTGAGATTGAATTAAAAAAACTAAATTTTAAGCGGCCAACGAAAACTCTTAATTTTAAAAGGGCAGATTTTAACGGTCTAAGGGCAGCAATACAAAGTATAGACTGGGACAGAGAACTGGCAGGTAAAAATACTGAACATAAATGGACAACATTTAAATCCTTACTAAATATACATACACATCGGCATATACCGTGTGGGAATAAAAGTAAAAGGAGTAAATCCCATCCAATGTGGCTTAACAATGATTTAAAGATCAAGATACGGAGTAAAAAACAGGCATTTCAATTATAGAAACAAGAGGGGACAGAGACTGCCTTACAGAAATACAAGGAATTTAACAAGGCTTGCAAAAGGGCGATTATACTGGCTAAAATAGAAAATGAAAAATTAAT